>VKOC01000142.1:13591-189103 GCA_009364415.1 Spea multiplicata
ATAACCCCCAGCGCTGTATACAGTAATAACCCCACAGCGCTGTATACAGTAATGTTGGTTGGTTTTCCCTGCTGTTAACCAGACCATATTATAAGGAGTCGGGGGCGGGGGGGTCTAGTAAATTGGGGATGAGATAACAGAGTGAGAAATCATACAAACGGCTAATATGCAGCTGCCTGAAAACATTATGGGACCCAAACTACAACTGGTTTAAAAAGAAAACAGTATTTTTGAAACTTATTTTTTACGGGATACCAGTAGCAAGAAAAAAATATCATGGGAATTCTCTTCAAAACACTAGGATTATGTGACGTCATTTATCAAAAATGTATGTTTCCGAGATTTATGTGCAAAATAATTGAAATATCCAATAAAAGTGATAGGATCGGATTATTATTCAGTTGATTTCACTGTTTGACACCAATGCCTTTGTGTTATTTTCTCTTCTCTGCTGCCGCTTTCCTGGTTCCACAGAGCCACAGCCTCCCCCGTCAGGTACGCTCCTATCGTTATATGGTTCATGGGCTTGCTGTGGTTGTTGGGTATTATATATGGCTGTTCCCGTATCCTTCGCGGCAGAGTTTCTCAATGTGAGTTCTGAAGTTCCTCAAAAAGGGCTTTCAGGATCTCCTCAGAGATCCCGAGGTCAACCAATCAGTGGCTTCTTGCAATTAACCCCTTAATGGCAAAGCCCGTACATGTACGGGCCCAAAATGCATTGTTTTCAATGGGTTTAGGGACCGCCCATTGTCCTGAAGGGGTTAAAGGGCAGAACTAGCATTGTCCCCACCCCCTTCAAAGGCTGTCTGAACCAACCAAAAACAATCAGCAGCTTGACATTAGGGGGATAACTTAACGCAGAGGAATATTCATGGAGAAACTGAGAATAGGAAGATGGCTACTGGTTAAGCTGGTGTACTGTATATACCCTAGGTGGGGTTCTAATATATATTGACTTTTGGTAAACAATTATATGTTTATTAAGCGTACAGAACTGTAATATTTTTGTGATTCTTGGTCAGGTGATAGGTCCACTCTGACCAAGATGGGGGAGACTTCAGAACCGATGCTGAGAATCTTTGAACCCTTGTGTCCGTCTCTCTCTCGTTACGTTGTTTCCCGTCGTATATCGTACACGTTAGTCTTAGACCTTTTCACATCTCTGCCCTTCTGATTCTGTTGTTCTGTTTTCCCAAAACGTCACCTCGAGTCTCGGGGCAAAGCCACGGTATGGTGGGAGTCAGGGCCAGTCAAGGGGGGGGCCTTGCCCATGCTCCATACTTCCCACGAATGTTGGACATTGGGGCGGCAAAGCAGGACAATGCTCAAAATTCAGGACTGCCCCATTAAAACCAGGACATTTGGGCCGTATAATAATAATGAAGAGTTCATCCAACGCGCCACTACCCCATTACGCCAATTCAATAACCCCGATCCCATACGGTATTGGCGCTTGCTGTCCAACCAGAGTTTACGGTCAACACGGCGTACACAATGCGAAAAAATATATGTTTTTGCCCTCTCGATATATATGCAAATGAACCGGTGGCCGTCGGGGCAGTTCATTTGCATAGAGTATTGCACAGGGTGCTTATTTAAGGCTCTGCCTTTACGTTGTAAACATTGTGGCACATAATGGGTTAAAGGGTGATTAAATGCGAATGCAAATGAATCGCAGACGGGAAATAAACGTGAGGTCTGCGTTTCTTACACGAAGAATTGTGCGCTGGGAGACATGGCCACTTAAGCTTTATTTACATTTCGTCGCGGTGTTAAGATTATAGAGAAAAGGGCAAAATCAATAACGGGGCGAAAGAGGAGAAATAACGCAAAAAAAAAACCATCATTCATTACTCAGGAAATTGAATAAATCTGGCAAAATTATTACATATCCTGCAGTCTGATCCAAAGGGATTGTAGACTTTATGGATTAAAATTCTGATGCAAAGCGGTAAAACTGTTGCAGTCGCTATAGCAACCAATGCAATAAACACCAGAAGTATTATTTATACATAACCCCCCTGTCCCATTAAGCATAACCTTTATGAATGTATGATGGAAGTTAAAACTGGGTGAACTTTGACCCCGGTGGCATTAAATTCAATTAAAATGTATAAAAATTACAAAAATAATAATGTCAAAATTGAATTAAAATATATAAACTATTATCCTTTATTCAATGTCATGCCCCACCCACTTCAAGAGTTGGCCCTGCCCCACCCTGTTTCTTGCCACACCCCCTAACACAGGTGTCCCAATTTGGACCCCTGAAACATTGGGGGTATTTTCTTTTCGGTGCATTTTATGTCACTGACCGCGAGCTCGAAACTTTTCTGTGTTGTGATTGGCTAACGCCTGACCAATACGAGTTCATCTTTTATTTGTAAGCCTTTTTTCTTCCGCGTTTCTCGTTTTCTAGGCAGAACGGCCTCTTAATTCTCCGAATGTGCTAATATATCCAAAATCTGCGATTATTGACAATTTCCTCAACCTTTTAATTGATGAATTTATTTTACGTTTTATTTCATAACATAAAACTATTAATAGCCACTAATAATTTCTTTGGGTTATAGATCTCTCTCGGAAAGACATTCATCCACGTCAAAATAATAAGTCTGCAATAATTCAAAACCTTCGAAATGAATGACATGAGTGATTTTACATGAATGTTTAATGCCGTTTATTTTCACCCGCTGTATCTCATTTAATATTATGTTGAATTATTCCGGGATTTTAGAAACATATCAAATACATGTACTACTGACCCATATCTTTCAAAAGGAATAATATATGTAATTTAACATTGTATCAAAACAAATATATGATTTTTTTTTTCCTTATTTAAGGACATTTGAAAAGTAACTGCATATTGTGCAAAAAATAAAAAATGATTTTATTAACTTAATAATTTAGATAATTAGATACATGCTGATATTGCATGGATTTATGGTATGTGCTTATTTTTCTGATTTTTAATTTATTTATTGAACAAACTTTGCCAAGACTTTTTAAGTGACTTTGTGGCCTGTTGGCAGCTATTGGTGTAGCTGAGTGGGGCATTTAGAAGAAGAATAATGGGTTTTATTTACCCCATTTAATTTATAAAGCCGTTTCCTGATGCTTCTATACACATTATCTGGCTTTTTGGGCTGTGGAACCCTGCGATATCCTCATACCCAGCAAACATTCTGAGCTCCTAGAAAAGAGGGGCATCAGGGGAGGAAAGACGGGCATCAGAGTAGGATACAGGCTCAGACCAGCCTCTGGCCGACATCGCGACCCGGTGCTACAGCGTGGCCGTTTTCTATGGGAGCCTAAAAAGGTGGCATGCGTCACGGACAGCCGCTGGCCTTAAAGGGCCAGAGCCACCTCCATCGTCCCCAGTCCAGCCCTGGTCTTAGGCCCTGTTAGAAACAGTGGAGCCCCCACATGAGCTATCGGGTGTCAAAACTCATCGAAAATGGAAGCCAACTCAGGTGCCAGGAGTTTGGTCCCCCTGTACGACCAAGCGGACTTGGTCTCTCGCACGTTCCTGAGAATTATCTCTAATTTAGCACCGAACCCCAGGGATTAATAAATAACCCCCATAGCATCTACAATCGTACATTATTGAGTTTTGCCTTCAACTCCTAGTCCTGTGTCAGCGCTATCCTCAAACGGCTGCCACTCCTGATGTTACGGGAATCTGTCTATTTTATAAAAGCCGTGAGCGATTTCCGAGCTCCTGAAATTCCTCGCGGCTTTACGGCTGATGTTTGTGTCTGCGACCCTACGCAATATCCTTTGGTAAATGTACGTTCTTAACATCCCAACCTCGGACGGCTTTGTTTCCCCCAACAGGATTTTCCATAAAATATTTATCCCCCCCCCATCTCATCCAATCCCTCGAAACAATAACATTCCTCGGGTTCTGCGTGCTTGCGGCTGTTATTAGAAGCTTTGCCGCGGAGTGCCAGCGTCTAGCAATGCAATTGAAATTCAATTGAGGGGATTTATTTGCACGGCGGATATGTTTGCTTCTGGGTTATTTTTTTTTTCCATTCTAATTATCATCAGCTGAATGGTAAACCTTGCGAAAAGGTCATTCTTCCGGGTCAAAGATGTTCCTGAAGACCGAGAGCAGACATGTTGCCCAAGCATAATGTTTACGTTAATCGCTGGCACGTAAAACCAGTGGACTAGGGCCTAAAGTAGTTCCAGGGGGCAGCAGCCCTTCCTCAGCATTAACGGGGTCAGATTGCTATGTTGTGCTCCATTTCTTCATGGGCAAGTTGGGGAGATCATTGATCCCCCCCCCCTTGTAACCAGAACATATAGACATAGCGGTGTATACCGCTTCTCCGGGTCTGTGGGTCATCTCGGAGAAACTACGAGTTGCGGGTGAGGTGTCGCGGCACACCTCGCCCACTTCACCCCAACCGCGGCCTGTTTTCCTGCGTATGGGGCTAGCCGGCAACATCAGCGGACTACCTACTGATGTCAGTTGGATCTCCTACCTGCAACCCCGAAGTGGAAGGGCTTCAGGTGGCGGGAGCCTGGATGTTCCTAGGTAAAGCCCAATGGCACAAGCTTCATAGGACGCTGGAATATGACATCATATCCAGGGCAGAGCTATGGACAGTGACCTCAGAGGCCAGTGACAGGAGATGGCTGAACCAGCGCCTAGGGTAGCGCCTAGCCAAGATACATCTCCTTCAACGCATCTATTAACTATTAAAATATCTTCCAGCATGCATCTAGCGTCTTGCTTTGGTGTCTTCTAAATCGGTGGATTTTTAAAAAAAAATTTTTAATTCATCAAAAGAATATTTTGCAGAATATTCTTTTGATGAATACCCAAGATGTTGAGTAAATCGTATTTCCATCCACCATGCAACTCTTCCAAAGTCAAGTTAGAAACAGTATTTTAGGACAATTCCATTAAATTAGTTAATACGTGATATCCGTTCCATTTGGCCTCGGAAATTCTCCAGAGGAAGTGTCAAATTATGACTTGTCCCAATTAAGAGTTTAATGAAATTCTTATTTTAATTCCATTGAGAGGCTCCCATCCTCTAGGTTTCATTTCGAGGCAATAAAAATCAAAGAAATTGAATTTCCTTTTAGTGTTGATCCTTTATTGAATCACAACAATTTAATTTACCTTAGTGGGTCGGATTGGACATCTGTCATTGTATTTTCCATGCATTATGTTTACGGTGTCACCTCTACAGCATCAGTTTTGATGTTTGGTGTCATTAGACAAATCAAGCCAAAGACCGACAACAATCGAGGCCCTAAGAGCGGCCATTTTGATCATGGTTTTTTTTAAGCAAGAGCCTTAGACGTATTGAATGCATATCGGTGTCCATAGACTTTTCCAGGTAGGGGAATAGACACAATCAGGACGCTAGTTGATATGGAAGCATCTAGATTGTAGATCCATAAAAAACGGTAAAACGCCAGGGGCGGAAGTACATGTCCAACATGGGAAAACCTTGACCAGTGTGGGATCTATCTTCACGAAGGTGGTTGAGGATCTATGGTGGGACAGTGAAGATGTTCTAAGGAGACCGTGTCTTAAGAAACGGTTTCCAAAGACAGATTAGCTCTTCAAGCGATACGAACCTAGCTACAACATGTGGCCACCTGGGAAAACCATCTCCCGAGATCTCTCTAAGTGCGATCGATGACCTAAATATTTTCGAGCTATTAGTCTGTTACTGGCCTTGGGAGCCCCCTTGATTGGATTACATAGGGATAAGTAAGTTTGTTGGAAGAGAAATCTATTGTTGTACGGCCGGTACACGTCTCTCTTTAATATCTAAAATTACATTGTTTGGGTAAAGCTGCTCTTTTCCAATATATGTGTCAAAAATCTGTGATAATCGGGGGGGGGGGACCTCATATGTTTTTTATCTATATCCCAATATATCATCATTTACTTAAAGGTCTCAGGATGGGCATATTTTTTTTTTTTTTTAATGCATTTATTAGTTTTTTTTCCTTGAGAATATCTCTGTGGCCCATTTTAAGGACAACGTCTGATTGAGAAATGCCACCTGTTTGCCCAGACAGACTTATAGCCATCAATCTGTATTTCACGAAGCTTTACTCAATCGATACACATGTCATTTCTTAATGGAAAGGCAGAGTCAGCAAATGTAATGGCTTCAGTAAACATACATCTTGAAAATGATGGCTCTTCAGCCAATCAGAGCCCCCTGACATAACATAATCCCCCCAAGAGCCGTGATTTAAGTCTGTTCTTTACTTTACAACCTCATAGATGGAGCGTAAATTATTAAGAATAAAACCGCCAAGGGTCGGCTTCATTGTATTTATTGAAGGCACGGTGAGGTCATGCGGTTGGTCATCGGATCATTTCTGCCATAGCCAAGATTTGTAACATGAGGTTTGGAATATAAAGCAATGTCTGCTTTCTCAGATTGTGAAGGGCCTAGAGATTTATAGGAATCATTAAACGTTGGTCCTTATATTATGGAAGTTATGGAGATAATAATGAATTCCAAGTCACTACACTCGGGGACCTCAAACCGTCACTCAATGTTGTTCTGCGCATGCCCAATGTTCCATCATGGTAGCATATGGTGCTTCCATATAATCCGATTAAGCTTCGTCCTACAACCCTGATTGGCAATAGATCATCTCTTCATTTAGGACCCCTAAGGTTGTCCAGTGACGGTTATATAGTGGAACACAAAAACTGGAAAGTCCTCTCTGATATCCCATTAGAGAATAACCCAAGAAAGTGGAATTTGAGTTAAAGGAGTCTATTCACTACGTGAAGGTTTCAATTCCTTAACTACACTCTACATTGTGAAGGGTCAACATTGGAAAGTCTCTACAGTAAGTAGGTCTGAGCTGGTCATGTATAATGTATAGTCCAATGGCTGACCATTGACCTATACATTCTACCTTAAAGAAATCTACTTGATTTGACTATACGTTATCTAAGACCAGTCAAGGTCTTCCTGCAGCAGAAGACCTCTGAGGTTGGACCTTCATAGTGTATAGGGAAGTCAACACAACTTTCCTGCCAACTCTTTCTTTAATGGATAGTCAGAGTCTCCCATTTTAATGCTCTAAGTCGCATCGGGGAGATCACTTGGTAAAGGCAGGCATGTCACTTACAGAGAGTCGGAAAGGAATCTAATGTCTGACCTTCACAGGTATTCTGAACCTAAATGGAGAATAGCTTTTTGTTCTTTTGATCGCATCCTACCCATGGTTAGAAGCCAACCAGAACCCAAAATGGCAGCAATACCTTTTTAATAGAGAGGTTTCCGTTACAAGCTTTCAGAATGATTCTGAGGTTTCATCAATATGGGGAAATTTCCCTTTACGAGGGAGAAATGTCACTTTTCATTAAAACGTAATTACATTACGGAAATGTAATGTAGTTTAATTAGAATGAATAATAGGTTTACTATCTGCACAGCATCTTTACTGCTGTCATTTGGCTTCTGAATCTAAGACGAGACCAAGGACTGATTAAAGTTTGAAAAAAATCTGGAAAAATCAGCCTCAAAAAATGGATACGGAGGCCAGTGCGGGGGGGGGGGCGGTTGTAAAGAATTGCAATAATGTTTTTGTGAAATGTAAAGAAAGTAGCCGCAAGAAACGTGAGATTGCTACACGGTGACAATATTTCCAGTTTTGTGGTTTTACAAGTTACACAAAAAAAAAAATTTAGCCTTCTGGAGATTTGAAGAAGTAAAAGTATCCAACGGATGATCTGAGAACGATTTGCAACATATTGGCATTGCAACAAAAACCATCGGCAGAAGACTTACCTCTTAGTGTAACAATTATAAAATAATTATACCCTGTTTACCCGTTGTACAGCGCTGTAGAATATAGCGGCGCTATATAAATCAATATAAAATAAAAATAGTTATTTTTTTTTTTTTTTTTAAATTAGAGACATCCATTTTTTATTGAAATGGGAACACTAATAGGTACCATGATCAGAACTATTATTATTATTATTATTATTTTTTTTATATATATTTTATATATAGCGCCCTCATATTCCGCAGCGCTGTAACATAACGAGTAGTAAATAACAAAGGGTGAGGAGGGCCCTGCTCAAAGGAGCTTACAATCTAAAAGACATAACCCCATGCAGTAGATATATAGGCGTGTAATAAATACTTTTCTCTGATTTATAGGCTCTAGGCTTTTTAGGGCCCGAAGTGCAATGATGTAGGGGCCCCGTGTATAGTACTAGTGATAAAAAAAAGTATAACTGTATCTAAATTAAGTAACGAGTTTCTTGATGATATAAATTTACATAGGCGACCATGCTCGCCAAGAGGGGCCCTTTGGCTATTGGGGCCCCTAAGCAGCTGCTTAGGTTAGTGCCAGTTCTGCGGGAGATACAGGGGTGCAACGACTACAAGCCTGGAGCCCCAGGGTGATTGATTTTTATTTTTTTTTTGGTCGCCGACCCCCTTCTTTCTCTCTCAATTTATAAATCTGGTTTGATAAAATTCAACATGGCCGCCCCCGACAGCCTTATTTTTTAACCACATTCTAAACAATGTATCAAAAGGCCGTTGTTACGATTATTTATTGATTTCTGTAGCGCCGTCGTATTCCACAGCACTGTACAACGGGTGTCGTAAGCACCCAGAACGCAAGCTTCTCTGCCTAAGCAAGCTGGGCAGCCCGGGCGAGATGCCCCGGCAGGGGCAAACGAGGCCCGGCGGTGGCAGGAAGTGGAGACCTGTGGATGTGACAAGAAACGCTATGATCTTGCTGCATGCAGCTGCCTTTAGATGAGGAGGAGAGGGGGGGGGGAGAGAGAGAGAGAGAGGCTGGTTGGAGGGGGTGGAGAGGGACTGGAGAAGGCTGGTCAGCCCCGGGAAGAAGGAGGGTTCTTGTCAGGGGAGAATGTGATATGAATGTTGGAGCGCAGAATGAAAGTATTAGGCTAGTAACAGCAGGAACAACTCAATACGGCTCCAAGTCACGTACAGATTCAGAGAAGATACCCCCTCCCCCCCTCGCCTCTTTTTTTTTGCCTCTTCATCTAAGATGCTCCATCCATCGTACAGGTGCATCCGAAGTAACCAATGACAAAGGCCGGGGGATCGAGAATGACTTGTGTTTGAGTGACACTCGACAAACAAGTGTCTGGCAGCAGATACAATTCATATTTTGGGGGGGGGGGACAGAGGAATGCCCCCTCTCAAGGTACCCCATTAAAAAAAAAAAAGGGGAGAAATATATTCTTTGAGCAGGGGCAATTAAACACGCATGGATTATGGATATCTACAGCACAGACCCAGCTTCTACCAAATTACTGAGCTTCACCCAACGGTAACAATTATTACTATTATTATTATTATTATTATTGTTGTTATTGTTATTATTGTTGTTGTTGTTGTTGTTTATATAGAATTCCGTTTGGCCACTTTGCAATATGGGAGAATGCGCGAAAATTGCGGTCTCATTAATGCTAATGAGATTCCAGGTTTATGGGTTACTGGTGATCGAGGATGGGGAATTATGTCATATATTGGGTGGGGGTTTCAGCTATTCAGTGTTTTTTTTTTTTCATATTTAAATCTTCAAAATTCTAAATAAAACAGAATAATTCTAATATATGTTCTTTGCATTTAAAGCATGCATTGCAAGAAATTGTTGACTGTCGGACAGGTAGAATGTCTAGAGAAATGGGGGGGTGGGGGTGCAAAGCATTATTGACCTCTCCGGTACTCAAATGGTTAAATCCTCCTCGTTTTTCCCATTTTTTTTTTCTGTATTTTTATTGAGAGATCAGGCTGGTCTGATGTTTAGCTGCTGTGCTGTCTCTATGATAACTCCATGGGTCTCCCGCCATTGAAAAATCGCCTAGCGGGAAATTAGTAGAATTGATTAAATCTTCCCCAAAACGCGCGCCTGTGTCCAGGATACTTTTCTGTTAAGTTACCGCTTTTTTTGGTTCCCGTTGCTCTATTGACCGATCGGTCGAGTAATGTATGAAGCGTCGCCTTTAATTCCATCGTTTTAAGCTGTAAGACCACCTGTCACCGCGACCATTGAAACCGACGGTTAGAAAATTAAGATTTAAAGTTTAAATGCCAAGATTGATGAATTCTATTAATTTTCCCATCGCCACCATCGTAACAGTGTCAGCTTTAGATTAAATATTCATCCTGCTATCTTGGGTGGGGGTCTCGCCATGTGGGGACCCAAGTGAACATAATATTTTTTTTTTGGGGGGGGGTTTATACCCCTTGAAGAATTCTATTTCTTTGTGCAGAATCACATAATTTTATTGCTTATTAAGCTTATTGTGCCAAATGACCAACTGAGTAATATGGCATTTTATAATGTTGAACTGGTATTAGTTGGACGATTTCTTGACTTTTTTTGGTTTGAATTAATGGAATTAGTTGCCCAGAACATATTCTTGTATAAACTCATGGAATTGGCTTGGAATGGACCGTGTAGTTGAGCGGCACATAGAGGTACTCAGTTGTAAGCCCACCATGTTGTCTTGCGGTCATCGTGTCATATGGTGAAAATCTTTGAGGGACTAAGGACAGGTCAAGGTTTGAGTCCTTACATCAAGAAAAACAGGCAGCCCAAATGGGCCGAATGGCTCCCATCTCCCATGTTTTTATGAGTGGAGTGTTGGAGCACTTTCCACTCTCCGGCTAAATCAACATCTTTCCCAACTGGAAGAGACAGCTCTCCATTAAAGCCCCACTCTCCACTTCCTCTGGGATGGACCATGATGGAAGTTTTCCTTCCTGCCGTCTCTCGTTCAACGTAGACTTGTTCGAATTTGCATTGGGTGAACCACAAAGCTATGTGATTGGTCTATTAATATCAGGTGGTTACCTATGATAATCTATGCTGTATGGTGGCTCCAACATGTATGTTTTTATGGCACCGATGACATCATCAAAACAGTGACTCTATAGCCTCTATAGCTGGACCTTTTGGAAACCACACGGGTCCAATCTGTTGTGTGTCTTTAGTATCATAGAAACACAGGATTTGCCTGCAGTTCGGCCCCATTCGGCCCCCGTCTAGTCGCCCGTTTCTCCTGCTGTAAAGACTCAAACCTTAATCAGTCGTTGGTCTCTTCTTAGATTCAGGAGCCGTATGTCTATCCCGTGCGTGTTTAATACCCTCACTGTATTACCCGCTACCACTTCTGCAGGGAGGCAATCCCACTCATCTACCACCCTCTCAGTAAATTCAAAATATCCTAGTTTTAATATATATATAATTTTTTTTATTTTTTTGTTTATATCAATCTGATTTCATAATGCATCTCTTGTTAACAACCACTTGCTTTAAACGTATAATCTCACTTAAGACCCGGATTAAAGCGGCTGAGTTGCTTTCCCGTAGGGTTATAAATACGCGGACCAAATCGGGAACTTTGTCTCGCAGGCGGGTTAAGTAGATGTGTAAAAAAAATTGCCTCTGGGAATCCCGCAAAAGCAATTTAATAGCCAATAAATATGTTACATTCCAAAAGTCACAATATGGTTCCAACGAGTGCCAACCACAACATACACTGAATATTCCGTGGACGGAACACGCTGTGACATCACGATGGTGTACAGTATGTGTCGAGGGCGATGCGCAACAATGTTGCAATATGATTATTATTTATTGTTTTATAGTGCGCCATCATATGCCAATGTTGCAAAACTAGAGGTAGAGGGTGGTGGATGAGTTGGAGAGCTTCCCAGCAGAAGTGGTAGAGGCTAATACAGGGAGGGGATAGACATATGGCTCCTGAATCTAAGACTGATTAAGGTTTGGGTCTTTACAGAAGGAAAATCTGCCGGTAAATCCTATGTTTCTAATCAATTTGGAGGCTTTCTGCATGTTGGCCGCAGTCTGAAACTGGGAAGGAGATTTTTTTTATTTATTTTTTTTTAAAAATGACCTTTTTAGGAAAAAGTATTTTGTTCTGTCGGTGTCACCTGACTTCTGTATCTATTCCGGGCGGCTGGTGACGCTCGACGTTCGGTCCACCTTTCCGAGGATCGTTTATACAGAACGGAAGCCAATAAACCCCTCTAAAAGGCCGTCGCCAACCAGTAACCACCGTACAGCTAATCCAAAGAGTATGCAGACGGATGGTTTGACGCGGGGTAGGACGGGGACACCGGCCGGGTGGGGGGGGTGGTGGTGGTTATACATTTAAAAGCCACAAAGGTCTTCATTTACAAAGTAACAAAAAAACCTTTAGAACGTCGCTCTACCCAATGTCACACCTCCCATGTGTCCTGGTTTGGAAGCAACAGTCCCTCTTTAGGCCCTAAACACAGCAGCACAGGCCGACTAGGTCCGGTGGGGTGGATAGACACTAGAAAGCTTTAAAAGGCACTGAGCTGTGAATGGATAGAAGGGATAAGGGGTGTGTCTGAGTGGGCGGGGCTAAACAAAATTTTCCCGCCAATAAAAACCGTTACAGACCTAGGGGCGAGCAGCGGCGGCACGAGGTGGGCGCCCTCCTCCTGTGACCTATATTTCTTCTCGACACATGCGTGGAGCTGCCGTCCAGCTGCCGTCCTCTAGTGACTTTTTTTTGTTCACTGCACGCGTGGAACTGCCGCCCAGAAATGGAGGGTGAAGACAAACTTTCTCTGCACGACAGCCCCAGACGCAGGTTTCGGCCTTCAGGGGACCTCGTCAGTGGGGTGCGGTTGGTATCCCTCTACGCACAAGAGAGTCGGGAGGTCCATGTCTGGCCTCCAAGAGAACCCCCAAGGATGAAATATCTGAGATGCTCCCAGGTGGGGGGGGGCATCGCAGTCCAGGTTTGGAAGCGTCTCTGCGTTCTTAGAGAGCCTCTTGTCTGGTATTTTGGCTGCGGAGGCAACGTAGACCCCAAACACCCCTTATATATCTAGTATTACCCCACAGCCAAAAAGCAAGGCTTCCATTGGTCACCGGTCCTCCTGGCACACCGGACAAATCACCAATGGCCGACAATCCGCTGCTCCAGTAGCTGGATAACCAGACTTACGTCATCATATATGTGTACACGCACTCTCGCTCGCACACACGCACTCTCGCACGCACACACGCACTCTCGCACGCACACACGCACTCTCGCTCGCACACACGCACTCTCGCTAGCACACACGCACTCTCGCACGCACACACGCGCACTCTCATACGCACACACGCACTCTCGCACGCACACACGCGCACTCTCGTACACACACACTTGCACGCACACACTCTTGCACGCACACTCTCACACGCACACTCACGTGCACACACACATATATATCATTACTAATTCCTTCTTAACAAGACATCCATCAGAGTCCCTCTGTAGTAGTTCATAACCTCGCTGCTTGATCGACTTCTCAGCGGAGACGTCTTTGTTTCATTTCCTAGAACCCCAGGAAAGAGCGTTGGTGATAACGATACGGCGGAGAGTCCAGGTAACTCGGGGAATCGGTGAGAATGAGACGTCTCTCCGCGGTCAGGACGCGGCGGGCTCGGGTTCTCCGCTTTATGTTATCGCTCCCTCGGCTTGATATCCTTCTCAATCAAATTGACATTTTGACAAGAAAGATTGTTCCTCTGACCTGTTCTCCTCCGTCTCGTCTCCCTGGGCCGCCTTCTTCAGCCAAAAGGAAAATTAACTTCTCAAAAAGAAACAAACCTCCTAAGTCCAGCTTTATGTATTTTTTAGACCCATTTATTGGGCTAACATAGAAGAAAAATAAAGTTACAAAAGCTTTCCAGATCTCGGTGGTCTCTTCTTCAGATGGAATGATCATTTGATCAACTGATCGTTTTGGACTTTGTAACAGAGTCCTGTGTTTTGGGGGGGTGATGATGACATCATCTGGATCAGTGTTTGTACAGAAGCCAGGACTGCAAGACCCCCTGTCAACCTTGTCAACGTAGATAGCGTGTTATCTGTGTAGAGTAACATCACTGATATGATGTCATTCCCAAGCCCCCCGCCAAGGTTTCCTTCCATGTAATAAATCATAACGATAAAAGGTCTATTCATCAAAGTCAGGGGAATGGAGTCATATATTCACGGTGTAAGCGTGGGTAAGCGTGTGTCACGGCCTATCGTGGCACCCCATTGGTTCCTGATCACGTCCGGGAACAATAGGAACCCTCGACAATTCTAACCGGGACAGCCGTGTTGGGGGATGCGGCTAGAGGCAGGAAGGGGCGTGGCCGGATGTGAAAGTAGGCAGGGTTGGAGGCGAGAGTGGGCATGGCCCAAACGTACATGGGGCTCCAGGTACTAGAGGGTGGACCGCTGATGTCGGTGGGTGGTTCGCTGATGATTGTGGGCGGGGCTAGCCCCAAAGGCATGAAAATTGTATGTTGTAGATGGGGAAGGGGCGGAGAAGAGGGCGGGGAGTGGCGTGTGTGTCAATGCAGCTCCTGCAGGGGGAGTGACTTGACCCATACATTTTCTGCTGTAGGAAGCCATTGTATTGGTAGAAATAAATTAAAATTTACTTCTACCAATTTTTTGGCCCCTGATGAAGGCTATTATGGCCGAAACGTCGGCTTAAAGAAGTTTTACTTAATTGACTGGGTGGAACAGCCTCCCAGCAGAAGTGGTAGAGGCTAAAACGGGCCGTATGGGGCCGGAATGTTCCATGTTATTATGACATAGCTTGATTCTGTGTTGCCAGGGCCCCTGGAATATAGGAGGATCAGCCTCTCAACCTCGTTCTGTTCCATATTGATTAAGCAGCATTACTGAGGCTTATTTTCGGCATCGAGCGAGGAGCGGATCGCGTCTCCTAGGAAAGCGCATGCACTAAAAATTCTAATTAACATATATATTAGATTCCGGGGGATACGGAGGAACGGGAGGGCGGGTGACGCCGGGGCAATTGTTTCATTTCTGTAATAAATGGTAAAGATCAATGGTAGATAAGGCCTGCGATGGGTCAGGTTCTGCATTATCATTAGGGGTTGCCAGGCAACGGGGTGAAAGGATTACGAGAGGCTTCCGATAAAATAAAAAAAACAGCTTTATTAGGATAGCGGCTTTGACATTTGACAAGACTGATGGGTCCTGTATGATGGGCAGAGATTACTGTGAATAACTTCATTTGTAAAGGTAATTTTTGGGCTAAAGTGGTACATTTTGAGTAGCCGTAATGGAACAGCCTCCCAGCAGAGGTGGTAGAGGGTAATACAGTGAGGGGATTTAAACATGCATGGGATAGACATCCGGCTCCTGAATCTAAGACGAGACCAACGACTGATTAAGGTTTGAGTCTTTACAGCAGGAGAAACGGGCGACTAGACGGGGGCCGGATGGGGCCGATCTGCTGGCAGGTTCTGTGTTTCTATGTTTAGCTGCTGGGGTAGTAGTTGTATTAAGTAACAGAGCGTCCGGTGAGTGTCACAACGCAAAATACGTTTTAGTGCAACAGACGTGACTCGTAAAGCTCTGTGTTGGGAAAGGCATCTTGTAGAGCGCAGCGGCGCATGTGAAGCAGAAGCGAAACTTTGTGGTCTTGGTGCCAGCGGGCAGTGAATTGATCACTGATTACATTACATGTAACATAGGTTCCGTAGAACTGTACAATGGGTGAAAAGGACAGAACGAGAAGTACTTCGCGTAACGATTAGGACTTAAAGAAACCGAGAGGGTGGTAGATAAGTAGAAGAGCCTCCCAGCAGAAGTGGTAGAGGCTAATGCAGTGAGGGGATTTAAACATGCATGGGATAGACATACGGCTCCTGAATCTAAGACGAGACCGACGACTGATTATTATTATTATTATTATTATTATTATTTACTCTAATTATTCCATTTATATTTTTTGAACACGTTTAACCCTTTCAAGGAAAATTCAGTGCTTCTACAAAATAACCTTTTGCGTTAACCCATACAGTATACATAGTCCTGTTATATATATCAGCGTATGTTTGTACACTGGAGGCCGAGAGGGGTAAACTAAACAGAATCCATGTACCCAAAATGACTCGGCCCGGGGGCAAGACGGGCCGAGCCATTTTACCCAGCGAACCGAGACCTCCGACGTCTAAACGTCAGATTTTAAGATCTCTTCTCTGGGCTCGCCGATGCTTTTCAAATCCTTTCTGGGCATGATGGGGTTAACCGCCCCCCCCTCCTCTTAGTAAGGAGCTCATTGGTTTTCATGGCAGGAATTGGTTTGGCTGATGGGAGCGAGGAGCCCCCCCCCCCGCAGGGCGTAAGTGAGGTTTTCATCGCAGGAATTGGTTTGTCTGATGGGCCCGTGGAGCCCCCCCCCCCGCAGAGACTAAGTGATGCGCCGGGGCTCTCAGCGTTTCTGTCTCCGTGCTCTTGGGCTGAGGTGGCGAGCGAGCGAGGGTTTGCGCGCCGCCAGCTATGTCTACTGATGAAGCATTTCTGTTTCAGTTCTGTTTCGGAAGACCTGGGCTGTAGACGGGGAGAATTCAGCAGGAAACACTATGGGTCGGTGGAACTGGTAAGTTCTGTATTATTATTATTATTATGCTTATTTATTTTTATTATTATTTTTATTTTATTATTGTTATATTGTTATGTTATTATTATTAATAATATTATGGTTTTTTATTATTCTTTTTCTTATGTTCATTATTATTATGTTTATTATTATTAATAATAATAATATTATGTTTTTTTTATTATTCTTATGTTCATTATTATTATTGTTTATTATGTTTTTTTCTTATTATTCTTCTTCTGATTGTTGTTATTGTTATGTTGATTATTATAAATAATATTATTATGTTTTTTTTATTCTTTCTTATGTTTATTATATTATTGTTATGTTATTATTGTTTTCTATTATAATGTTTATTTGCTATTATATTATTATTTTATTTAATTATTTTATTTTTTTACAAAGCAATTTTCCAATGCAAAATAATCATTTAAGGTTTTGGTGGCAAAAAGCCAGTGAAAAGGATGTCTCATTAAAAAAAAAAGGTACATTATAAATATATTCATATAGGTACCATTAGTAGATATTTACGGGATTTTGTTTGTTTTTACTGAGGTTGGTAGGTACGTGGAACAGCCACCCAGCAGAAGCGGTAGAGGTTAATACAGCAATGGAATTTAAAGATGTATGGGATAGGGATTAGAGTAGGAAAAAAATGGAAAGACTGGGTGGGCCGAATGGGGCCGATCTGCCGGCAGGTTCTGGGTTTCTATGTTTAACATTGTAATAATAAAAATTTTGTTATGAGTTCAAACATAAATATTCTTTATTATTCTTCGTTCCATTTTATGAATTTTTTCCTACTGATGTATACTTTGTATGTTTTTTTTTAATCCGGACAGTTGCCTGGAGCAGTTTTGGCAGAACCCCCACCTATTGATATTTATTTCCCATTATTTGCATTTCGGAGAGCACTTTTGCATGCGCACAAAACCTGTTTCAAAGCGGTAGTGTTGTGGGTGCCGGAAGGGGCGAGCTGATAGAGCACACTGGCACACAAAGGGTTAGAATATTAGCGAAAAGCAGAAAATGCATGAAAAAAAACAGACGTTTAACCGTAAAGTAATGGATACAAGAGACAAATTAACCCCTTGCTATACTCACTTACACTGCTGATGTCATGGGGAATAAATCATTTAAATATAATAATTTAAATTTAATTTAAAAGAAAAAGGATTTGTAGGTTTGTTCTGGCCCGGCCAGCTAGGTCTGTCTGCTAAGCCATTCGATTGGGTGGAGCTGAGTGGCTACTGGGCAGATGTGGTATTTTTTCTAAATAAAAAAAAATAAAATAATATATATATTATATATGAAAGACGTCTTAAGCTAATTACTTAAGATCTGCCCCCATCTAATCCGCCCGTTGTTTAATCAGTCCTTGGTCTCGTTTAAATTCCCTCACTGTATTAGCCTCTACCACTTCTGCTGGGAGGCTGTTCCATATATCAACCACCCTCTCAATAAAGTAAAACTACCTTTCGTTACATCTTGAGATCATGGTTAATAAAAACATATGGTTAACAAAAACAAAAGGAACAAAAATCTAGAGTTTTTTTTTATATCTTTTGTATACAAAGTAATTTATTTAATAATTGTTGTTATTGAATAATAACAACAGAGAGCAACGATACGAAGCAGTGACTGATTATGGGATTTAATTGAAAATTATGGCATAAATTTATGGGATTTAATTGAAAATTTTGTGGTGATGGGATTTTTTTTTTTTTTTAATTTGTTTTTGTATCCATCTTTTAATTTTTGAAATATTTTAAGGAATATAAAGCCCATTTTTTTTGTTGTAACCATGGATATATGGCATATGTACGTAAGGGATCTTCCATACAGCTGCAGAAGATCGCGGCGAGCGTTGCGTGTTACAAGGTGTCGCGCTGGGTGTGAAACGTTACCAATGTGTCGCTTGAATAAACATGAGTTCACCGCCTCGTTAATATTCATGAGCCGTGTTAATGGATCAGCGTTGGGCGCAGGATAGACAATATAATACGGGGAGAAGGTGAAGGGTCTCGGAGATCCGATTTGGAGGCGGGAAATTGAATCTGGGATAATTCAGTGACTTCTAAGGATTTTCTGGACCCCGAGAACATTCTTCATTCAACCGCCACAAAGCGGAGCAAAAGTTACGTTTTTTATGCGGACGTTCCGCGGAGAAGCTTGGAAGGGACGCCATCGTTGTTGGTGAAGAGCAGCAGGTCAAAAAGTTAGACTGCCTTAGGTCATGGATGGAAGTTCTGCTATCATAAAGCATTGAAACGTAGAAACGAAGAACCTGCCTGCAGTTCGGCCCCATTCGGCCCCCGTCTAGTTGCCCGTTTCTCCTGCAGTAAAGACTCAAACCTTAATCAGTCGTTGGTCTCGTCTTAGATTCAGGAGCCGGATGTCTATGTTTAAATCCCCTCGCTGTGTTAGCCTCTACCACTTCTGCTGGGAGGCTGTTCCATTTATCTCCCACCTTCTCAGAAAAGGTAGGAAGAGGACATTTTCCAGTACAGTTAGGACAGAAGGTAGCTGCCTATTTCCAGTTAAAACAAACAGGGCCTTGGCCCCTGTCCTATTTCCTCAATTTTAAGTCTTTATCTGATATTATTGCTCATATATCACCCACATGCCAGTTTTGGGCCGCTGGCCGCAAACTGATGCCCCTGATCTGCCCCTGGAGCAGCACATTGACCGAGTGGGCATTTGCCTGGTGTGGCAGGTAGCCAGCCTGGGCCTGATGTGGGTTCGCGGCCACGTCCAACCTTTTATTACAGGGACATCTTCGAAGTCCGTCTTGATGTTGAAAGATGGGCTCGCCGGCCATGCGCTGCAAACGTTATCTTTATAACATCTTTCTGTCCTCGCTCCCCTACACCCCGAGTCCTCTACCTGCTTAGCACCAACTCGCATATTGTTCCAAACACCTTTTTTTCCGTTATTTCACACTCTTCTCCTCCGTGCTTTATGGTGACGCTTCTGTATCTTAGGTGTAACCAGCCGCGTCGCACTTCGTTCTTCGCCCTCTACGCCGTTAATGGCCGATTTAAATCTATATAAAGGGTAAACGGGCAAAGGTGAAAAGAACAGACGCCATTGTATCGTCTTCACTCTCTTATTGGCTTCATGTTAAAGGAGGAGAAAAGTTATAATCTTGAGCTTTGCGGAAAGGGTGGTTGATACGCGGAACAGCCTCCCAGTAGAAGTAGCGGAGGCTGGTACAATGAGGGAACTTAAACATGCATGGCATATGAAGACTGACCAAAGTTTGAGAAACGGGTAGACAAGACGGGGCCGAATGGGGCCGTTCCGCCGGCCATGGCTCTGTTGTAGATGTTACACGGTTATCTGTATCTTGGCTTCTGATTCTGAAGATACGGCGGTGTTCCCGTTACCGGACCTGGCTGTCTGAGCGGAGGCACCGGACTCCTTCCATGCTGATGGTATCCAGATCCCCGATACAACTACTCTACAAATGAACACTTTGTTCCTGGAGGCAGAATAACGTCGTTAAATATCCGCGTGAATCATCTCCCTGTTACTCTTCCCGTTAATCCCATTCCTCCAGAACTTCTTTCTTCTGTTGTTTGCGCAAATGATTTTCGGACCCTTAGGTGAGACAGACTCATCGCCAGACGGTAGCTCTGTACGTTTCAGAGAAGGGACACTTTTGGCAAAGCTTACCCAAGACTTAATGCCCTATAGCCAGGGGTTTGGGTAACTGAGTGGGGCATTTAGAAGAAGAATAATGGGTTTTATTTACCTCGTTTAATTTATAAAGCCGTTTCCTGCTGTTTCTAGACACATTATCGGGGCTTTTAGGGCCGTAGAACCCTGCGATCCCCTCATACCCAGCAAACATTCTGACCTCCTAGAAAAAAGGGGCATCAGGGGAGGAAAGAGGGGGCATCAGGGGAGGAAAGAGGGGCATCAGAGCATTAATCAGGCCCGGATTGGCCATCTGGCTTACTGGTGGGCCAGTGGCTGATAGGGTCTTCTTACTGATACTACCTCTCCAGTGGGTGCAGCCGTGTGAGGCCATGTGTATCCAGCCGGCAGCTGCCCTTATGCCGATTGGCGGCCATTGACCTCGGTCATCTCCAGTCCGGCTCTAGCATCTGTTTAACTTAGACAGAGATACGTGGACGTTCTATACTAATTGTATGAACATAAAGCCCGTGCGTTCTCTGCCAACCCGTCACTGCCAGGAACTCCAAGCATTCTTCCTCCCAGGAGTTATCTCCAGGTTATCATCCCTTATCACATAAAATATTTCCATACTCGCAGAGCCGGTTTTAACATTCTGGAGAAGAACGAACTTCGGATAACTGGAACTCACAGAGAGAAACGCAGAGGACCCCTAATTATTCATCTCGACAGCGATATATTACAGGCCGCTATTGGGGTAGAAGCCACGTTCTTTCTCCATGCCAGGGAACGAGGTTAACGGAAAGGTAACAAGCTCTAGCTCTGTCAGATATCTTTTGGAAGAAGAAGTATGGGCCGTGAGTGATTGTTAAACACTAACCTTTTATAATTAAAGTTCAAAATCATGTCTACCAAGTTTAGGGAGACAGTCCCTCCTTGTTACCCAACATATTCTTATGTCCCTTCTTGATGTCCTCCTTCTCTAGGAGTTTAGCCTTCTACTCCTTGTCCTCTTCCCTCATTTCAATTTGATGATTTGCATCACCCCATCCGTGTCTACCGGTGGTTGCCTTCGACTTTCCGGTTAATTTCCATAACAAACAAGCGATCTCTCTATTGTACGTCACCTGCATTACCTTCATCGGTGGTCTTGTATCGATACACAGCACCAGGTCGTTCTAAGATTTAGGGGACCAAGATATGCCAAAAAAAAACACATAATGTCATAATTTTGCCAAGCTCTGAAAGTGGAGCAATTACCATAGCAACGAATGGAATGTTTCCGCCGATAACGCTACTCTTGATACATAATTCTAGCACTTGGGTAGAGAGATCCTCTGTATTTAAACGCCGGGGGTACCAAACCTAATAGCCCTTCAACTGATTATCTCCGTCCCCTGAGAACGTTACCTTGGTGTCTTTAAGAGGTTAAGAGTTCCATTATTAGTTGAATTTCTATTTTCCCTTGAATTTTCCTTTTCTCCTTCATAAGAGCTTCAGGGAGATTCTATTTAATTGGCTTCGAAAGTACGTTTCAGAGATAAGTTTATCAGTCTAGTTGCAGCATAACTCAATTAAATCGGAGATGGGCTCTTCCTACGACGCATTCTTTTTTTTGGCGAGCTTGCTGGGTCAGCACCTGGAAGATCTTCTGAGTTTTCGGTTTATAAGAGGGGGGGTTACTTAGACTCAAGTAAATTATGTGTCCTAAGATGACCGGGTTTTCTGATGCCCCTCAATACATTTCAACATGGACTAGAATTAAAAAAAAAAAACCACTAATAATAATGGGTTGATTTGTGCGTCAAAGGAACGTTCCACCTTAATATCGTTGAGCGTCATCAAAAAATATGTAATGTGGGTGAAGTAGAGGTCTGAATGGCATGGAACCATTTGTGATATTGTAGAGACACCATAGCATATGTGTTTACTGGTCCTGAAGACAAGTTTTTATTTTGAACTCATGATGTCCTCAAGCTTCAGAGTCGTCTGAGGACCACCTTCTTGGTCAAGTAGAACAGCATTGTTTGGGCGCTTTTGTATTGTTTATTGAGTTTTCCCGTTCCCACCAGGCGCCATAACTCAAGACAGCTTTCTCTTTTGCCCTTGTCCAGGATCCCAAAATTACAAAAAGTAACACTTTCCATCACAACTTCATCTTCCAACTTCAAAATTCCCTACGCGGCCATTTATTTTTTTTTTTATATATAAACTAATTTTCGCCTCGTTCGGTTTTTTTAACATCTCTACTTCATTAAAATGCAGTTAAAAAAAAAAATTCCATTTTATGTGTTAATTTAACAACAACCAAAAATTATCTGCAAAAAAAAAAAAAAAAAAAGATTTCTTATTTTAACAAAATCTTTAGGTGGGACCGCCGGTTGCCGTGGGTACCTTCAGTCTCGTCTTGGATGAACTGTCAGAACTTTGTGACAATCAAATACGTATCGGATCCCTCTTGGGAGAAGAGATTGTCATAATATGAATATTCCGAATAGTCAGATTCTCTTCTGTTTTGTCATGAACGAAAAAAAAAATTCAGGTGCGAGTCAGCCATCCCCGGAGTGGTGGGCCCGACTAATTGGCAATTAACCACGGCCGTCAATTAATTCTTCTGTGATGTTAATGGAATATTTTCCTAACGTAAATGTCAAATGAAAGTGATCTTGCCGTTTATGTGTCACTAATGAGCATAAAGGGGTGCACGAGACGGGATCGCGGGTCCCGGAATTCCTTCCTAGATACGTCTCCGACTGCTGTCATCACCAGCCTTCTTCCAATGGAGGGTAGACGGCAATGGTCTGGATTAAATGCTGGTAATTAGATTTTATCTCGGTTAATTAATCTGTCCCCGTATATCTAAATTTATTCCCATTTTAGCTCTACGGGATCTGCTGGCACTCTATGATTTTTTTTATTTTTTATTATTATTATTCATTCATTTATATGGCGCGATCGTATTCCACAGCGCTGTACGATGGGTTAACAGGACATAAAACGTGGTGCATTACATAACAATATGGACTCGCAGAAAGGAACGTAGCAGTAGACTTGTTTATTGGGGTCCGTATGAATTTTAATTTTAATGGAATTCGTATGAATGTCCAAAAAGACCCTCAGTAGAGAGCTTGAATTTTCATTAGCATTTTGTTGCTTTTGCACTCTATCTCACTCTCTCACTATATTTCAGGCTGTCTCACACTCTCTCACTATATTTCAGGCTGTCTCACGCTCTCTCACTATATTTTTCAGGCTGTCTCACGCTCTCTTCCCACCCTCTCACTATATTTCAGGCTGTCTCGCACTCTCTCACTATATTTCAGGCTGTCTCACACTTCTCTCTCACTATATTTCAGGGTGTCTCGCACTTTCACTATATTTCAGGCTGTTCTCCCACTCTCTCACTATATTTTCAGGCTGTCTCGCACGCCTCTCTCACTATATTTCAGGCTGTCTCACCTCCTCACTGTATTCAGGTGTCTCACGCTCTCTCTACTATTTCAGGCTGTTCGCACTCTCTCACTATATTGCTGTCTCACGCTCTCTCACTATATGGCTGTTCTCAACGCTGTCTCACGATCTGCAGCTCACTATATTAGATTTCGTCCACGCTGTCTCACGCTCTCTCATTCATTTCAGGCTGTCTCACACTCTCCACTATATTCAGTGTCTCACGCTTCATTTCATGTACTATTTCAGGCTGTCTCGCACTCTCTCACTATATTTCAAGGCTGTCTGCACGCTCTCTCCACTATATTTCAGGCTGTCTCACACTCTCTCTCATATATTTCAGGACTGCCTCATCACTCTCTCTCACTATATTTAGGCTGTCACGCTCTCTCATTATATTTTCAGGCTGTCTCACACCTCTCATTCATATTTCAGGCTGTCTCACGCTCTCTCACTATTATATTTCAGGCTGTCTCGCACTCTCTCACTATATTTCAGGCTGTCTCACGCTTCTCTCATTATATTTCAGGCTGTCTCACACTCTCTCTCTATATTTCAGGCTGTCTCACGCTCTCTCATTATATTTCAGGCTGTCTCACGCTCTCTCACTATATTTCAGGCTGCTCTCGCACCTCTCACTTATATTTCAGGCTGGTCTCACACTCTCTCACTATATTTCAGGCTGTCTCACACCTTCTCTCACTATATTTTCAGGCTGTCTCACACTCTCTCATTATATTTCAGGCTGTCTCACGCTCTCTCACTATATTTCAGGCTGTCTCACACTCTCTCATTATATTTAGGCTTTTCTCACTATATTTTCAGGCTGTCTCGCTCTCTCACTATATTTCAGGTGCTTCACACTCACTCTCACTATATCCAGACTATATTTCAGGCTCAGGCTGTCTCACGCACCTCTCACTCTTCATCAGGCTGTTCATATTTCAGGCTTCTCTCTCTCATATATTCACTATATATTTAGGTTTCTCAGCTCTCTCATTATATTTAGGCTGATCTCTCACTATATTTCAGGCCATCTCCCTCATCTGTCTCACGCTCTCTCATTATATTTCAGGCTGTCTCACACTCTCTCATTATATTTCAGGTTGTCTCACGCTCTCTCATTATATTTTAGGCTGTCTCACGCTCTCTCTCTCAATGTCTCCCTGCCATCTGCTCCGACCCTTTCCGTCTCCTGTCTTGCAGCTCCACTTCTTCTTTTGCTTCTTCTTGTTCTTCTGTCTTCTGTCTTCTTTCTCTCCCCGTTATCCTTTCTATTAACCAGCCTCCTGGAGTACTTCTCCAAAAGGGCGGAGCCTTTGCATACACTCTCGCCCCTGATTGGAGGAATATTTCCTCTGTGGGACCCAAATCCCTGTGTCCCCTTTTTCCTCCCAAGGTAGGAAAAAGGGTATGAGTTGTGTGAATAAGTTACAAAGTTGCATAAAAACTCTTGATAAAGCCCCACCCTTAGCCTCTGACCACGCCTCCTGTGCTCTTATGAAGCAGCTGCGATGTCATCCTGTGACATCACACTCGGGACACCGTAGCTTTGCGTCTAGGGAGGCATCACCAAAAATAATTTAACCGACGGACCAGGACTTTAGTTACATAAGACGGACCACTAGGAACGTTGGCTTTCATTGCACTTAATTTATGCACCATGTACGGCTCGCCATTCAAATTCCTCTTTATAACTCACATTTATATTCCGAATATTTCCTGCCAGATGTACAGAAATTGCATTAATGACTTCCCTTCCTCTTTTACATTCCCCATGGGAGAGTTTTGCTTCGATGTTCAATGTAGCGGGGGAAAAAAATTGTCTTCATTACGGCAATGCAAGCCCAGCAAAGATTTGACGTATTTATTGTTTTATTTCATTGATCTCCTACTGAACTCTATGGGTAGTATTGTATATCTGCCAAATACCCCTATTTAGTTAAGCCAGTCACTCTTTGCCCTCCAAACCACTCTGCCCTATTTTCCTCCCCTGATGAAATAATAATAATAATAATAAATTATATATATTATAATATATATATATATATATATATTATGTATTATATATACAGGTTAATTACTTAATATGTAACACAATATCTAACACAATGCTTCACTGATTTCCTTCACATATTAACACCTCTAGGGGCATCTGGGCACTAAAACTGCCCCTGCTGGTATAATTTTCAGCGTGCCCTTTAATAATTCTTCATAATGGAGATATTTATTATTATATATAGAATAGCTTTAAAATTCTCTTTACGTTACGCACACACACACTCATACTAATGCTTATCCCACCCGAATGATGACTTCATATATTT
This sequence comes from Spea multiplicata, assembly GCA_009364415.1. Classification (NCBI taxonomy): domain Eukaryota; kingdom Metazoa; phylum Chordata; class Amphibia; order Anura; family Pelobatidae; genus Spea; species Spea multiplicata. Next base: position 39,471 of record VKOC01000142.1, read on the forward strand.
ATATAGAGCCGGCACGCTGTAAATTAATACTCCCATTAATCCCATCCTTAAAATCACCCTAAATTTCCTATAGACACACCATATGGACTTATCCTGTTCTTGGGATCTGCATCATTATTCCTCCCCATTGACTATTCTCTCCCTTACTGTTACGTCTATGGTTGTTGTTGAGTGGTCCAAGCCTTTGTAAGGGCGGCAGCAGGAGGAGAAGAGACAGAACTTCAGGACAGGAGAAATCGACCGGAAGCTCTGCCATGGAGAAGCCAACTTAAACCCCTTCTCCAGATGTCCTCATCAATCATCTCTATGAATGGCAGTCAACGACATAAACAGTTATCCTCCTCTAAAATATGCAAAAGCAATTTCCCCCCAGACGGGGCATTAATATTCATGGGAACGCTTCTGGATTGATTTTTTTCTTTCATTTTGTAAGTTAGACCACTCAGCAAACCCTTGGCTTGTGTTGATACTTTGTTACTTATTAGCAATTAAGGAGAAAAGCAAAGAACGTGGAGGACAGAAACCCTTGGACAGGATCTGTTATCCTTCTGAGCTGGTCCTAAAACATAGCCAGTTCTATATTATTGTTATTAAGGTTTTGAAATGATTGTACGAATCCAAGGTTCTACTTGTGGTCTTCAAGAAGACCAAAAAGTCCAAAGATGGTTGTTGTTCCTTTTAGAGGAAAACATGCAGAGGGTCACATGTAAGGTCACACATGTTTCCAAGTCTTCAGAGGTCCTGTCTTTAGAGAAGACTGCTGAGGTCCTCAAAGCCTATGTGACTCCACTTCTTAGTCTTTGAACGTTGCTCCACTAGAATAAGTCCCTCACTGTCCAGGCCACACAAGATAGGACCATTTTTATGGCTTGATTCACTCCTTTTTTTCATTCATAGATCCGCTTTTGGGTCGTCTTCCCTCAAAATAAAATACTTTCTGTTTCTGTTGACCGCTTTTTGTCAGTGACCCCAACTATGGGATATTGATCTCATCTTTAAGGTTCTTCCAAGGCCGATCGTCCGGCTCCAAAGACCAAGCTGCATATTGTCAAACATCGGAACGTTCAGACGTGGAAAAGGCTTCCTCTGCACAGATCCGTCTTGTCGGTAAATAAGATAAAAACGAAAGAATCCTGCTTGCCCTTCGGGGGTATTTTGTACTTTTGTGTTCAGTTGCTCAGTTGGGTATAAAGAAGGGAAGTAATCTTTATCTGAGATGTAACGTACATCATTTCAAATGCTTCCACCGCTCTCAAAGACATCTTTTACCTGGAAGCCATTCTTTAAGAATGGAGAAAAAAATCTGTTTCTTTGTAACAATATTCTGAGTGGTTAGTAGTGGTTTTTGAAAACAATTTGGAAAAGCAGGTTATATATATATAAAATATACCTGGGAAGTTTTGGGCTCCGGCTACCTGGAGATTTCTCTTGCGGGGCGCGGCCAGGACTACCTGCTGATGTCAGGGGCATCAGGGGAGGAAAGAGGGACTGGGCAGACTAAACATGGGCAGTTGGGATGTATGTAACATCACCAGTAATATCCATTTGAGTGACGCTGGAGAAAACCTATGGGAAGAGCCGCTCTGCGTTTCTGAGCATCGAAAATTCATCTAAAGTGAGCAGCGATGTCCCGGAGATTCATTAATTCTCTGATTTAATTGTTTAATGAAAAAGTGCGAATTCCCAGAATAAGCAGACGTCTGAGTGCCTGGCGAAAGCAGCAGAAATACGTTCGTTTCTCCTAATTGATTTATTTGGACAGAGAGCAGGAATCTGGAATGATTCGGAGACAAATAGCGTTTCATCGTCTGGCCAGAAACGTTCTGATCGCGCGTTCTGCCGATGCCCCCAAAGTAAACCTGTTACGGGGGGTGACTGCGGTGGGAGCTGTGGACGTATAACTCATAGAAGTCAATACAAAGATCAAAAGTACAGCTATTTAGAAAAAAATAATTCTTGCATCTTTATGATGAAAAATAAGATGGTTCTCCGATTGATGTTGACCTACAAATCTGGTTTCTAACCATAAATCAGCCTTTTAAACTTGGATCGGCGAACACAACGTGCCATTGGAGCACAGGAGATGATGGGGCCATTGGAACCCAGGAGTGATGGGAATAAAGGGCCATTGTGATGAGTGATAAAGGGCGCTGATGGAACACAGTGATTTGGATGATGGGAAGGCCATTGGAGCACAGGAGTGATGGGAGTGATAAAGGGCCATTGGAAACACAGGAGTGATGGGAGTGATAAAGGGCCATTGGAACACAGGAGTGATGGGAGTGATAAAGGGCCGTTGGAGCACAGGAGTGATGGGAGTGATAAAGAGTGATGAGCTCCTATGAAGAGATTCCATTAAAAATCAGCCGTTTCCAGCTACAATAGTCATTTCCAACATTAACCCCGTTTGCGCTGGATTTCTGATGCATTTCATGTTATTTTAATGGACATAATGTGCTTTTCTTTCTAAGTGACCCCAAACATTTGAATATATATATAACATAGCACAGGGTGGCAGAGGTTTATGAGATATTAGGAGGTACCATCACACTCTATAACCCGGTCATGACATCATCAACATATCTTCATATGCAAAGCAGCTGTGGGCCATTATAACATATCATTTACATATGATGTCAGGCTGCTGGCATTGTAAAAATGCACGGCTAATCTCTACTCAATTGTCCAAAATGAATAATGGGTTTATTTACCCCGTTTAATTTATAAAGCCGTTTCCTGCTGTTTCTATACACATTATCGGGGCTTTTAGGGCTCTAGAACCCTGCGATCCCCTCCTAGAAAAGAGGGGCATCAGGGGAGGAAAGAGGGGCATCGGGGGAGAAGAAAGGGACTCAGAGATAGAGATGTCATTAAGGCTTTGCTGTTCTTGCCCTGGATGTGGAGCTTCCCAGACATAATTACTAGGCGCGCTCTCCCTCCTAGGGCAGTGGGTTTGTGAGGGGTGGTGGTAGCCAAACCTGTGGGTGGGGCTAACTGCACATATGGGCCTGGTATTGTGTAGGAGGTATTGAGTAGGAGGGAAAGTGGGCAGAGAGTGGGCGTGTCTAAACGCTGGTCCCCTGCCTGGAGAAAGCCGGAAGCCACTCTGAGACTCTGGTAAGCACTGCTCCAACCTGAGTCTCTGGGTCAAACCCGGAGGTTTTGGGGTGCAGGGGCATTTCCGGCACCTGGGGCCACTGTCCCTCTAGCCCTATGGAAGTAACGGCCCTGCAAAGTGATCTGGGTCCCCGAGACGGACAATTAAAGGGGGTATGGATGCCTGTATTTCGAATTATTAAAAGAATATTAACCCTATTACATGAAGCGCTTGCTGTCATGAACACTGCTTGTCACTGGAAAGGTTTGATAGCCGACGGGTCTCTGCTCAGAGGCAGGAAGATTTCTCCTTGCGATCTAAAATTCTCCAAGGACCTTATGTCTGTCCTGGAGAGTTGAATGAAGCATAACTTTTATAAGAAAAAAAGGTTTTATTCAATTTTTTTTTTTATTGTTTTTTTATTTTTTTGCGTTGCAACAGCTGCTCTTTTTCCGTTTGGGAGAAACATGACATTTGACAGGCTGTAAGAAGACGTCGCCATTTAGTTTAACCCATTGCTAGTCTTATCCGCGAATGACGATAGGGTATGGTAGAGAATCATACTAGGCTAAGAAAGTTACAATGTAAAAAACAAAAAACAAAAAGGAAACAGCTGTAGGGATGCAAAATGTTACCGAGCTCTATATAAAGATAATCAAAGCATAACGCAATAGGGAACCTTCTAACGAGTAACAAACTTACCCTTAACAACCTTTTTTAATATAAAAAAAATAGTGAAATCATAATAAATATCTGTTTTGCTTTGTGAAATAAAATAAAAATAATATAATAAGAATAATAATAAATATCTGTTTTGTGAAATAAGAATAAAAATAATATAATAAAAATAATAATAAATATCTGTTTTGTGAAATAAGAATAAAACTAATATAATAAAAAATAATAAAATATGTTTTGTAAATAAGAATAAAAATAATGTAATAAAAATATAATAAATATCTGTTTTGTAAAATAAGAATAAAAATATAATAAAAATAATAATAAATATCTGTTTTGCTTTGTGAAATAAGAATCAAAATAATGTAATAAAAATCATAATTACTGGGTTTGTCAACAGGAGATGCATTTGACTTATTAGCCAAATTTTAGAGGATGACTGGAATTGCAAACAAGTTTGCTCCTTACAGGGGTTAACACAACACTGTTTTATATTGATTTATATAGCGCTATCATATTCCGTAGCGCTGTACAAATGGTAAACGGGACATAGCGAGTAGCGTATCGCATAACAGTTTGGATTTATAGAACCAAAGGAGCTTACAATCTAGGAGACATATTGAAATGGCAATGGAGCGGGAGGCCGCGGATACCCAGAACCCCCCCCCCCCCGAGTCTGTGAGCCGCCGGTTAAACAGACCTAGCATGAATTATTCACGTTATTCTAAATAGCTCTGGCACATGCTCCGAAAAATGTATATTCATTAATATTTTACTAAATAGAGTAGAGTAATCAGGCAAATTGTTATGTAGAGCATAATTTTACCTTCCTACTGCTTGGTACAATACATTTTTCAGGAATCTCGAGCAATTCTCGACACGGAGCTAAACTTCATTATTTCTAGGTCAGGAACCGCGGGTTTCTCTCTTTTTTTTTTTTTTTTTTGGCGTCCTCATCAGATTTCCAGTTTCGCCTATGTTTTTTTTTTTCTTTTTTCTAAAACCAGTTTCTATTTGTAATTTTAATGAAATGGGAGTATTCCCGCAGCAGATCGTTAGACAGAACGCTCGTCGCAAATTTGTTTTCTAAATGGAAAAATAATTGGACTTAGATTTGGTATATTTTCTTTTTTTTTTTTTTTGCATTTTTATTTGAAAGATACAATATATAAAGAAGGAATCTCAGACTTGTAGCTTGTACCGAGTTGGAGCCCCCCCCCCCAAGAAACTGCCCCATCTAAGTTTGACTTGCATAGCTCCCAAGTGTCCCGCATTCCATAGGACAGTCCTGATTTGACCACTCTATCCCGCTCTCCCACCGAGCTCTACCTCTGTCCCGCTTTTTGGGATATAGAGATATAGAGCTTGGACTGCATTCCCGCCGTCCTGATTTCGTTAGTTGGTGTCTGGGAAGAATGCGTACTGAGCATGTGCAGAATTGTGCACATGCTCAGTAGCGTTGTCAGTTTACCTCCCAAGCTCCGCCCCCCCAGCATCCCGATCCGCCGGGGATAAAAGTTCAGACTTGTTTTTTTCAAGATGATCTCCTTAAATGGTTCCAAACTTCCAAGGAAGCTAAATTACTCTCTAGATTTAACACTTTACACGCCAGTGAGGATATAAACAGCACCTTCCGGGGTATTTCAGTTCACGTCTCCTCTGGACAGATTGGAATAACAGCTCGAGTAACATAGATATCGACTTTTTTCTCACGGCCGCTTCACATAACTTCAAGGATTTTGAGGACAGCGCGATGCCAGCATCAGTGGGTTCGATAGTTCATGGCTCGTTGTTCCTTAAATCTCCAATCCAACGCATTTGTGTTATAATTGAAATGCGTTTGATCTTACTAATCTTTGAATCCGGCCGAAATGTTGCTAGCGAGAAGAACATCTTTTTGAAGAAACGCTTTGTCTCTCGGTGTTTTCATTCCCAGTATATTTGATGAACAGAATGGTTGACCTTCTCAGTAATGGTCTGAAGCACTAAGCTGCTGGCTTATACTGATACCCGTGTACAAGGAGGGTGGTATATAAGTGGAACAGCCTCCCAGCAGAAGTAGTAGGGGCTAATACAGTGAGGGGACCAACGACTGATTAAGGTTTGAGTCTTTACAGCAGGAATAGTAAACCTAGGTTTTGTCATATTGTTGGGCATGGAAATATCTCCATAGGCGGTCATCGATCTTTATCACTCCCATCACTCCTGTGTCCCAATGGCCCTTTATCACTCCCATCACTCCTGCGTCCCAATGGCCCTTTACACTCCCATCATCCTGTGTCCCCAATGGCCCTTATCAATCACTCCTGGTTCCATCACTCCTCACTCCTGGGTCCATGGCCCTTTATCACTCCCATCACTCCTCCGATGCCCTTTATCCCCATCACTCCTGTGTTCCAATGGCCCTTTATCACTCCCATCACTCCTGTGTTCCAATGGCACGTTGTGTTCGCTGATCCGAGTTTAAAAGGATAATTGATGGTTAGAAACCCTTTTTGTAATGATGTTACAGCCAGAAATGTCCTTGTTTTTCCATGAAAACAGCTGAGTGACCCCAAACCTTTGACCGGTAGCTACATTCTGGTCATTACATCATAAGACGGGCCACAATATACATATCTCGGAGATTATTTAATAAATGAAACCCTTAACATGTTTTTTTATTGTTTAGCTATTTTCTTGCACAAATATTTACAGAGGAAATAAAAAAAAGTCCAACTTAATAATAATTCCGCTGTCTGTTATTCTCTGAATCGTTCCTGTTCTGTATTATCCGCAGAGGACGGGAAGGTCATAAAAAGGCTAATTGGATTAAATGCTCGCAGGCTTTACATTATAAAAAAAAATGCAATTATTCCACCCCATTATACGGCTCTGCGTTATATTTCGTCCCGGACCCCGGCAGACGATATCTATTAATGATGATGATGTCCTTTGCTGGTCGTGATCAATACTTACACCGATCAAAGTTAATCAAATCAACATTGCTGTGCGCTTTGTTCTTTTCCCGTGTAATTGGAAAGATTGCGAAACGTGTCAGTCTCTATAGCAATGATGTCAACGGTTATGATGTAATCGAGGGGCCGTCGCTGGCTACGAAGTCATTGTCTCATGACCTATGATATCACTAAATATGATGTCAGTGACAGTGGATCAATGATATACCGTCACCGCGTACGTATATATCTGATATCATTGACAGATGACCTGTGATGTCATTGTGATGTCACTTGGCTAAATAATTATGGCCGGATTTACATGGCCGCACGGTACATTTTTATGGTCACGAAGCGCGCGGCCGGGCGTCTCCAGGCGGTGGCTGCAGCTCTGCTGCTGTAGCGGAAGATCAGGTGAGTGTTTGATGCTGTCCACCCGCGGCCCACCAGGCATTTGCTCGGGGAGCCAATCCATGAATGGTTTCTAATGCACTGTGACCTAATAATTACATTGTCGTCTGTATTTAATTATTGGCTTTAAAATATACAATCTTAGCGTTTTAGAAGAATCCTGGGCATGTAAGGTATGTTTTTAACATCATCATACGGCACCTTATGCAAATTGCAGTAGGTAATTTGCATATAAGGCTGCATAGTGATGGCACAAAGCATATTTTAATTAGCTTAGTTGATACATCACATACTGGAAGAATCGCGAACGCTTCTTTTGTGTCAAAGCTGTGAAGGGATTCCTTTTGAAAATACTTTTAAAGTAACAACGTTACTCAGCCATTGGCCGCCCAAACCCAAATGTAGGGCATGTGGGTTTGAGGAGCCTTGGGTGGGTTAGCAAACCTCTGTGGTATGACTACAATTCCCAGCATGCTCTCGGGTGAGAGATAGAGAGTAAAGCTCAATAAAAGAAGGGCTGGTGCATCCCAAATCATGGTCGGCGTGTTCTCCAGCTCCAACCCCCCCATCGCAACCCCCCCCACGCGTTTCACTCCAGCTATCCAACCCCCCATCGCGTTTCACTCCAGCTATCCAACCCCCCCCCATCGCGTTTCACTCCAGCTATCCAACCCCCCCTACCCGTTTCATATTTCCAGTGGTCCGGGTAATCAATTCTGGGAAAGCATCCAACACTGGAAAGAGCATTGATTTCAATTTCCCTGAGTAACAAGAATAAAGCAGCAGCCGCCATCCCTTCGGTTCCTATCCTTTTCTACTTAGACGACCTATAACTCTTCTCATGAATGCTGGCATAAGGGGGGGGGGTAAAATCTTTTGTATTATAAGACTTCCTAGGGTTTTTTTTCCCCATTAAATGTCATTCTAAAAATTACCAGCAACCAATTTATTTTATCAAATACTAGACTTAAAAATAATATTAGTGCTGCTGAAAAATATTTGCTTATTTTTTTTTTATAGATTCCACCATTTTCCATTCCACCAAACACCAAAATATTCCATATATTGTTGGAATCATAGAAATAAAGCATTAAAATCTGCCCCGTTTTATTTTTACAATAAGGGGCCGCTGAGGTCTTATTTGAGGCTATGTCTTACCCTACGGGGAACTTGTCCATTGAAAGTCATCACAGGTCTCCTTGGACAATAGATCAGGACCTTACCCCATCACTGCAAGGTCTTGGAGAACCAAGAACCATACCGGCAGCCTCTTCTCAGTCTGAAGTTCTTCAGGTCGCTATATTCGGGATAAATAATAGCGGAATCCTCTCATTAAAGATAAAAACAAATAATTCTATTCCTATGTAGAAGGAACAGAAAATAATGATCTACGTTCTACACGTTCTTCTAATTGGCCGCCATAACTATTGTCCTGTCCTGCGTTGACCATCTACAGCTCTCTGGACTATAAATATTGGCGCTGATTTCTCATTTGATTAGAATGTTCTTGTTTCTACGGTGATTGGGTTCAAGGAATGCGGCTTTTGTATCTTTCCAGGCTAAGGCTCCTAAGGACCTTACAATAGAAATTCTGACCTCGTGGGTCCGCTCGTTCCCACAGCGTTTCACTTACACTCTTAATTTTCACGTGTATAATAGTCCGTTCCTTCACCGCGAACAGTATTTGTTATTAACTATGATACGTGTTAAAGCTATTAATAACCAATATCCTATATCATAGACATGGCCCCCCCCCCACGTACATTCTAGTTCAGAATTCTAAACATTCTAATCAGAAATACGCAGATTCGAGTTCAGAATTATAAACATTCTAAATCAGAAATATGTACTTTCTAGTTCTGAATAACGCACATTCTAGTTCCGAATTACGCACTTTCTAGTTCCGAATTATAAAAATTCTAAATCAGAATTACGCACATTCTAGCTCAGAATTACGTACATTCTCGCTCAGAATTACGCACATTCTAGCTCAGAATTACGCACATTCTAGCTCAGAATTACGCACATTCTAGCTCAGAATTACGTACTTCTAGAGAATTACATTCTAGCTCAGAATTACGCACATTCTAGTTCAGAATTACCCACATTCTAGTTCCGAATTATAAAAAAATTCTAAATCAGAATTAGGCACATTCTAGTTCCGAATTACGCACATTCTAGCTCAGAAGTATTTCTTGTCATTAATAAATCAAAAAATAAATATATTATAGTCACATTTTTTACAAGAAAGTTCTTCTTCTTATTCTGAAAAATAAGAAATAATAGAATCAGAAAACAAATTCAGGATTCTTTATTCTCAAAGTCTAGAATTATGCCGACACTTTTTGCCGAAACTCTCCCCACCCCCCACCCCAACTGAAAGCATTGCGGAGAATGTCTCGGCGCATGCACAGATCTATTTAGAAATCAAATACATTGTTTCTTCTCTATAATATTTCCCGCTATACAATTGGTCGTTAACGCGCCTCTATAATTCTTTCAAAGGAGGGATTTCTCAAGAAAATACAGCTCACATGAGAGATACCGGGGGGGGGGGGGGGCCGAATAATTGGACTTGGCTAAGAATAGGCTCCTGTGTGTGCCTTTGCAGCCTGATGAGACAATCTACTGTAAAGCCTCTCGCTCCCGGTCTCTCCAGCGACCCGCAGAGTCCCCGTAAATAACCCCCCCCCCCTCCGTCACCGAAAAGAAATCCACTGTCCGCGGCGGCCGTGACCTGCTCCGCTCACCCACTCACACTAATTGTTCCTGGGATATATGCTTTAAAGGCTCTATTCTTTCCGGTTAGCCAGGAGCGCGGACCCCCATGTTCCCAGTTAGCAGATTTTCGGACCCTGTTCTCTGTCGAGGGCCCCCCCCCTTGTTCCATTTTGGAATTGTCTCTTCCCGCAGCCCCATCTGCTGTGTCTATTGATCTTGTTAAATCTTGCTTTTTTTTCCCGACAGCTTTTTCTTCCTCTGAATCACTATAACTAAAAAAAATTTTAAAAAATCAAAAAAAAAATTAAAAAAAGGATGCATTTGGGGGTAAAGATGCAGTTCCACTAATTGGACGGAATTTAACAGTTTCAGTAAATGCAGCCAAATGCTAAATGTCTTCCATGAAACTATTAATCGTGGGAATTTTTTTAGGGAATGTTTATTTATCACATGATACAAACACAGCCACCGATAGGCTGTAACTACAGAGGCTATTAAAAAAAAGGCTTAAAGATTATTCTTTATATTCTTCTGTTTTTCTTATGTGATTAAATGCTTTGTCTAAGTGGAACAACATCTTGGAACAACATGGCTGTTTAGATTTGGACACGTATGATTTTGATATGATTAAAGCATGTAGTATGTTAAATTCATACACCGCCTCCATGCAATAATTCTATAAAATTATCTAACAATTGATAATGTACAGAATGTGAGAAATTCTATAATTTTTATGTTTGCCCCAAACCTACTAACAATGCAGATGCAGCCATCGTTTTTATGGATTTAGTGGATTTATTCTGATATCATCTAATTTCCCCAACCCAAATAATCTGTAACACTGATAAACTAGATAGAAAATATCTGTTATTATCTGGCGCGGGCACGTTATTTTATCGTTAGAACATAATTCGTTTATCTAAGATCTCTTAATGAGCCACATGGCCATTTAAAGGGTTCCGGCTAAAGGTTCTAGGTAACGGGAAGATATCTCCGTGTTGTTATGGATGTCTGTGCTCTCGATTAGGAGACGTTCCTTGCAGAATGCCAACATACGTTAGGAACAAGATGCAGAGGGATCTATAAGATTCACAATTTACTCATTCAAGATCTCCGAGATCAGTTCTTCCGACGGCATTTAAAGAAAGGAATCCCGGGGTCTAATACGGTGCTGTATACAGAAATAACCCCCCAGTGCTGTATACAGAAATAACCCCCCAGTGCTGTATACAGTAATACCCCCCCAGTGCTGTATACAGTAAACCCCAGTGCTGTATACAGTAAATAACCCCCAGCGCTGTATACAGTAATATAACCCCCCGTGCTGTATTACAGTAATATAACCCCCCAGCGCTGTATACAGTAATGTCGGTCGGTGACAAAAACCTGGTTTTATCTCTTTTTGTTCCAATAAACTCCCTTTATCTGCAGACCTGGAGGCCGCCATTGTTGTCCATCATGTGATATATGGGGCGACTTTCCTGCTCAAGCACCACACTGAGCTGATGCTTTATGGCAATGCTAATGAAGTCCTTCCTCCATAGACGTTCATTGGTCAAAGAGTCTACCTGAGTGATTAAGACTGAGACATTCTATTGGTTCCCACAGGCAGTATGATAAGGAGTCGGGGGGGGTTGTTTAGTAAATCGGGGATCAGATAACAGAGCGAGAATCATACAAATGGCTGACATACAGCTGCCTGAAAACATTATATTATGGGGCAAAAAACTACAACTGCACAATATTTCTGAAAACTGATTTTTTTAGTGGCCATTTCCCTTTATCTAGTATTAAATAGACCAAAAACTCCCCTGGAGTAGAATTATAATGTAATAATAATATTTTAATAACATGTAAAACACCTACACTCCAACCACAACCCTTATCCATCGCAAACCCTTAGGAACCTTTTACGCCAACTCGGTCATTCTCGGTTCAATAAATAATCCATTTTTTCCTTTTTTTCTCTCTCTCTCTTTTTTCGTTCAATTTTTTTTTCTCCTATCTAAAAAAAAGTAAATTGGTGATCGTTAAACCTTCCCTCCGTCTGCAGTAATTCTCAGGATAAATTACCAAGGAGCCTTGGCACGGCTTCTTCGAGCGCGTTTGTAACACGGTATGTTATTAATGCGGTTTTTGGATCTCGGCCAATAGCGATCACCGCTGCCTCTCGGAAATCTAAGAAAGGAACTCGGAGTGGAAACATAGTTTCAACGTTGTTTTTACTTAATGTATTAATTTGTTACAAACCTTTATTTAATGAGATGACGTGACGTTCTACGGGTTACAAGCGAGGTTCAATAGAAGACATGTTACACGGGCATTTAAGAGTTCGAATAAGAAGCCGTAATCTAAAACTAGAGGGTCAGAGAGAGATTTAGATAAGTGGAGCAGCCTCCCAGCAGAGGTGGTAGATGGTAATACAGTGAGGGTATTAAACATGCATGGGATAGACATCCGGCTCCTGAATCTAAGACGAGACCAACGACTGATTAAGGTTTGAGTCTTTACAGCAGGAGAAACAGGTGACTAGACGGGGGCCGAATGGGGCCGATCTACCAGCAGATTCTATGTTCTGGTAACTTCAGACTCCGCTACCCCTAGATGGATTACAGACCCCCCCCCTTTTATGTCCTGGAAGGGTGAAGAACGTTAATAAATATAACATATTCAGAAATTATTCAATTATTGTTCTTTTTTTTTTTTTGCCCCCCCAGCTCATTTCGAGTGATGCAGATGGGGCTATCCAAAGAGCCGGACGATTTCGAGTGGAGAACGGATCTTCAGATGAGGTACTACCAAAAAATATAGGAGATTAAAAAAATGAAGTAATATTATATATATATATATTGTGATATTTATGTCTTATTTTAAAAAAAAATGTAAAAAAAAAAATAAAAAAATCTCTCCCTACAAAAATCCACCATATTGATAGTGTCCTGGTGAATAGAGTGACACTTAAATAACTGTTTATATTATTGTATATAAGTAAGATAAAAGCCGGCACTCTTTATTGTACCTCGGCCCATTGATGTATGTAGGTCAGACAAGCTACGTGGTGAACAGAAGCCATCGTTGTTCTCTCATTGCGTCCTTCCCGTTTCTCATAAGATTCCTCATCTGCTTGGCATGTCTTTTTCCTTCGGAGGCTCATTATTCTTCTAATAAGGGTTTTAAGGACGGACACGCGGGGATCAAAACACATTATTTTTGCTTTCGGGTTGAGCAGCAGAGAAAATCCTATGGTCGGCGGAAAATGACTAATTAGGCGTCTCAGCTGAAACCTCGCACAGGGGTTCAAGAAGATGATTGTGTGACTGATGTGTACTGGTTTCTAAAAGCTAATAATCCTAGAAATACGATTTCCAACCTGAAGGATAAATATAAGATGCTCCTAAAGAGCTGGTAACGGAGGCGCGATGGATCGGGATTGAAACCATAGGTGGTAGTACGTCAGTCCACCCAGTCTAGATGAGATCCTTGAACCTCCAGTGTTGGCCCATTGATTCTCGGTGTTTGGTGACCTCCGCGCCCCAGCAGAAATTAAAATTGTCTTATGGTTTGGGTGTAGGTGGAATAAAACCAAAAAAATTGGGCATTGGACGTATATCTTCTATACTGGAGCTATACCAGGTACAGAAAACCAACTGTGAGGATGAGGTTCCTTCATGAGGTCATCAGACTAAATGTTCTCCAACTTATGAGGCCATGCAGGGTCTTGACTGGTTTTCTAGATACTAAATTAAGTTTCATTAGAAATCTTACTGAGGTTATCTACAGGCAGTTATCCAGGACTGGAAAAGACTTCCCAAGGCCAAGGCCGAGGCCACTAAATATTATATAGAACGGTGATCAAGACAATACACTTAAAACAGAGAGTAGCTGACAGTTTTCCTAATGCAGCCATACAGGAGAGACCGAAGAGCGCCCTGAATACTAATCGGGAATTATTCTACTGCGGAAACGAAGGTCGCCGGTGCCGGGGTGATAAACGACCTCTAAAGCTTCTACCTTCTAAACAAGTCACCATGAATGTTTCACAACATGACGTAATGTAGCGCTGGATTGGAAACTGGCTCTTAATGTCTCTTTGATTTATGTCGGTTGAGCTGTGTCTCGCTCCTGTCCCCTTATATAAGGAACCAAAATGTTCCAGTAGACGTTTACTCCGGCCCCGAAGCAGACCCTTACGGAAACCGACCTGAGGATCAAAGGCTGCCCTTGAGGCTCGGTAACCGGTTGTGGCGTCCAACGCTTTCTGGACAAATCCATTGGGTTACTGAGTAACTATGATACATTCATTAAAATCCTTAATAAGAATAAAAATGAACGCTAATATATATATAGAAAAGGGTTATTCCATGAGACTTTGTTGCCCCTGGGAGCTCCTCGCTAAGTGCAGCGTTCCTCTTGACTGTAACCAAGTGGTTTTAATGCCATTCTTTTTTGGAACCTTAGCTTGTTGGCCATTAAAAAGATCCCTAACCGAGTTAATTTAATAAAGCAGACGTATAATCTACAGCTTTTTGGTAGGACAAACAGAAACTGGAAGGCTCGGTGACCAAGTTATCATAAAACCGACCTTTTCTCCCCCAGAGACTAAAACTCAATACCAAAGTTTTACCTTGCATGGCTTTAAAGTATGTTTAGTTAAATACAGATTTGTAATGTATTATATATATTATTTTTTTATATTTATATATAGACAGTGATGTCACATTTATATTCTACTTTTCTAATATTATATTTAATGTATTTATATGATACCAGCGGATTATTATTATTATTATTATTATTAATAACAATAAGGAAAATTAACAATTACATTAAAATTGACAATAAGATCAGCAGGCTTTGAGACATATTAGTAGAGAGGGAGAGGAGGCTCTTGTTCTTGTGAGCTTACAATCTATTAAAGTTTAGCCCCGGCTTGGATTTAGACGTGAACCGGTTGCCACGCGTTGGTCGGAGCCGCCGCCGCCGCCATGGTCGCCGGCGGGTGGGGGGGCGTTCTGTCTCCCTGGGCATTATAATAATGTAAAGCTGTGAATAGCGCTGCCCCCTTTATGTTTGCTCCATGAAACAGTCGGATCGCGGCGAAAGACATCTGCGCCATAGAAAGAAAACAGGAGCCAAATCTGTTTACCGAACTCTTTTTCCGCAACGAGAACAGATGTTTTCTGGGTGGTGGGGTTGATAGAAATAAAGCAAGACAAATATCCTTTGCCTTTTATCGTAGCCCATGTGTCTCTTTTCAGAAAGGCAACCGGGTGAATTTTAAGTCGATGCCCTTTGAAAAAGCAGAAACGTGAATAACGATGGCGGCAGTAACAGAAAGGGGGGCTAATGGGCTCCTCCATGGCCTTTTTATCTTTTTTTTTTTCTTCTTTTGATGATAAATATTCATGTTAGGCCGATCGCGCGCCACATCAAGAGAGTCGACATTAAAGAGCGAAATTGGCTATTTTTAAAAGCGTTATAAACTCCAGAGTTAAACACAGATGGGAATCATATCCACCATCACCAGAACCTGTCTAGGATCCTTCTATGGGTGATTCCCTGCCAATATCTGCCGGGCAGAGCTAACTAAACTTTGGGCTGGTTGGGATAGTACTGACGTCTCCTATAACCAAATACGTCTCCTCTGATGACAAATACGGTCATTTCCAGTCCTTGCGTCCAAGGAGAAAAATGTCATAAAATGTTAATATGATGAAAGCTGCGCGTCCCTAGAAAATGGAATCGCTTAATGTGATTAATTAAACTTTTTCAAGGTAAAAGGGAAGAAAAAAAAAAACCCAAGGTGAGTTAGTGTCTTCTGAGGTCTCCGTGATAGATCGGCTCCGCGCATGTTAGATCTCTCATTTTTGCAGACAGCTTCACGTTCAGGTCGTCTTAACCACCAAAAAAAAAGGACATTAGCGCCTTGTGTTCCTGTCTCAGCTCAGACACGTTTGTCGAGGAAGGAGATCCAGGTGGACCAGTCATCCCAAATTATAATTCTTCTAAACCAGGGATCTCCAAACTCGGCCCTCCAGCTGCTGCAGGACTACATCTCCCATACTCCTCAGCCAGCCCCTTAGCTGAAGGAGCATTATGGGAGATGTAGTCCTGCAGCAGCTGGAGGGCCGAGTTTGGAGATCCCTGTTCTAAACCATGTGTTTGACCTCAAAATACCTTGTAGATGTTACCATATAATAGTCTCTTTGCCATACAACCTCCATATAATTAGCTGATCAGGAGGTCTCTGGAGGGGGCTGTCCATGACTAGGCCATAAGGCAAGTCCCTTGGTTCTTTCATCTACCCAAAAAACCCCCCCCCCCCCCGATGTGTCCAAGGGAACACACAAGGAGGAACTTTTATTAAGAATAAATCCAAATGAATAACAAAAATTTTCAGTTTAGCAATTACTTAATTTAACGTATTCCATGGAGAATTTACCAAAAGACTTCTCTTGTTGGAACATCACCATGCCACCAGTTCCATGGGCTTCATGACTCTCATCCCTAGAGCCAACTTAGTTTCCCAGCTTATGCCCAAGCCCTTCAAGAACTTAAGTTCCAATAAACTTTAAAAATAGGGTCCTCGCCACCCCTACCACATTTCCCCCTCGCCCTAATCATCCAAGGAGCCGCTTTTGACTTGGGTGGAAGAACGTGAAGTTAGTGTAGATGCAGCTCAACAGCCTAGTTGACTTATGCAGACAGTAATGATAATTAAATTAAAATGCTGACAAATGTAAATTCGGCTACCGTTCCTCATTGGCTTAACCTTCAGACGACCTTTTGACGGAACCATTTTGGATTTCTTTACAGAATGTCGACTACACCCCGGGAACTTGGAGAAGAACCGACGTACATTTAGAAAACCCCGAATATCACACCAGATGGTATTTCAAATATTTTCTCGGCAAAGGTGATTATAAAAAAAAAATCATTATACAACATGTCAAGTTATCAAAAATTAGTATTTTTTTTAGAAAAGGGGGGGAGGGGATGAGGTCTAAAATCCTTGCTCAAACCACTACCATAGATATCTATTTGTTATTAACTTAGGAGAGAACCTTGGACAACCCCGGGTTTAATAAACCTTTCTAATAAAGTGAAACTATGACATCACCAATCTATACCATGGCACAATGAGTGGGTTTATGTCACATAACACATATTTCTTATTAAACCTTTTTAACTATTTGCCTAATTTTTGCTCTAAAAAATCTGTCTCCCTTTTTTGAGCCAAAAATATACATTTTTATTTTTCAGTCCATCAAAACTACATTGGAACAGATGCCGAAAAGAACCCCTTTTTTCTCTCAGTGGTACTTTCCGACCAAAACAATCAGCGGGTCCCTCAATACCGCGCAATTCTATGGCGGAAGACAGTAAGTGACACTGGGGGGGGGGATGCAGAGACGTCATATTATCTACGTTTTTCTTTTCACATATGCTTTAGTTTTAATAAATCTCTAAAATGCAATTTGGACATAGATTTTACTTGGTTTTTCCCCATTAAGGAAAAATTTTTGGGTTTTTTTAAATGTTTTTGCAAAGATACTTTAGTTTAGTTTTTCTTTTCTCTATTTTTTCTCTTGTATTTCTTGTATAATTGTATGAATTTTGACATTGGAAAGATGAATTTAGTTACTTTTCGTCTATATTGTCATTTATTATATGTTATATATTATATTATATATATTGGGGCTTAAGACACAGCTATTATATACGAGCTTCTTATATATATTATTACTGAAATGTATTAAAGGTAAGGCACGGTGACTGCTAAACGCACAATTTTACTTCCGGCTATAAAGTCGTTTTGGGGTTGGGTGGCTCGGTCTTGGGGTTAACAGAACCGATCTTTATGAATGGATACCAAAGGGATTATATGAATGAGCGGATTGCGTATTATTATGACCCCTCCTGTACATAGAACATGTAAGCCAGAGCTCCGCTAATGCTCTCGACAAGATCAGATGAGCAAGAACGCTGGAAACGTCTCCTGTCGGCCGGCAGCCGCTCTCTGACGGCAGCCGCTGCACCGCGATACGTTTGCCTTCCGGCTACGGCACGGAGGATGGAAACCTGCGACGGCGCATAGAATGTAGACCGTCTCTGACCTCCTGAAATATCAACTCACAGCCGGTTAACCCCTGAGTGCTGGATCCAGGGCAACGCAAAGAGTTAAACCCCGGCCTGCCGATATCACGAAATGCCCTCTTCTGCCATGTCCTTATTCCTAAAGTTCCTTGTAATTATGTATCCCCTTTATAATCCGGGAAAACTTTCAAGGATTAACCCTTTAATTGCTCAAAACGTGTTTTTTGTTTTGTTTTTCAGGGTACCCAAAAAATATGCCTCCCATACTGCCCCACAAAAACGTTATCCGTGAAATCTATACTAAGGTAAGTATTCGGGGGGTAAAAATATTATCCCCAAAAAATGTAATAAATATATTTTAATTTTATTTTATAGAGTTGTCAATGTTGCCATTGCTTCTCCAGATTTATTGAGTTTTATTTATATCTTGTGAGTCTTGAACCCTCCGTATCACTAAGTGCCATCAACGAGGTCCATTGACCTACATCAAGTGTAGATGTTTCTTTAGTGGAGAAGGAGAAGGATGAATGGTGGGACTGGTACCCGTCAGCCTTAAGGGACATGTCTGGAAGTACATGGCCAAATATACACAGAAAATGTTCGACGATGGCAGGATAAGGGACATTTGCCTCCCTGCCCCTCTTAGAACCCCCCCCTACCCAACAAGGATAAGTCATTTATGGCTCTGTATAATTTTCATTGACAATCTGAAACGTCGAGCGGTTACGCCATACCACGAGCCTGCGTTTCATAAGAACTCCATTCGGCAGAGTATTGTAGTAATAGAAAGGGGTTAAACTTTGGAAGCAGTACTTTTTTCCCCCCCCCCCCGAGTAATGACTTCACTTGCGTTTTCAGTGCCATGAATCTTGACAGATTTGAAAAAAGCCCCAGGGAAATTCTTAACCCAGAGATCCAAAAGGTAAGACGTTTCCTTTCGATTCCGCGCTCGCCGATAGGAAGATTGAGTGACTGCTTGGGTGAGGAGGTTTCATCGATGGATAAGGCGGAGAGGTGGTTTCCGGGAGAGAGGTTGATGCAGTCGTAGGGGTAGCCTGTGTTCCATAGGGCCGATGTTTTGTCCTCCCTCCTGGAAAGCAATTCCGTGGATGCCAATGGCTCGGACTGGAGGAAAGCACGATGGCCAGGAATGGTGGTCGAGATGGTCCTTTCGCACTCCACATGTTGAGTTTCTCTTGGAGCTTCTTGCTTTACCAAGCAATGGAACTAAGATATTAAATTATTATATGTGTTTATGTGGTATAAAGCACCATAGGACCTGCCAGCAGATCGGCCCCCATTCGGCCCCCGTCTAGTCTCCCATTTCTCCTGCTGTAAAGACTCAAACCTTAATCAGTCGTTGGTCTCGTCTTAGATTCAGGAGCCGTCTGTCTATCCCATGAATGTTTGCCTTCCCTCGTTAATTATGTGCTGGGACGCACTTATTTAATTTTTTGGGGTCTTGTCCCACCAGATGCTTTTTTTTTTTTTTACCAAGCTCCACCCACTTCCTGAAAATGCGCCACCTACATTTTTTTAGATATTTTCCATGGCTTGCAGAGGAATTAATCTACCTAAAGGCATCTAGAGCTTTCCTTGTTGACTATTGGGATTATAAATAATATTTTTCTATTTTTCCCTAATATGGAAATTGTAACTCAATAAACTCCAATAAAACTACCATTTTTCCAGTCTCATAAACCATAAATAATCCTGCCCCATCCTGAAGAAAAAAAAGTCTCGTAAAGGTTTTAGTTTACAGAAATTTACCATTTTCTAAGAGAAACCATTAATAAAGAAATCTTTCTCTGTGATTCTCCATGATTTGGCCGTTTTTTGAGTTAACCCTCGTGTTTCCCACAATAGGACCTGCTGGTTTTAGAAGAACAAGAAGTAAGTAAAACCTAATCATTTTCTACTCAAAGATCCATTAAGGGAGTTCCGAGTTTGCGCATGCTGCTGAAAGTTATAGTTTGCTTACAGACCTGGATATTTTTCTTATTCTATAAACAACCCTATCATCAAATAATGGAATTTTTTCACTTATTAGATGTGATGGTTGAATATTTTTAATACAATTTTGAGTTCCAACTCCATGGGGGATATTCAGCAAAAATAGTTCCTTCCTAACACAAACGCACACACACTTAAACATACTCACATACACACACTCATATATCAACACACACTAACATATATACTAACACTAACTCATGACAACACACATTATACAGACTCATGTAAGCACATATGCACTCCTGCTAACACACACACTAAAGTAAACACATATACACTCATATACACTGCTGTCAACACATACTCACACATATACACTACTGTCAACACATACACATATACACTACTGTCAACACATATTCACACATACACACTCATGTCAACACACACTAACACATACACACTCATGCTAACACATACACAGTCATGCCAACACACACTAACACATACACACTCATGACAACACACACTAGCACATACACATTCATGTCAACACACACTAACGCAAACACACTCATGCCAACACACACTAAAACACATGACAACACACATATACAGACTCATGTACACACACTAATGTAAACACATATTCGCTCCTGTGAACACACACTCATACATATACACACTCATGCTAACACACACTAACACATACACACTCATGCCAACACACACTAACACATGCACACTCATGACAACACACATATACAGACTCATGTACACACACTAATGTAAACACATACGCTCCTGTGAACACACACTCAAACATATACACTCACACATACACACTCATGCCAAAACACACACTTCCTTCCATATACACGCCTTTCTTTACTGGAGTCATTATTAATATTATTTTGATTATTATGTATTATATGTTTCATCACATAGGTTGTATTGTTACTGTTTATGGCTGAAATGTTCATACATTGTGTGTGTGTTTTTTGTAAATATTTCCAGGGTTCTGTGAATTTTAAGTTTGGAGTTCTATATGCCAAAGACGGTCAGCTCACGGATGATGAAATGTTCAGTAACGGTAAGCGCCGAATAAGGTTCCTTTGTGTCAACACCGGACACAGCGCAGCGTTTTCAGCTCTTCGGGAATTACGTGTCCACTTCTCCGCTTTTTGTTTCTTTAGAAGTCGGGAGTGAAAGCTTCCAAAAATTATTGACCTTGCTTGGAGACACCATCACGTTAAAAAGCTGGGTCGGCTACCGAGGAGGACTAGACACCAAAAGTAAGAAAGCAGTTACCTAAGCCCCATGCCCGCTTTGTAAAGTCAAGTAAGAGAAGGTCGCCACACCAGTAAATAATAAATATTGCCGGGATAGGGAAATATTAAGCGCTAATATACTTTATGTCGAGGCATCCAATCTGTGTTTTGTTTTAGAATGTTTGAGTATAATTATAGAATCTTCCGGTTCTGTGATTTTAGTCCCAAAATCTATAATATTAAAGAAATGCATTAATAATATTAATAATAATATTATTATTATTATATTAATAATCATAATAAAATAGGTAAAGGAAAAAAAACATATTAATATTAAAAAGCAGCTTGTCTGGGAGCCGTATCATACACATCACTCTATTAGGAAATGATGAAAAAAGAAAATATTATTAATATCTATCTAAATATTTGTTCTCTGATCATTAGAGAGTCCGGGACACAAGCTCTAAACGTATTCCTCACCGGCCCGGCAATTAAAATTCCGCACGCACGCCGCCGCTCTGTGCGGATCTTGTCAGCATGAATAAAATATGGGCCTCGTAGTGTTTTTACCCATATTAATTTTCCTCTGCTTCCCGGGTTGCAGACGACACAACAGGAATACATTCCGTCTACACCGTTTACCAGGGCCACGAGATCATGTTCCACGTCTCAACAATGTTACCTTACTCGAAAGACAACAGACAACAGGTAAATAATGCCCCACGCCGTACATCTAAGTCGATATGCAATTAGCACTAAATCGACGTTTCACGTGGCGTGGATGGAAATGGACTCGTTGGAAGGTTTCCACGCAGGATTATTATTATTTATTGTTTATATAGCGCCATCAAATTCCGTAGCGCTGTACAATGGCTAGACAGGACAAAACAAGTAGTATGTAACATTACAAATTGACTAACAGAGATAACAGGTGAGGAGGGCCCTGATCAAACGAGCTTAGAGTCTAGAGGTCCACTTCACCCTTAATATGAAAAGCAAATACCAGGACAGCGGTTTTTGTGAGACAGTCCCGATTTTTGGGCATAGACCTCCGTTGTAGCTACCATGTGACCATCTCGCGATGGTCTTCAACCACGAGGTGGCTCCTAGGTTGAGGTGGGCATGTGGCCACTTTCGCTCTGTATTTGGACCCCTGAAATGCTGGAGGGTATTATTCTCTAGAGATAGAGAATACCCCTTCATTGCTACGAAGATAGCTACAATGATCCATAACCTGAAATAGATCCCTTTCATAAACCATGGAAGCAAAGGAACCAGCATATTGTTTCCAAAATAAACCAAAAGGAATATTTTTCCATAAGAAATTTAAAAGCGCAGATATACAGAGGGGTTTTAAGCTCAGAAGACATTTAATAAAAGTGGGTTTTTTGCGTAATGTTTTAAAGTCTGAGATTCACCAGCAGCAAAAGAACATCAAAGATTGTGTAGCAGAAGTCATTCTAGACGGAAGCCGCTCGTCCCGATTCAGAAAAGCGGCTGGAGTTTAGCGAGTTCTTTAAACGTGTGGACGGACATATTTCCGATTAAATTAGAATTCAGACCCGGGATTGTTTGTTGTTGAGAGATATAAGACCTCCAGGAGCACGGCTTTCATCTGCGGAAATCGCACGACACGTCTGTTTGGATCACACGTCATTCAATGTGAATTTGGCAGTGGAAAAAACACATATATATAGATATAGATATATAGATATATTTTGTCCTTTTAACCAATTTGCCGGAAAAACATCTCACAAATCAATAGAATTAAAGATGATTATGGTTAAAAAGCTTTGGATAGAAGCTTGCTTTTATTTTGTTTTTGGGTGAGCTACAGATAATAGATAAAAATAGAAGTTACTCTTTTTTTTGTTTCAAGATTCTAATAGAATGCTCTGCTGTTCTTCAAAACACATTAAAAAAATGTATATTTCATTCTCTATTTGTAATAATTAAGAATAATTCGTTAAATGTTTTAATAAATTTTTCAAATTTTTTGCCTACAAAAAACCCTAATTTTATAGATCCACACAACAACGACGAATGTATATTAAGAACATTTTAGCTTAATTGGATCTGGTACAAATACAAACTAAAAAACTAGTACATTCCGCCTTTAGGGGGCGCTCCATTGTCCTAGGGTCTCCTCGGACAACGATCGCATGTGAAAATACTTTTATATGCATTTATTAAAACTGTAGAACACCATGCTCTAGTGTTTCATTGCACCGATTGGCTGTTTAAAGCAGCCAATCAGTGGGAAGATATTGCTCCCATTGAAACCAATGGGAGTGCTTTGCAGGCGTTCGTACGAGGGGGGGTCTTGTTATGGAGAGACCTTCACGGGGGCGCCATGAGCATTTAAAGGGGCATTTCAGTGCATATGATGGCTGGACCGTCCCTTTAATTGAAGAAATCATAACAAATCAATTACAACCAGCTAATTTTCCCCAAGGACAGGGATTTGTAAATATTAACCCCTTAATGACAAAGCCCGTACATGTACGGGCTCAAAATGCATTGTTTTCTATGGGTTTAGGGACCGCCCATTGTCCTTAAGGGGTTAACGCAGACATATTTGCTTCTGATCGCTAGCAGGAAAATGTTTTAATCATTAAATGCACACAAGGAAAATGTAATAATGTTTCTTGGAGGGGGGGGAATCTGAAATGGTAATTAGAGGCCATGATCGATTTTGCTAATCTCTTTGAAATGATGTTTGTTGCTCGGTCCCCCAAGGGTAAACGTCTTAAGAGAAAATAAAATCAAGCGCATTAGAAGAGACTGCAATGTTTCTCTCCGTATTAGGCGGACATTAGCGTCCGGGGCTCTCGTATCGAATTTAGAGATATCTTGTATCAAATGGAATTAATTTTGCCCCCCCGACGTCTGGGACCGCGAGCGGATCTTCAGCCGCGCTGCATAGGGCTGGAAAATTGTTTTGATCTGTAATTTATCAATCAAAACCAAAATGATTCCGACGGATGCCACTTGATAACCTTCAAGTACTTAGATCTCGCTGTCATTATTGATAAAGCGTAAGCATTGTTACCATGAACAGGTAACAATATATCATATTTAGTGAATTTTTGCCCCTATAATAAAATATATATATTAAATATTATATATATGTATATGTATATATACGTATATATATATGATATATACGGTACGTGTGTATATATATATATTATAGAGTATATATATATATAGATATATTTACGTGTGTATGTGTATATTATATATTATATATATATATATATATATATATATTTATTTATTTTATTTTTACCCTCTCCCTCTTTATTATAGATTTTGTATCTTTAAATATTTTTTATGCCCTCTTGTGTTTTTTGGTGTTTTTCTCCCCTTTTCATTATAAAATGCGTATTTTACTTTAAGTGGTTTTTACCCTCCCCTATATTCATAATAAAAAAATGTATTTTAGTTTAAGGAATTCTTGGTGGAATTTCTTTTACCTTTTTCATTTATTTTTTTTTATAGATTTTGTATGTTTTTTTTAACGTCACCCTTTTTATGATACATTTTTGTGTAATGTTTTACGTAATCATCATAAAATGATAAATCAAGGGTTTAAAAATGATAATGAAAGTGCTGTGAATGCATTGTTGGCTTCAGTCTCTATGTAGAAAAAACACACACAAGATTTCAGCTTTAGCAATTGTAGACAATCATTTCCACGTTAATATTTATTTTCATTTATTTTCTTCAGTTATTATGTCAATGAAACCAATTTATTCTCAATTATGTTAAATATTTATTTTTTTAGTGGTATGTAAATTAATATATATATATATATATATTGTAAAATTCTTCATGTAGAAAAATGATACAAATTCCATCAAGCTCAACCCATCCAAGTATCCAAGTTGATCCAGAAGAAGGCAAAACAAATTAGACTTTTATCCATTATGTAAAGCAAATTTGCTAACTTGTATTATTTCTTAATAAAACCAAATTTAATAATTGTGTCTTAAAGTGATCTCCCCGTATCCTTCAGGTAGAAAGGAAACGTCACATCGGGAATGACATAGTCACCATAGTCTTCCAGGAAGGAGAAGAATCGTCCCCGTCTTTCAAACCATCCATGATTCGTTCTCACTTTACACGTATCCTTTTGCTTTGTTATTCTAAAACAATTCTAATTCTCAATAATTGTGAGCTTTATGAAATATTGAACAAAGTGGACGGAAAAATAAAATGAATGAATGAATGAGTGAGCGAATGAATGAAAGAGTGTCTTAATTAATTTATCATTTTTCTCACATTCACAAGCATATATTTTCTTTGCTGGCATATATATATAAATATATCTTCACAAACCAGTTGTGATTCCTTAATATTGTTCCAAGATATTTTTGCCTTAGTGAGGTATAATAAACAGAATGACAGTTATAGGTATGTTTTATCCAATATGATTCATTCTATAGAAAAAAAAATACACAATAGTTTCATTATACTGTTACATTTTTACTGTTGTAATAGCTCTACAGAATTAGCTAGCGCTATTACAATATAAATAATAAATATATATGTTGTTTAAATAAATATAATGTAATGTATTAATTTACCTGGTGCTTGCAATCTATTATAGGTTTGGCAATTAAAATTTGGCTAACGAGTATTTTAGTAACATTTGTAACAACGTGTATAGATAGTTAAGTATTTCATCTAGAAACAAATCTGCATAGAAGGACCGCAAATCTAGGATTGGGGAAATAACCAAAAAAATCAAACTATCAGCAAAAAAGGCATAAAATTATTTTTAGGTCTTTCAATCCCTTTTCTTCCATTTGTTTCTTTTATAACTTTTTTTAAGAAAAGAAAATAAGAAAAAAAAGGTAGAATCTGACTTTATAATGTTTTTTTTCTTTCTTTTTCTTATCTGATCTATACGCGGCCACCAGGCTAAAAATATTTTCGGAAGAAAGCGTACCTCTATTTGGG
This sequence comes from Spea multiplicata, assembly GCA_009364415.1. NCBI lineage: Eukaryota > Metazoa > Chordata > Amphibia > Anura > Pelobatidae > Spea > Spea multiplicata. The sequence goes on from VKOC01000142.1 coordinate 65,606, forward strand.
CCCCCCCTCCCGTCGCCTCCTGTCTTTACGGATCACCAAGAATTCAGGGATTTTGTTCTAGTTAAATGTAAGTTTTCTGGACCTGCTAGGAAACAAATAAATCGCTGATCTCCTAAGGTTTATTTGCTTAACATGTTAGAGAGTCCAATTAATGGTTGGTCTAAGTGGAACAGCATCTTTAATTGCAGGGTACAGTCTAGAAGTGACAAATAGGGCCCCTGGCTTCATCCAGATAACTCAGATGAATATCTGGGTTGCTTACAATGGTCATAGTGGGTTAACTACAGTGGTCCTAGTGGTTCTCAGGTTTCCCGGCTTTTTCGCACCCTTAACCCTCCATGTAGATACGGTTATGACATCATAGCCTTGGCCCAAGGGTCTTCAACATTGGAGCAGCCAAGCATGGCAGAGCTACCTATCTTCCCTTTAACTATTAGATCAACATGAGATACGCCCCAGGATCAAATTAGGATTCCATTGGGACCATAGGCTGACTTTCATCCTTGGATTTAGAGGGCATGAGCCAAAAAGTATTTTAGAAGTGGACCCCATCCCCCGTGAGCTACAGAACATATTATTAATTAAGGAGTCTCCTTTCCATTTGATTACAATGTTTCACTTATTTGACGGTAACTCTGTTTCTGCCCCCCAGTAATAAACGGCGAGAAAGCCACGTTGGAGACGCCAACCTTCGCCCAGAAAAGGCAGAGGACTCTGGATATGCTCATCCGCTCTCTGTATCAGGATCTGATGCCCGATTTACATAAGGTAATCACCATTTATTATGTTTTCCGTTGGCTGTTGCGAAATATTCTGCCACAGTGTAGCCAACACTCGAATCTGTCGGCTCGTCTTTTGATATTGAACATCTGCTTGGGGATTGTCAGTCTGCCAAGGCTCCGGATTCCAGGCAAACTCCTTATGTTAACGTCGAAATAAGAAAGGGTTCTGGCGTCGCTCAAAGAACAATTAACCTCATTTTAAAGATGTACTTGGGGGGCTCCTCGCAAAGGAGGAGGACGTGCCAGAGGGGCAAGGCGCTACCTCCTAAAGATTTTGGATCGCTACCAGAAGTTTTTATTCCTACTTTTGTTTTTAATTAACAGCCATAGAGGTGTCTGCAACCCCCCCCCCCCAAAAAAAAAACATACAACCCAAAAAGTGTTCGCTCCCTCTATAACCCATCACCCCACCATGGACCTTCTGACCTCTACTGTCTCAGAGTCCTCCCATTCCCCCTTCTTATAGAGGACCAGGAAGGCAAGCCTAGCCGTGTGTTGGATGGAACTAGCCTCAGATGGGCAGAAAGGGGCAAAGGAGCGGGCACAGCCAACCACATATACTACCAGTAATCAGCTGTTATTCCCAGACCCTTTAGGGCCAAACTTTATTGCCCCCAAGTGTGGTCATCACTCGGCGTATAAAGAGCTGCTTAGTAGCTTCTGATTCTAGATTTGTGTCTTTAATGTTATAACGCCCAATGAACTGGATTTTACCAGCGAGGTGGTGAGAATAATAATAATTACCAATAAAAATCCAATAAAAGCAATAATAGATATATATTGATATATTTTTGGACAAATATTTTGACCACCTTTAATGATGACATTTCTACTTTGGGTATAACCCTTATTTAAATAAAAATATATAAAAATAAAAAAATACAATAAAGATAGACTCAAAGCTTTTTTAAAAACTGAAAATGTAATTTAATTTTGTCCTTTTATTTCATAATACAAGGCACAGACCTTCTCGGTGTCTTTATCCGGGGAGGAAAAATATACCTAATCAGCCCTGAAGACATTAAGCGAAGGTCCCCTCTGGTCCCATCTATCAGAACCGGGGGTATCATATTAATAAGCGCCATCTGATGAAACGCTGCTGTCATTCGCAGCCCGAGCGCAGACTCTTGTAACAAAGATTACTCTCCAAAAATAGATATAATTCATTTTGCTTGATGGCTCGGCATTAGCAAAGCTCTGCAGAGATCTTAACATTCGTTACCGGGGTTTTTTTTTTTCACTCCAGAATTAGATCACTTTGAAAGAGTATCGTACGTCCATGAAACCAAAGCTGGGAGAATAAACATTTTTTATTTTTACATCTCCCCAGACACGTTATAATAGAAATCAAGCAGACAGCCTGATGCCCCAGCAGAATAAAGAACAAATGCAGCTTCTAATGCCTGAAAAAAGAACTATTTTTTTAAGGGGAACTCAAATGAAAATATTTCAACAACAAAAAAAAATGTTTCAAACGAATGGCTCGGTCTTAATCACCAGGTTGGCCACTCTGACTAATGAAAGTCTATGGAGGAAGGGACTTCATTAGCATTGCCGTAAAGCATCAGCTCAGTGTGGTGTTTGAGCCGCGAAAGTCACCCAAAATATCACATGACTGACAACAATGGCGGCCTCCGGGTCTGCAGATAAAGGGATAACCATTGATTAGGAACATTCCATTGGTTTCTTGGGGAGACAATGGGATGACGGTCGTGGTTTTTTAAACCTAAATATAAACGGTAAATTCCGATGTATATCTTGGTAGCTCTATTTTGTACACCATAATATTGTGTCATGCGTTATTTTGGTTTAGAACATGCTCAACAGACGGTCTTTCAGCGACGTGCTGCCAGAATCGCCCAAATCCGCCAGAAAAAAGGAGGAGGCTCGTCAGGCGGAGTTTGTCCGAATCGGCCAGGTCAGTATGGCAGCGGCACAACCCAAAAGTTCGACGTTCCACAAAAACGTATCTCCGGCATCGTGATTTATTCTCCAACCAAAAGGTTAAAGAGCTAATTTTGGTCCAATGATCTTTAAGTGATCACGGAACTTGATAAAGGTCAGGTTCTACTTGTGCGCGATTTGGTTTAAAAAGGTATTTTCATCTAAAAAAAGATGTTCCTTGTTGACTTCTCAGCTCTTCTCTCCTTATCTCATTAGGCATTGAAGCTGAAGACCATCGTCAGAGGGGACGCTCCGACAAGTCTGGCCACGACAGGTCTATGTCGGAAAGAGGTGCGTGAGTCTTCTACTCTTTTTGAGAAGAACGTTTGGTTGGACGTTGGGGGGCTTTCTACTGCTTTTCCCGACAGAAGGACCGCGTTCGATATTTTTGTGGATGCGAGGCAACAAAAATGTCGGATGCCCCCCAAAAATGTTCTTTCTTTATTACGCAGCCGTGGGAATCCCAGTGTTTCTGTAGCAACTTTCCTCATGAGGCAATCGGAGGCGACTCGTGGGGTCAGTCTTTGCTCGTTTCCACAGATGCCGGGGTCTTACTAATAGACGGTGAGTATTCCTACGACATGCTTTGGGAAGACTTCTTATAAAGCGTCACCACTCTGCGCGTTGGGTTGGGCTTCCAAAAAAAATATTTTCCTGGTCTGGGGGCTAAATATTACCTACATAATTTAATTTAAGGTGGTGGGGGGGTCAGTATCCCTCTCGCCCTTCTCCTTAAGGGCAATAAGGTTAGAATAACCGACGTCGGTGAAGATCTTCCATGCGGCAGCTGGGTTTATATATTAGGTCCTCTTAGGGCGAACATTTAAAGGTCCTCTGCTAATAAGCCCCAAAAATCGCACTAGGGGCTGCCGTTAAAGGTGCCGTCCCACCTGCTCTCCTGAATTAGAAATATTAGAAAGACCGTCCTCGATATAAGACGAGACCAAGGACCAAGCAAGGTTCGAGATCTTACAGGAGGCAGAGAGACGGGCAAATTAGATGAGCTGGGTGGCTGGGAAAAAACCTAAATTCACCGGGATTTGCCATTAATGCAATGCTAGAAATTCAATAAAGACGGCAGATTCTTAAATTCAGCATATTTAACACATATATACATATAATATATATTTATATATAATCCCTAATGGATCCAACATGGAAGTAAAGATTATCTGTCAGATCTTTTAAAGAGCTTGCGCATTGAGCTGGGGGGGGGGTAGCTCCTGCTTCATGTTTTATAGAAGAGCTCCCATAAAGCTCTCCGGGGAGCGATTGAAGCCGTTTCTCCGAGGCAGTAAGGAGCGAGAATCGGCGCTGGCTTCCTCCATCTCATTAAACTGCCTTTTGGTTCTTCGAGGCCTTTTATTGATTCATTTATTTCGCTTGTTTTATTAATGGTATGTGCAGAGGACCAATTACGCCTTATTTCCAGCCGCCGCTATCGAAGGCTCCGAGCGAGTCGCTGCTTTCCACTTCAGCTGCCGGATGAATGGAAGGAGGATTGGGATTAACAAAAATATACAATATATATATATATAGATCCACAAAAGATAGATATGATAAATTTTAGAGAAAAGCTGGTAAATTCAAAAAATCTTCAATTAAAGATGATTGGCTTATTAGTATCCTCAGCCTATCACAAGACAGAATCAGATCATGCCAGGTTCCCCAAATTGACATAATAAATAAATAAATAAATAAATAAATAATAAATAAAATAATAAATAAATAATAACTGTGCAGACTCATGAGCAAGAAATTAATGGCATAAGGCGTTCCATGGTAAAAAATCCCTGCTTAAAAATGCAAACCTGGTTCTCTATATACCCTGAATAAGGGGGAGGGGGGGGGTTCATTCTTTTTGGTGTCATGTCTGCTTTAAGCTACGACTGCGAAATCGAATTTCCCAAAACATGGTTAGAAACGGCTAATCGGATTCCCGTCACGTGCCGCTTTATCCCTGTGAATGGGAGAAGACAGCTGTGTAAACCCACAGAATATTAAATGTCGAAACCCGTTACACACGCTAACCTTTTTTATTTATTTATTTGTTTGCAGAAGGACAGCCGTCCATTCCGGTCTTCGATAAAACTCTTCAGGTCAAGCAGATCCAAGTGCTGGAAACCCTGGATCTTCTTATCACCCGAGCCGACAAAGGCAAGGATCAAAATAATAGAACATTTCGATTTTTTTATTTTTTTATTATTTTTTAGCGTTTTAATTTCTTTTCGTTAATCTACGTCTTATTGTTAGAATAATATTTGGAAACTCTATGTTTTCCTTTTGCGGGGGAGGGGGTTTGAAGATCACAGCTCGTCAATGGAGCTTGGGGTAGCCGCGTGTCAGCGTTAGGGTCTCCGGATAAATCAATGGCAACGCTTTCTGCGCATGACCACGAGGGTCTCGTTAGACCCCCCCGGCTTCCTGGAACGCGAGCCGAGCCCCCATGATACCGATGACACAGAGTGACCTCTCTCGTGGTCTCAACCGCTCCATGGAATAAAAAACAACAATTACTGTAGCACTTGGGGGATTTACAACGCAAAGGGCTTGAGGCGATAATAGCGGCAACGTCTCTCCTACTCTCGACCCAGCGCTAGATTGGGACGGTGACGTAAATCCTCACGGAAGGAAAGATCTGATAGAAAGACAAACGTTAAGAGCACTTTGGGAATAATGATTTTCAAGTTTTTATAAAAAGCTGTATTTTTGTTAATGTATCAAATATCGGATCCCTTCAGTAACCTGTAAGTGACGGGATCCGGGTTTAGTGTAAACCATCAAAGTCTTCTAATAATTAACCAAATCTGATTTGGAAGAAGATGATTTGTGGGTAGGGTCAGTATCTCCCGTGGGCGAAATTGGGACTGTCCAATGCAAAGCGGGACAGCTGGAAGGCATGGCATACAGATAATATGGGTTTCTCATGTCACTAACCACATGCACACCTGGGAACTTTTATGAGCCAAAATACCCCCTTATTGGTAAACTTAATATTCTGAATTCCCCAACTCCCACCTGCTGTACGTTATCCCGCATTTGCCTTATTCCCAACGCCGTCAGTATACTCAGTACCTGCCCAGCGACCTCCGCTATGATATTTACATTGCAAATAAGAACTGCTGCCTTTTGATGGCCGTTGATGGATGAGATCTTTGTGAAGAAAAGATCTGTTTCCAGTCCAATACCCCCTCGCTCGCCTCCGGCTGTATTCAAATGAAGGGTTAAAAAAGCAAAAAAATAAAAAGCAACAACAAAAAAAAAACCTATATGTAGATTATTACAGAGAGTCAGGCTGGGTGATTAAAACTGAGCTATTCTATCATTAGCCACTGGCGTTTGGTAGATTGGGGCTCAGATAACAGAGCGAAAACGCATAAAAAAAACACTAAACTAAAAAGCTGGCGTGATGTTTTTTCTCCATCGCTATCTTTGTATATACATATACTCTATATATATATATATATGTTCTCTCTCCTTAACCAGGAAAGGATGCTCGGCTGTACGTCTTTAGACTCAGTTCCATCAGAAAAGGGCTGGAAGACAAACAGGCGATGAAGACCAAGTACGAATGCAGAGAAAATAAGCTTGAAAAGACAAAAGGCAAGTTATCGCTCTGGTTTTCTATACATTTTTTATTGCCATCAACAAAATAATTTACAGTCCCCGACCGATCCGCTCGTTCGCCCTTTCCAATAGTGGAAATTGAAGTGGAACATTAACCCCCACGCGCTCTCTAATAACCCCATCCTTTCCATGCTGTCAATAATACCTATGAACTGAGCAAAGCATTCCAAACATCTTTCTTCTTACGGCTGAAAGACTAAAAAGAGGGTAAAGTCGACTAGAGAGAGTAATTTATTTTATATAAATGGAACGGCACCTTTACCGTGGGATTACTTACACTGCAAATAGAAAGTGGGGCGATATGGCGCCTTTATGAGATGAGAGAATCTGGCCGGACTATCGTCAGATGGGGGTCTTCATGCGTTGCTTTCATTCATTCGCTAGACATTTGGCCGTCTCTTAAACGCCTGTCTCCCCCACCTGCCGTTTCCCACGGCGACACCGGCAATCAGCCGCGGGAGCCGACGGCTAAAATGTATATGTAATAACGGCATAGGAAACCTTTTACCTCCAGCCCCCCGCCAGCCTCCCGTGTAGTTAATGATACAGACGCTTTCAAGATGGCTTCTGTCCAGCTCGCTTCTCGTAATTCATCTTTTTTTCATATTACCACCTTATTTTTTTTTATTTATCAGCCAGAATATGTTTCAAAACTGGTCTTAGGGTAAAATAATGTATTCTGTCTCGTAGAACGTTAGCATTTTCTTTCAAGATGAACATCACCTATGAGAAGTTAAAATTAAATTATAAGCGAACCAAAAAAATGTAGAGCCTAATGAACATGAAACATTCAGGTCAATGTATTCGGCATAGTCTAGTGTCAGATACTTCAGGAAGGAGTGGGTTTTGGTCCACAGGTTGTGGTCAACAGGTTGTGGCCTACAAACTCTTTTCTTCTCCTGAGATCTCTCATCATTGATTTAATGGAGGACTTGTCCGATGTGCTCAGGCTGGGGAGACTTTAGTTGAGGCACCCAGAAGAGTTGTCACTGCTCAATGTGGGTTCCGAGTGTTCTAACATATCTAGATTTCTCATAGTTGAGAATTCTACAACTCAGGCGATGGTTCCATAGCCCTCACCGATGGTCATCCACATGGCGTCTTCCACTGGCAGTGTCATCTATTAGAGCTTTAGATATCAATTACAATAACACTTAATTCGATTGTTTTTTTTTCTCAAGTTCACGACACATTTCGTTTTTTTCCATCTCCCGCCAGGGTGCCACATGTACGCTACCAACACCCACCACAGCAGCGAGCTGAGAATCGTCGTGGCCATAAGGAACAAACTGCTGCTGATAACCCGGAAACACAACCCACTCAACTCGTTTACCGGCATCCCCGTCAACTCACCTTCTACTGACTCGCCGGTGGAGGAATTCCAGTACATCAGGGTGAGCTCTGAAGGTGTCTCCTGAAGGTCGTCTTCATGGTCTTCTTTGTAGCCCCTCAATCTGTAGAGTTTCAGAAAGGCAATAAATATCCCTGTAGAACAGGATTAATGAATGCCGTACTATTCCATATGCCGTATCATTTAGAGGAAAACTGTGGTCTAGAGATAAAAGAAACGTATAAACAATGAACCCAACGACAGATAGGAACCATTCCACCCGTCTAGCAAAGGGATGCCGGTGCAAAGTTTGGGAAGTGGTCGGTGTAGCGACGGTATTGGAGGAAATATTCCTTCAGTTCCTGGGGTAACGAAGCCACTTTTAATACAAAATGTGTCTAAATAAATAAAGTAACGACTTAGGTACGTGATCTCTTGTCTGCCCGCAGGAGATTTGTCTGTCGGACCCTCCAGTCGTGATGACCCTGGTGGACGGGCCAACCGGAGATAATGACAACATGATTTGCGTCGCGTACAAACACCAGTTCGACTTGGTGAACGAGAGCACGGGAGAGTCCTGCCGACTGCATCACGTGGACGCCAGTAGGGTGAGACTCCTTTTGATTTAAAGGATTTTGGTTGGAGCTGCTCCTGATATTGGCCGTTCATCAAATTCATCACCAACGTCACTATATGTAACCCCAAAGTCCCCATCAAGTTTATCGTTTATCGGTGGCTGTGCTACGTTATATGGGGTACACAACCAGCGTGAGACGTTTCCCAATGCCAGCGTGCTCTTCCTAAAGGGTGTTAGCTACGTCCTCCGCTGTTAGACCGCTGTTGAGTTACGTAGAGCCATTGCATGGAACGTTCTATAGCATACGCAGCTACGGAGCTGGTTAGGGTAACAGGCAGGGAAAAGCCCCTCCGTCTACCCGTCATGAACTCTTTTCTTATGATTGGCTACTGAAAAAGAGACCACCGTGCCATCATTTCAGCCGCTTTCTGTGCGATCACGAGCAGGCGGAACGCTGTCATTATGTTGTTCCGTTCCGTGTTATGGAAGCGGCGGAGTTCAGCTCGCCTTCTACGCGTTTATTCTATTGCTAAGTAACTGCTTTGTTTATTCCGCTCTATAAATACGCGTCGCCGGCTGTGTTATCAGACCATGCGCTCCGAGAGGTTCAGACCGTGCTGTTTTTTTCGGGGTGAGCTGCCGAGATAATTGCCCGAGCATTTGAATGGGTAAACAACATTTAACCCCTTCCCGTCTAGCGTACCTTAATACCTTGAATGTGCAACAGCCACAAAGTGTGTGGGGTGGGGGGGGGGTTAGGTATTTAAAAAAAAAACCTGATTCTGGTGCCATCTTTGAAATGTAGTCTCGTTGCCATAGCAACCGATGGTAAGTCCCTGCTGATTGGAATATTCCATTGGTTGCTATGGTGATAAGAGCCTTTTTTTTTCAAACTTCCCAACGAGATAGCTTTTTACGTAACTCGAAAGACGCCGTCAGCCATTTCTTACGATGAAAGAAAAAAATACATTTTAACACTTAAATAATTTGCATATTATATGGGAACTGGGCAGTACGTGGGCAAAAATGGGCGGAGCGTAGTCAAAAGTGGGCAGGGCTTATGTCAGACTCTTGCCTACAAGGGCACCACTACCATACAATAAACTTGCGTCTGATAGGCTCTTACCTATCTGCCAGCCAAATCAGAACTTTACAGAGTTGTCCTAAATAGTTGAAGTTTGGGGGGGAAAGTGGCCGACAGAGAGTCAGCTTTGGGTTTCCTACAAAATCACAACTTTTTGGGTCCGTTGGCACCGAGGGTCCTGTTGAGTTTTACCCAAGTAGAGACCATAGGATGCGAAATTCCATACGAGGGACTTTCTGTAAGCCAGGGGTTCTTGGGTTATGTTACCATTAGGCCTGAGGTGCAGAACGGTCCTGGTTCCTATCTATATAACCATAGCGCCATCTCTAAATTCAGGAAGGTTGGTGGTCTTTGAGGTCCTTTGTGAGGAGAACCAGTTGAGTAAATATTTTTGGCGATGGGCGCCGTATACTACTTATCACCAATAAGACGTGCATAGGGGTCACCTATACTTGGTGCTGTATCCTAAAATATCCACTTTGAGCACTAGCCCTTACACATTATCATTGCAGGTTCATTTTGTTGCAGCTATTGATGTGTACGAAGACGGGGAAGCCGGGTTACTGCTCTGCTATAACTGTAAGTGTGAGAATATACGTCGGAACGTGTTTTACTCCAACTTCTACCTATATTTATTAAATACAATTTCAAAGGGCATACCAAAAATATTAATTTAAGGATTATTTGTTTGCATTTAGAAGATTTTAAGGGCACTTTTACATTGTATACTGTTGCTGGTCTGATATGTTACAGTATCTCTTGAAAACGTATCTTTCCTTTACACCGGATCATATTTCCTTTAAACACCGGCAGAAAAAGTCAGGATCTTTTGTGTATTGCAGATATTTGCTACTACAAGAAGGTGAGCCCATTCAACGGCGGCTCCCCTCTGATCCAGCCGTCGGCATCCGACTTCCACTTCAGCTGGAACCAAGTTCCCAACTCCGTTGGTAAGCGGCCAGATCTTATTCACTAATCCTCCAGCGGTCAAAACATAGTGAGAGCTTGTAGTCCATCCATAGCACCTCAGCTCTGAAGGGTCGCCATCACTAATCTATCCAACATGCATCTTGGCAGACGATGGACTACAATTCACATGATGCTTTTATAGTACGTGTTGGTTTAGCATCATCGGAGCCGCATGCTGCCCGATGTACAAGCTCCATAGAACACGTGATAGTCCTATAGTTAGAACTGGAATTAAATTTTAGATTGAATATAACATTTCTGCATATTCTTATAACACGATGTGGCTCTTCCCGTTCTTCTATAGTCTGCGCGTTCCCGTACATTCTGGCTTTCACTACGGACTCCATAGAAATCAGACTGGTGGTCAACGGCAATTTGGTCCACACCGCCGTTGTTCCCGAACTGCAGCTTGTGGCGTCCAGGGTAAGATTTTTTTAAACTTATATTACGTATACGGTGATCTTTAGCATATAGTTGGGGGTTGTCGGCCATCACAATGTCATCTTCTACCAGTCCACGTCTATTCCACCGATGTCCACCTGCTCCATGTCCATGGCTTTTTACTTCCTATTATAATGACATGATTGATTTAACCCTGCTTAGCATGGATATTATATGGCATAAACCTTTCTCTGGGGTTATTTAGGGTTCTTCATACTGACATGAGGAACCCCAGCCTGCCCTGGGGCAGGAGGCATGGAGCGACTCGAGATATATGTTCCAAGGTTACATTAAACTCCACAATCCTTCTCTTTTCCAGTCAGATATTTATTTTAAAGCGACAGCCGCCGTCATATCGTCATCCAACAGCAGTTCAAAGGACACCAGCTCTCATAGCTCCCCGCAGACCCCCACGGGCTACGACCTGCCGCCATTTCCCTCGTCTCCGGCAGAAGGTAAATAGCCGAGTTCAGATTTTATACCCGACAACCTATCAAGAGATGCTAACAAATGTTTATATATTGAGAATTTCTCACATTGTGACATCGAACATTTTTGCCGTGAAAAACCTCAATATATCCACGGCTTCCCACCAAGTCTTGCGTTTTTTTCCCCACCGTGAGCTCAGCCTCTCGGTCCTGAATGCTGTTAATGAGAAGCATTTTATACCCATTAAGTAGGGCTGCTGTTTGGGGAAAAATATCCCCTCGGGGGGGTATCACATCTTCTCCAGTAGAGGCCTTCACAGCGTATCTGAGATTAGATTTATTACTCGCTGCAGTCGGATGTTGGAGTTTAAAGATCAGGGCCCTCCATAAACATCATAATTTCCAATTAATATAAGAAATAGATACCTTTTTAAATCCCTACCTCATATAATATACACATATGGCAGGGCGTTAATAGGTATACACTGCCGTTCAAAGGTTTGGGGTCACTTGGTTGTTTTCATGGAAAACAAGGACATTTCCGGCTGTAACATAATTACAAAAGGGTTTTCTGACCAACAATTATCCTTTTAAACTTAAACTGTGATGGGAGTGATAAAGGGCCATTGGAACACAGGAGTGATGGGAGTGATAAAGGGCCATTGGAACACAGGAGTGATGGAGTGATAAAGGGCCATTGGGACACAGGAGTGATGGGATGATAAAGGGCCATTGGAACACAGGAGTGATGGGAGTGATAAAGGGCCATGAGACACAGGAGTGATGAATAAAGGGGCATTGGAACACAGGAGTGATGGGAGTGATAAAGGGCCGTTGAACACAGGAGTGATGGGAGTGATAAAGGGCCATTGGGACACAGGAGTGATGGGAGTGATAAAGGAGTGATGAGCGCCTATGAAGATATTCCATTAAAAATGCGCTGGATTTGTGATCCATTTCATGTTATTTTAATGGATAAAATTTGCCTTTCTTTCAAAAACAAGGAAATTTCTAAGTGACCCCAAGACTTTTTGTACGAGTTTGCCGCCTGTTGGTAGCTATTTGCGTAACCAAGTAGGACATTTAGAATAAGAATTATGGGTTTTGACCCCGTTTTATTTATAAAAAACATTTTCCTGCTGTTTCTATAAACGTTATTGGGGAATTTTAGGGCCGTAGAACCCCTTATACCCAGCAAACATTCTGACCTCCTAGAAAAGAGGGGGCATCCGGGGAGAATTTTGTAAATGACATTTGAAAAATGTTGAATATTATTTTTACATACGTGTAAAAGATGTAGACCGTGTAGGAGAAATGATCCAGCATTTGATTCCCGTCGGTTTTAATCAGTTAGACTGGCGTGGAATATTTTTATCTCCAAAACAATAATACAAAAAAAAAACAGGCATTTAATAGAATAAATATTTTTACGAGCCCACTGGCACACGCGTAACAGATCTTGATGCATCACGTCACATCCAGGATATTTTACGATTTAAATGCCAAAAGGTCAGCAGGGTTGAGAACATGCGCGCTTCCATAATTAAATCCTGTCCGGTCTAATTTGCAGAAATCATATTCTCCCCGTACCGCAAGCCGACAACAGAAAACCCCCGAAATGTCAACATTTCACAAACAAAAAAAAATGGCTGACATCCCTCGCCATCCAGCATATGATCCACGGTGACACCCAGAGCCACAATACTGGGATCATAAACGCTAAATATTCTATAAATGATCTCTTACATCATACAGCAGGACAATTAAATTATAAAAATTACAAGAATGACATAATAAACTTTATCTTTCTTTATCTCTGTCGTTCTAACAGGCGAGGTGCAGTCCAAGAATATTTACAAGATTCCTCTGAGCAACTTGGTCGGAAGAAGCATCGAGCGACCTTTAAAGTCACCGTTGGTCCCCAAGGTCATCACCACCCCGACGTCCGCCAGCATCGCCTGCATCCCCGTTACGCACTCGCTGTCGCTATCCCGCATGGAGATCAAAGAGATAGCGAGCAGGACAAGGAAAGAATTATTAGGTAATATCGCGCCCTAAAATGATTTTATTATACTTTTCTGTAAATTACATTGGGGTGGAGCCTAATGTTCTAATATAGAATTAGACTTCTGTGCAGCCAATGGGAGAAGCAGAAAATCAATGGGTCTATATACCCCTGGCATAACCAGATTTAAGGCTTAATAAGTATGGAAGTAAAGTTCGGGTCAGGGTACTATTGTAGAACGCTGTATGGCCAATAACGGGCAAGAAATGAGGACATTCGACCTGCTTTAGTTGCATATGGTCTACCTTTTCTATAGAGGTGGGCAGATGATGTGGGTTTAAGTTTGGCCAAGAATTATTATTCCTACCCCATTATAAGAGAAGGAGCGTGAGCCGAGAGAAGAGGCTGCCATTTTTCCTCCCCTTTAATCACTGTGTCCTCCATGTCCGATGGAGTCCAGTACTTGGACCTCCATAGAGGGCAGGCTCGGCTCCTAGTAATGGTTGTGGATGGAGATCGTTCCAAAAACTCTTGGCCGTGAATTAGAGAATTAGTGAAACGTTTTACAAACTTCCTATTCACATTTGATCCGATTGCCAGGCCTGTCCGGAGAACCCACCTCCAAATCTGAATCGTACCATAAACAGAAGAAGCTCGCTAGGAAGCAGGCGGAAGAGGAATCGAAACAGGAAGCCGTGAGATCAACAAGTACCGACAGGTAGGTGACGCTTCGGCTCCGGCCCGAGACTTGGTTCCACCAGGAAGGGTCTCATCGTTGGGCAGATTATCCTCCTTCTCGAGGTCTGTGTTCACATAGATGACTTGGCTGCGAACCAAAATGGGTCAAATATCTCAAGTCAACGCTAGCCCTAACTCCAAACTTATTCTTTGGCTCTCACTCTTCCATCCCATCCCCCAATGTCTGCAACAGTCCACCAGATGAGAAACTGGGAAACCAATTCCTAAAGACTATCTGAAGGACAGATATTATTAATCCATCCTTTGCCTTCCACCTACAGGATACATTCAGGCTCTTTCGAAAGCAGTTCTGAAGGACAGCGCCACTATTCCACCAGTTCGGATCCAGACACTAATATCAGCGTGGAGGAAAGCCCAATTTTCAACAGCAGCAGCAGCCCCTTTCAAGTGGTTCCTTCATTCGACGAGGACATTGTTGACCTAAAGTGAAGACAATCTCAGTAACCCCCCCCCCCCACCCCTGTCCTTATATATCCCCTCCCTTTCTAACAAATGTCCAGGCTCTGTAGGAATGTCACAATACAGCACGTTGCTATCAGACGGAGATTAGAATGTCCGAGACTCGTCACCGGACAGTAGGAAGTCGCTAGAGTTCCAAGTCTAGAACGCTCTTAAGTTTATTGATCCACCTCTCTCTCTCTAACACTTTGACCTTAAGAGTTCACAGTTGAACGGATCACTAAGGTACCAGAACTCCATTTATTGCTTCCATAGCTGTTCGCTAGGCTTAGAGGACATTTTCGGTTATGGTCTGGCTCAAGAACATGTCAATGGATCTCCAGGGGGGTCTTCATTCCAGTCAATGGCAATCTAGTCCCATTCTGTGCCTGAGGGTGTAGAATGAATTGGGACTGGACACACACTACTCCGGCACCCAAAGGGTTACAGCTGATCATAACCCGATATACAAGGGCAAGCTAGTTCCTTTAACTCTTTCTGTGCCAGCGGCACGGAAAAGGGGCTAGTTGGCCATCTCTGGCAAGGCGTAACTTAACGGCGCGTGTTAGGAAGATTTTTTACTTTTATTTGTCCATAAGTAGAATTATAGCTGCTAATTGTTACTCTCCTTCCGACCCCCCCCCGTTTATACCTCAGCGTTTTGTAGCAAAAGAACGGGAGGTGGTAACTCAGACAGAGCCGATGGCCAGGAAAGCGACGTACGTACTTTGTGCTTTAAAGTCTTACTCGCAGACCTGTCTTTACTGACGTAGCCAAGAAACCAGATACGTGCCGCTGGCGTCCATAACGCTAACTTCTCGCTAAACGTGCCAAGGATCCACCGCGTGTCTTACATCGTTCCTTCCCTTAAGACATAAAACCATTAATAAGACCGTAATATCCATACGGGTTCTTGGGTGTCCTCGCAATGACTCTTTTATTAGGAATATATTTCTATATACGGGGATATATATATTTATTAGTGTTATATGGAGTTTGGTATCTGTGATATATTAATAATATGTAGTCTTCCTGACTTCTGTTTTTTATTTTTTGGGGGGGACCTTGATACAGAGTAGCAAGATTATCCAAATAGAGAGAGAGAGCAGACAGGGATCGCTAATTCGTAGCTTTCCAGGATTTTGCTTTGTTTTTATTTTTATTATTTTTTTCTTGGTTTATGTTTTGCCTCCTTTCTAACTCTGCTTTAACTTTATGGCAGCCAGAGGTCTATAAACAGGGGAAAAAAAGACTCAGATTATTGACTTTAGAGGCATTTTTGTCTTCAACTATAACGTAGGAGACTTTAATACAGATTAAAAAAAAAAAAATTAAAAATCACTAAAGCCTAAAAATCTATTTTTTTCATTAAAATTATATTAAAATTATTTATTAAAATATATATAATATATTATATATATAAGATATATAGATATAGATATATATATATTCTTGGATCAGAGGCTCAAGGGCTTGTAGTTCAGCGATCGTGTAATTGCTGATTTATCGCCTCTGGCCCTTAGCAAAAGTCAAAAGAAGTCTGTTTTCCGTTTTATAAGTTAGAATAGATTTTTTTATAAATAATGTTAGTGTATTGTATAGTAGGACAAGAAAGAGGCCATTTCGGCTGCAATCAGGCCGTTTGCCACCGCGAAGCAGGACGAGCACTCAAGGTTCTCGACCTGTAATAGTTGGGGGTTTTAGTAAATGTGTCAGTGATTGTAGATTTTGTTAGTTGAGGTTCCGTAAGAGAAGACAGAGTTAACTCTGATGCCAGAAGTGACCCATTAAGATGAAAGAGACCCCATCAAATTAGTCTCCGGTGAAGTAGACCTTCGGCTGCAGACCCTGGCAAGGTCACAAAACCTCGATTTTCAGGTGAGTTATGAGATTTCTTCTCCCCGAGTTAACTGTGGATTATGAAGGGCCGGCCAGGTGAGAAGGAGCCCACTGGCCCTCTAGAAGACATGAATCGTCTGGACATATTGAGTTCCCACTCAACCCAACGTTGAGAAAAGCCTACCAGGCACTGTCCTTCATAATCCAAAGTTCAGCTGATGAAATGGAATACTTCAACTCATCTGCAACTCCTGGTTTAGTGAATAAACCCCTTAACCAAATGACCTGTTAATCTAGAATCACATGATATTCCTTCCATCGTCTTCCCCAAACTATCAATAGAAACACAGAATTTGCCGACAGATCGGCCCCCATTGGCCCCATCCTGCTGTAAAGACTCAAACCTTAATCAGCCGTTGGCCTCGTCTTAGATTCAGGAGCCGCGTGCCTATCCCATACATGTTTAATACCCTCACTGTATTACCCTCTACCACTTCTGCTGGGAGGCTGTTCCATTTATCTACCTCTCTGTCCATCCGATACATCGAAAACCTCCTTACATGACAATGCTTAATGATCCAATACAAAAGTAAGAGTTTAAGCTATCCTTATTTTTTTTAAATAAGCAAGATGCCAAATAAGTGGAACGCGTTGGGGAGGAAACCTGCAAGTATTGTGACACTTACCAGATTAATGGGAGGGAGGGGGGGTTGTGTGAAATTGTGACATCCCTACAGCATCGCCCGTATAATGCATGCCTGCTTCACCCATTACCCCTGCTCTTGCACTTGAACAAAAAAATTTGGACGACCTCTTGTTTACCTGTTTCAATGTGAACTCTGATAAACAAACACTACTATGAGCCTTGAGGAGAACATTTAAAAAAAGAGAAAAAAAAATATTAAAAAAATGGGAATATTTTTGCAGATTTGTTATTTATTAATAAATATTTAACTTGTTGTATGGGAAAAAAAAATGTTAAAGATGCCGAGGTTTGTACAAATTAGTTTTTTTTTTTTGTTTTTTTGTTTTGTTTTATGGGAGTTTTTCGTCGTTTCATTGTTTTCCTGATAACCCTGAAATCTTAGCAGTGGTTTTGTAACTTTTAATTATGTACCTGGTAGACTGTTCTTAAAACCTCTGTGCTATAAAAAAACAAAAACAAAAAAAAAAACCACATAAAAAAAATACCACCAAGTGTCTTAAAATATATTGTATTGCCATTGTTTCTAATGCCAAGTGATATTGTAAATGTTTTGTTGTTTCAAATGTGGCCTGTAAAAAAAAAAATAATTAAAAAAAATAATAATAATTACAATAATATTTTAAGTGCTGTGGGATCACTGCTGTGGAGGTAGGTAACTATTGTTCTTGATATGTAATAAATATTTATGATATTTCATCTCGAGTCTTTTTTTTGTTTTTTTTAATTTTTTATCGGGTTGAGAGTGGTTGACCAAGGCAGAAATTAACTTATTCCTCCCCAGGAACCAGTATTCTCCCAAAAAAAAAAAAAATGCGTTGCAATATTATCTTCGGAAGCCTACTTAATTTACACAGTTTTAAACCACCGGTTTTATTGGGGATTTTTTATTATTATTTTTTTAATAAAATAATAATTAGGGTCCCCCCCCCCATGTGTCGGTTAGTCTTAGTCTGTCGGTTGTAGCTTTGTCAGACCCTTTGAGTCCATACCGGACTGCAAGATGCGCTACGGAAACTGTTGGCGCTATGTAAATAAAAGATAACAATGCCAGCAAATTACTTAATGCCCATGGCGCCACCTTGTGGCCATATTAGATCATTACATATCCATGTTGAGATATAAACAGCTTAAAATCATGATAATGTCACAAAATTGGGGGGATTCAAATAAATACTCAGATATTCTTTTCTTTTTTTCCCAATAAAGTAGATAACAATGTGTGTTTATTTATATAGCTTATCAATGACCCAAATAACAGATATTAAGCTACACAGAATCCAATAACAGTAATTGGCCGTCGATGTAACAGAATTACACATTCATTCACATTTCTTGGAAATATAGCAGTACATATTATCCCTCCCTTAACGGAAGACATATTAGGGGGGGGGTAAATGAAACAATCCAATACAGTAATTTTTTTTTAACGGTAACTTTTTGTGTTTAACCCATTACTTACCAGTGTGAATGGTAACCTTAATGGGACGATCTGCAGCTCACCAAAGATGAATGCATATTAGAGAACTGCAGGAGATGAATGCGATAGACTAAGGCTCTTTAAAGGCAAGTAGCCAGGGGGCCAAAATAGAGCAAATGCATGGATTCATATGACTGTCTATGCATCTGCAAAATATAAGGTGACCTTCAGCTACCGTATGCGTTAAAGTGTAAATGAGCGCTGGAGTGTCCCTTAAAAAAAAAAAAGAAGTCATGCTGAACATAGAATTGTCACAATATGCGCATATTCCGGACTAATGACCTCGTTCTGCCGAACCTTGTGCTCAATAGAAATTGGCAATAAGATTAACGAGAAGACGCAGAAGGAGAGTAACAATCAGATACATTGTAATTCACAACACGCTTTAGAAATTGTCATCTGACGGTATCTACTAAGGATTTTTAAGGGCCAAATGGACACGTTAACTAAGATGAGGTCTGTAGCAAACCTTGGCCCTGGCAAAGTCAAAAGAAAAATACCCGGTTTGGCACATTTCCACAGCTTAATAGATCTGATGAGGCCAAAGCGCGCTCCATCGCACAGACCTTATCAGGTTATAGCTTGAATGCTGTTTTTAAGTCAAGAAACTCACAATTCTATTGCATATTTTAGAAAATATACCTGGGTACAGCCAAGACCAGACCCCAAGTCCCTGGTGCTCTGCATACCCTTTGACCTGGCGTTCTAGATCTCGACAGCTGCTTCTCGACAGCTTGACGCAGGGCAGGGTTTGAAGCCAAAGCAACGCGTGTGACCTGCGCCAACAGACATGTCCCTCGCCCTCTCTAGACCACTAGAGCTCTTAGACCTTCCTCTCGAGGGGACAGAGATCCATGGATTGCTCTATCGCATAACGCTTGCCAACCACAGCCGACCTCCATAAATCTACAGCACCAATAAGAGTTGGGATTCCATGCTCTTCATCAAAGAGCGGACTTCACTTCCCCATACTGAAAATAATACGGTATTGCCCCTTTCAGGCTAACTACCCCACTGTAACAGCAATTGCCCCGATTAAATTAAAATACAGTCGCTAGTCTGACAAAGCTCCTCTCGGAGAACATCACTGGAGCCTTCTCACTAAAGCAGGAGAGTTGAACAATTTCCGGTATTCTGCATTATTAAGGGCGAACTCCAGTGAGCTCCTCCTGCAAGAAGGGCCGACTTGGCCCTGTATACAGCTTAAGTAATATGGGAGATTTCTTAAAGCTCTGGCTGTACATCGAGGCATTAAACAGGACCAGCTCATGCCTTCTTGGAGGAGAAACTCAGCGACGTTGGCCATTCATGGCATCTCACGATATCAGGAGGTTGAGCTCCCTCTTTAGTGAACAGACCTCTTTAAAACTTTTTGTCTCCATTCTTCTTCTATATGATGACATCATACATACATATATATGTAAATGATTGGATCCTTAAGAGTATGTATAGCCACACCATACAGAAGGCTCGGTGGTAGACTGGGTTTAAACTTTGTCCAGTGTCCGACTTACTCCTCCCCAGGGGTATTCTTAACTTAATTTTATAAAAAACAAAAATGTAGCATTGCTCAGCTTATAAAAAAATGAGACCCCCCACCCATTAACTATTAAGGATCTGTTGATAAGGCATTGGGGGAACATCCCCAGACCCCATCGCTGTAATACACAGAGTACGCTACAAAGCCAAGCGTCTTCTCCGTCTTGGCGATCTCACCAGCTACTGTACCGTGTCGGCAAAAGAACCAAAAGTCTGTGAATTTGGCGTTGGCTGGAAATACGCTTCGATTTGCTCCAGGCTTTTTCCTTTCGTCTCCGGGACGCAGAAAACGGTAAAAAGCACATTCAGCAGACAGAAACCAGCGAAGAACCAGAAAGTCCCATAGGAGGTCAGAGAATCCTGCAGGAACACACAGAATATTAAAAAAAAACCAAAGTATTTTGGACTACGATGCACCCTGTAGGCCATTCCTTCCATCTGGCTTTAAAAAAATAAAGCTTCCGTGGCCAACAATGACACGGAAAAGGGACATCAAGTTAAACCAGATGATGATGATGATGTCACTTTCTCAATGTAACTTATATGGAACTCTTATCAACTTTAACCAGAACTTTAGATATATTTATACTTTTTCTGTGGATTCCACATCTTAACTGCTTTAACTGCACAAAGAAATAGTTTTCTATATGGAACGAGAGAACGAAGAAACCCTCAGAAAGATGATTTCTGTCTTTGACCATCTTTGTCCTCAAAGC
This sequence comes from Spea multiplicata, assembly GCA_009364415.1. Lineage (NCBI taxonomy): Eukaryota > Metazoa > Chordata > Amphibia > Anura > Pelobatidae > Spea > Spea multiplicata. The sequence goes on from VKOC01000142.1 coordinate 86,267, forward strand.
CAGGTCTATAACTTTTCGGAGGAATCTTACCATGAGATCGTGGAACTCTTTTGTAACCAGAAAGGCGCATCCCCAATTAGTGACCACACATACGCCGCTGGCCACGCCGCGGGCTCTTAGCGGGAAGATCTCAGACATTACTAGCCACGGAATGGGACCCCAACCGAGAGCGAAGCCTGCAATGGGTAGAGGACGCCAACAATATGTTCAGTAATTTAATGGAAGAGCCAATCTATAGTCGACTCTTAATTTGCCCAACGTCTGCCTTTAAAGTTCACTTACCGGTTATGAAGAGACCCATACTGGCCAGGGCCAGCCACGCCAGGCTGTCTGCTGGACCGGGGGCCACGTCTGTAGGTGGTGGAAGCCATCCTGAGGAATTGTTCACGTGGACCTCCGTGATTTTAAAGTAAACTCCAAATAAAGCAGCGCTGATGGCCATGATGACTCCTGCAGGGGGTGAAGCAATTGGGAAATTAGGGGATTTTCTTATTAGGAGCGTCCCGATAGAGTGCGGACAGTTGGCACCTATACCTGAAATAATTAGCAGAACCTTCCTGCCGGCTTTGTCCATGATAAGGGCAGCGACGGCCGTGAAGAACACCTGGACGAGCCCGACTATCACAGACGCCAGGCTGCTGTCCTGCAGAGAACGGAAGATGAGGAATGAGATGAACGGCGCAAAGCGTCGCCGCAAGAGCATAAACGTCTGCCGCCGACCTTCCACCAACCTTAAACTTGGCCTCTTCGAAGATTGTCTCTGCATAAAACATGATGGCGTTTATGCCGGTAAACTGCTGGAAGAACATCATCAAAATCCCAATCAGGAACGGCTTGTAAATGGAGGGGTTCCTCAATTCTCCCATCTTCAAGCTGGCCTCCTGATTGGACAGAAAAGGTTAGGTTACGGTGGCCGCACCACGTTCTCCAACCAGCAGACGAGGAACATGGCGAGGGTGAGTAAGGGGTCCATAGCCAATACACACCTGATCATCGGTGCTGGACTCGATCTGCCTGAATTCCCATTCGTGGTCAGCCTGTGGACCTCTCAGAAACCTTAAGGCCGATAAGGCTTCGGAGAACTTGCCCTGTCTGATGAGATATCGTGGAGTTTCCGGCATGAAGCACATGAATATCAGCATGAGAATGGGGGGTACGCAGCAGAACACGGCAAGCCAACGCCAGTCCAACACCATTCCTGATCGCCGGGAGAAAACACGCAAATGTTTATGTTTTACTCTACTGAGAGGGTGGTAGATAAGTGGAACAGCCTCCCAGCAGATGTGGTAGAGGGTAATACAGTGAGGGGATTAAACATGCATGGGATAGACATACGGCTCCTGAATCTAAGACGAGACCAACGACTGATTAAGGTTTGGAGAAACATGGGCTACGATTGCTCTGTGGCGCAGCACCCCCCGTTCAAATACACTTCTTTTTTTCTATGACATCATTACCTGCTATGTATGATCCAACAATTCCAGTAACTACCATCAGTTGGACGCAAGACCCCAGGGTCCCTCGCACTCTTGAGTGTGAAGTTTCAGAAATATAGACCTAAAAACATGCAGAAAACGGCAAATGAACACAATATCCTTATTCATTTCTTATATTTAACTCCACTATCCAATTTATTATGAGTTCACCCACATACTCCATGACATCGTACACAAAACATCACAACTGATGACATCGGGAGTTTAGATTAGTACGAAGGAAGAGAACAGGTCTGACCTAAAGAGCTTACAATCTAAAACACGTTCCTAAAACCTCACACCCTTTCTTTAATAGAAAATATCTTCCTCTGAATTTAGTGTTTTTGTCACATGGCGCGATACTCACGGGAACGACTAACGAAGTGACTCCACTAGCCAGGCCGGTGAGAAGTCGCCCCCCGAGAAGCATCCACATGTTCTGAGCGGAGATAATGAGAGTGAAGCCGAGAACAAACGGCAACGAGCAAAGCATGAGGCTCAGCTTTCGGCCAATCCGGTCCACGACCCACCCGCCGAATACTCCTCCTGCGGCGGCCCCGATGGTCACAACGGACTGAGCAAAGAAATAAAACACACACTGTTACTCACAATAAAAAAACTTTGAGAGAGAGAGAGAGAAAAAAAAAAGAGAGAGCGAGAGAGAAGAAAGGGAGAGCGAGAGAGAACAAAGGGAGAGCGAGAGAGAAGAAAGGGAGAGCGAGAGAGAAGAAAGGGAGAGAGAAGAAAGGGAGAGCGAGAGAGAAGAAAGGGAGAGCGAGAGAGAAGAAAGGGAGAGCGAGAAGAAGAAAGGGAGAGCGAGAGAGAAGAAAGGAGAGCGAGAGAGAAGAAAGGAGAGAGAGAGAAGAAAGGGAGAGCGAGAGAGAAGAAAGGGAGAGCGAGAGAGAGAGAGAGCGAGAGAAGAAGAAAGAGAGAAAAGAGAAAGAAAAGAAAGAGAGAGAAAGGAAAGAGAGAGAGAAGAAAGAGAAAGAAGAAAGAGAGAGAAGAAAGAGAGAGAAAAGAAAGAAGAAAGAGAGAGAATGAAGAGAGAGAGAAGAGAACGAGAGAGATGGTTTACGACAGACTGAGGAGAGAAATAAAACACACACAATGAAAAACCATCAAATTATATATATATATAGAGAGAGAGAGAGAGAGAGAGAAAGAAAAAGAGAACAAGAGAGGCGCTAAGCTATTTTAGGAAGGACACAGAGTGAGATTTAGGTTGATTTGGTGTATTTTGTGTAACGGTAGAAGGAGTCAGCAGTCACGACGGAGGGTTTTTTAAACCCCATCAGCAGAATGAAGCCAAAATATGGGTGAAAAGTTTCAATTTGCACAAAACGCAGCACTTTCACCGCTGTAACCCTTTGCCTCCTCTATCTGATCAAAACCACAAGGAAAAAGAACGCACTCGCAGTTTTTACTTCCCGCATTAAGATATTTGGCTGACGAGCCACAAAAATCACACTCAGCGCGTGAGGGGTTAGACTTTAGCCTACGCTCGGCGAATTCAGCTTTATAATAATTTACAGGTTCCGGGGCAAGGACACATTGTCTGGACCACTAGGACAACTTCTCAAGACCTCATCCCTGTAGACATAGGTTAATTATTCCAAACACCGGTGTTCAGGAGACTAACGTGCCCCACCTAGGCTCTCATATCCCACCAGCTGAAGCCCCGTCCCCTCTAGAACGTACCCGCGGCATGATGCAAGTCACTTACTCCGAACCAAGAGGCCGCATTCTTGTCCAGGACCAGGCGTGGGTCGTCGGCGTTCTTCAGATCTGTAATGGCCGGGGAGCTGTATCCCAGGGCAAAGCCAAAGCTCAGGGGGCCCAGAACTGCCCCCAACGTGGACAGATAGAGATTCTTGTTCTGGACTTTGCTGAAGGGAAACAAATTGACACGAAATGTATCTTCGCCAGTGACCTCACATCCACACATAGAAGTAATCCATCCAACAAAGCAGAAACGATAAGATATACAGAGGGAAGCTCGGCGGGGCTATGACCTGAGATACTCGTTTCTACCCAAGGAAGGCTTCCTCTGAATAAATCTTTATTTCATTTCTTTTTTTTCTGCTTCTTGGGTTTATTTTAGGTGAATTTGCCCTTTCGGATAGATCTTCCTGCTAAGTTTTGGGGATAAACGGCATCTTATGCTTCTTGCTACAGAGCTGGAGGGCACTCTGTCCCTGACAGTGCATCTCTATGGTTTCTCTATTTCATTTTGACACATCAGGACCAAAATCCCCGTCTCCGTATTAAACTATTTTATACTACAGTAGCAGAAATGTGTTTTTTTTTTAAAAAGGGTAGTTTGACACAAACGTTACGGCCATTTATCAAACGAAGCTGAAATAAATAGACTACTTGCTATCTCCTGTCTACCCACTGTACAGCGCTACGGATTTGATAATAATAATAATATTATTATAATAATAAATAATATAATAATAAATAATAATAGCCGCTTCCTTCTCATTAAAGCGCATAAATTCAGTAGAAGGAAAGCTGATCGGAATAACATGTAAATTGTTTAAAATACCTACTTTAAGTATCTGTTTTGTGGACTCTCGGTCTCCTTGTGTCTTTGGGGGTCCAGCAGGGGCTTCAGCAGGGGCTCCAGGTCATCCGGATCCATCTTCCTGAAACTGAAAAAGGTGTAAAGTATCGATTTTCACCAATGGTGTATTTTTAGCAGCCATGGTTACGGTGCCGCTTTAATCTATATGTCGCTGAGGTCACTCATATGATTATTTACAGCTTGTACTAATTAAATTAACTTGAAATAAAGCAAGTTACTGTTCTTACTCACCCCTGCTCCCTGTCCCGTCTTTGTTAGGCTGTAGGTCATGTGATAGTTTTCCTTTTTCTTGCCGGCTGACAGGGGTCACGTGATGCGTTCCACCTGCTGGAACGCACAGCTTTCACTCTCTAGAGTCACCTGAGAGCGCTAGGCTGTGTCAAACCGAGTTCTAAACACCAGACATCCCACAGCCCACTGACAGAAGATAATACTTGTTTGTTTTTGTAATGTCATTAAAATGTTCAATGCCATTTTATATCCGACTATTCGAAGCTGAAAATATAAAAATGATTACAATAATGACATCGATAATATTATTATTAGTAGTATGTTATTGTTATTATTAATGATGCCATATCTATGGCTTGAACGTTAAAAAATATATATATGAATGGGCCCCTGGAAACACTAATCAGCTACCCCTATTTGACTGCAAGTGACATCTTTTGCCCCATAGAAAAATGTCAGCTCCCGGACATCTCGCGACAGCCGCCCCGTAGTTCCAACACTTACTGCTGCTTGTGCACTAAGTACGTTTAATCGATCGTCGAAACATCGATTCTTGGGGATTCCATGAAGCGCATCGATTGGTTCCGGCGGCTGCGTCTGGTCTGTAGCGGAAGGAGGAGCTGGCGGGAGGACGATCGCCCGCCTCTAGCAGTATGGCTGCCGTAAGGACAGGAGAGAACCTGCAGGGGGAGAGGTATTTACTAAAGCACAGGCCGTATAAAGCCGGGAATTAGTTCTACGACACAGGTCTCTCACGGAGGAGACTCTATTAACCCTCCTGTTAGCCAGGGCCCTAAAATTACCCCCACAGTGAGAATTTTGCCCCAGTCTGTAGGCCAGAAGTCAACTTTGTGTGCAGCAGTGAAACCGGCTCCCCTCAAACAAGTGCGGCTGACATATCAGCACAGAGCCTGGGTTAAAAGTGTAGTCACTCGTGGGCCCTGACACGTGACAGTGACATCCTGTCAAGTGGGTTGTCATGCTTAGAGGACTCTGCTCTTCTTCTCAGGCTGTTTGAGATCAGACTGTAAGCAGCAGGGGAAGTACTGTCTAACAACACAATAATTCTACCCATACCTGCCAACTGTCATCCACGTATAGTGACAGTCCCTCACGCATAGTTCTTACTGCAGCCTTCCCTGTGATCTAAAGTCTAGACTTAATCGGTCCCTGGGAATCTATGAACCGCGCTTGATATCAGGGATGCAGGTTCTTTTTCTTCTAATAATGGGACGGCACCCTTAAAGTCCCCCCGTTTCCTACATATGGTTTCCGGGATGAATAAACGCACCTATGCTATATAATCATCTTTTTGTTTCTTGTTTCCTCCAGGTGCATTTTATGAAACGTACTTTGATCCAGCGACGTACCTGGACCTATAAGAAATGTAACTGATATGGTATGCATTTAAGTAATAACTTGGAATGCTATTATTATATATGCATTATATATTACTTTTGCCCCGCAATGTTTATATTGTATATTAATATATCATTCCCCTTGCGATTATTTAATGTGGTCAACGTTACCGTCTTGCAGGTTGATGCTTCCGGAAACCTATGGAGAAGAAGGAATTTGAGTCATGGCTTGAAAACCTCTCGGCTACCTTTTACACCCTGACGGACCTGCAGAAAAATGAAACACTGGATCACTTGATCAGCCGGAGCGGTGCTGTCCAGCTGCGGCACCTCTCCAACAACCTAGAGACCCTGCTGAAGAGGGACTTTCTCAGACTACTTCCGCTGGAACTGAGCTTCTACCTGCTGAAGTGGCTGGACCCCCAGACCTTACTCACGTGTTGCCTTGTCTCTAAGCAGTGGAATAAGGTTATAAGTGCCTGTACGGAAGTGTGGCAAGCGGCTTGTAGGAATTTGGGCTGGCAGGTCGACGATGCCGTGCACGAGACTTTGCACTGGAAGAAAGTTTACCTCAAGGCCGTTTTAAGAATGAAACAACTGGAGGATCACGACGCCTTCCAAACCGCATCGCTCATTGGACATAGTGCCAGGGTTTATGCACTTTACTATAAAAATGGACTCCTGTGTACAGGTACCAAAAAACAGGAGAGCCAAAGTGCGCTTTGTAGGGTATATACAATTTATTCTGTACATTGTAGTGACTTTGTATGCTTGAAACTGGGCATTAAGGGGGTGAGGTCGCTGTAGGTTCTACGCTGTGATATCATTTTCATTCGGGAGGCTTTTAATTGTCACTTAGCTAGATAGAGATCCGGGTGTAATAAATGATTTCTGGGCTATAATTTGCACACCGGGGTTTTGGAGAGGTTAGAAACCCAAACGTCGAGGTCACAGGAAGAACACTTCCTAGCAGGGTAATGGTTCTCATAACTGAGGGAAAAGACCCAAAAAGCTTTGAGCTGTAGCTCCAACACAGGGCTTCTGACCTGTAGAAGGAGTCAGCCTTACCACGATGATAGGTCCCAGAAAACGTGTAGCCCCCAGAAGAACACAGCAGGGACACAGATTAGGGGGCAGGTTGGAGGGTTCAGGGCAGACAGAACAGTAATGAGCTTCTGAAACACATCACGGTTCAAGCTTGATGCCGGTGCGCCAGAGCTAAGGAGTCATTGACAGACGGGAGAGTCCTATGAGGAGGACCCTGAAAGCTGGACGCCCTGACTTTAATACTGTTTTGCTCAGGGTAGTTTGCGCTGCTTTGGATGATGATGATGGTGGATCGTCTCGATTCGGTTATGTTTTCTGCACTCCAGGTTCAGACGATCTGTCCGCGAAGCTGTGGGACGTGAGCACCGGGCAGTGCATTTATGGCATCCAAACTCACACGTGCGCGGCTGTGACGTTCGACGAACAAAAACTTGTCACCGGATCCTTTGATAACACTGTCGCCTGTTGGGACTGGATTTCAGGGGCCAGAACTCAGCACTTCAGAGGACATACTGGAGCAGGTAGCTAAACATAGACACGACGACTCTAATACTCTCTTTCCTCTGCTTAAACTCTATGTAGATTGATAGTTATTTTTAGTTTTTTTTATCTTATTTTTACGTCTTCTTTAATGTAGAGAGACTCTAAATAGAATGTCCCATAAGCGGAGGGATGGGCTTGAAGATGTGCTAGATGTCATCTTCTTGATGTGCTATTAGAATATTTGCATACTCGTTGCCAAGGATACCCAAAAAGCAAACGGGCTTCTTTAACAAAATTATATAATAATGTCAGGTGTACAGTAATCAAAGATAATTCAAAGTTCTAAGATCATAAGTGATATAAAGTTTTATACAAAACAATATTAGTCATATAAAGCGAAATACATTGTAAAAGTATGGAAAGTTAAGCCTTTTTTTTTTTTTTCCTTTTCAGTTTTTAGCGTGGATTACAGCGACGAGCTCGATTTACTCGTCAGCGGCTCTGCAGATAACACTGTGAAAATATGGGCCTTATCTTCCGGATCTTGTTTGAATACGCTCACTGGCCATACTGAATGGGTCACAAAAGTAGGTCTGAGCCGTTCAGCCCCTGCAGGGATTTAATAAGTAACAGGAGCCAAGTTTTTTTTACTTGTGATGTTCGAGAGCCCTTATCCCTTTCACTGAATGCAGAAAATGATTTAAAAGGGGCCCTTTAATGACAATATTAACCATAATACCATAAATTGGCTATGAGGGACCCTTTGCATGTGGCGCTGTGTTGATATTTGAAAGTGGATTTAACTTGAGATGTTTCTGTTTTAGTTCTATGTAGTTTCTACTTAATATTGTTAACTTTGTATGCTGAGTATTAACAAAAAGTATTAACAAAATTTCTTTTGTCCCCCCCCACCACAGGTAGTTTTGCAGAAATGTCAAGTCAAATCCATCATGCACAGTCCTGGGGATTATATCCTACTTAGTGCTGATAAATATGAAATCAAGGTACGTGTATTCACCTGCCCGCAACCCCCCCAAAAAAAACAAACGCAAAAAGAGAATATTTACTGTTGTGGAACATTTAAACTCTATATACTCAGAGCACTCGACGCCACGTTAAATGCCCTACAGCTAATTTAATATGTATACCAGATCCAGCGTTAGTCGTTTACACATGGTTTGTTTTATAGATTTGGCCGATCGGAAGGGAAATAAACTGTAAATGCTTGAGGACGCTGTACGTGTCGGACGATCGCAGTATATGCTTACAGCCGCGGCTGCACTTTGATGGAAAATACATCGTGTGCAGCTCGGCCATTGGGCTCTACCAGTGGGACTTTGCCAGCTACGACATTCTAAGGTATAGTACATATTGTGATAAAAAGCAACTTGCAATTCTAGGCGTTCCTGTAGAGGAAGTTTTCTTCTGAAACTGCCGTTTAGAATTCTGATACACACAGCATTAATCAACCAAATTTATGTAGGGCAGCACCCCTCAAACTTTGAATTTCACCAACCCGTGGCAATCATGAATCCCCCCCTCGTTTCTTCTGTTAAATGGTTTATATTTCCTGTTTTTCAGAGTCATCAAAATGCCGGATTCTGTAAACCTTTCGTTACTGGGTTTTGGAGACATTTTCGCTCTCCTGTTCGACAACCACTACCTATACATTATGGATTTAAGGACAGAGAAACTGATCAGCCGATGGCCTCTGCCAGAGTACCGGAAATCCAAGAGGGGCTCCAGCTTTTTGGCTGGAGAAACGTCGTGGTTAAATGGTCTGGATGGCGTCAATGACATCGGTCTGGTGTTCGCCACGAGTATGCCAGACCACAGTATCCACTTGGTGTTGTGGAAAGAAAACGGTTGATGGCCGCAGGACGCCTGGTGCCGGCTGTTTTTTTTTTTTAAACAGGACGCTGAGACTGGTGATTTTTCTACCACCGACTTTCAGAGTATAACTTGCATGAACCAAAGTTTCACATCCGGTATCCCATCATGCAGCGCACAATCATACTATATTTTGTTTGCGGGTGGAAGCGGCGGTCCGATCGACCCGGAACCAGTCTGCATGCTAACTGAATTTCACCAGAAACTTCTATGAGCGTTTATAGGTTTGCTGTTGTAATTATGATCCAGACAGACAACTGCGGCTAAGTTATAAAGAAAAACCAGATCTATTCTAATCCCATTAAAAAAAAAAGTATCAGGACGGCAGGCATTGCATCTTAGCCCATTTGTACAATATCTCAACATTCAATAGTGTTTATAAATGTAATCTATTTTAATACAGGAAAAAATAGTTGTAACATATTTAGTTTAAATATTATGTATAAGCGCGCCATCGTAGACCCAAAAGCAGGGGCCTCCCCTTGTTGAACATTATCTATGTTTCTTTATTTTTTATTAAAAATAGAAGATTCTTCTGAGTGCCAGAAGCTTAAACCCACCTGATTTGGGAGCCAAGAGTGAAATTTAGAAAAAAGGGGCCGTTCACTAAACGTGAGCGGCTTTTATAGTGGGAATTGCAGTGAAAGCGTGATGTGATCTGTACACTGGCAGAGAGGACTCACACAAACCTGTCCTTTCTGTAAGCGGTCATCCAAATAAAATTTCAGATTTCTCGACTGTCTTATTCCCAGGGCCGGAGGCTACTTCATTATTTCTTTAGCTACTGTTTGGGGAGAAAAATTTTTTTTTTTTTTAGATGCCCGAAGGACACACTGTGGTCAAAGTATTGGAGATTCATATTCTTTATTAAGCGCCAACATATTCTACAGCGCGGTACAATTTAAATAGGGGATAGTACAACAGAAGCTGAGGACCCTGCAGTATGTGAACTATGTCTACAAAGCAATTCAACCTTTGGGGGGGGGTAGACAAGTATCAATGACCTGATGTCCTTTGGTATCTCTAACATCCACGGCACGCAGGCGGACATATATGTCACGCACCTGATTCATGTTTATTCTGCTATTTTACTTTATATAAAGTTGCATCTGAGTAATTTTAATTTGCACCGTTCGTGAAATACCGCGCACGCGTGGATGTTTCCCCCGGGCAGAGAGTGCTGCCTTCCCCCCGTATCTTGGACACGGCCCTATTCAGGATCTCCCAGCTCCGGCAAGAGGTACAAAACTGTAATTTGGCGTCGGACTGCAGGACCGGTGCTCGTAAAAAAAAAAACACCAATACTGTCCTTGGGATAGAAAAGCAGCACCTCTAGGACCACTACGAAGAAGCTACATCGAAGCCACCCTCTGGCACAAAGCATTGCTTCACAACTAATATGACATTTACACCCTGGGCACTTGTCTAAGATAATTTTGCCCCTGTGGTACGTTGGGCCGGCGGGCTGGATTCAGTACAAAACATTTTTGGAAAGAGCACCGCCACATTCCCAGTTTATTTTTGTAAGTCACCCGTTAGCGAGGGGGATCACGTTCCATCTAATCGCTCCCCTTGCCTCTCGCCCCTGTTTACTAGATGTGTAACAGCCCTCACTACTATGAAATATCATTTACAAAAATAACTATTTTAATGGTATTAAGAAAGGGGAAAAAAAAAAACAGTACGATAAATATATCACTTCCCCGCTGACTTCCTGGCGGACTTGGATTTCTGGTTACCGTTCCTGAACTTCTTTCTCGGCGGACCATTCTGCTTCTGTAACGACAAACGAGCAAAGATCTCCAGTCCCCAGAATAGACAAGACTTCTAAATATACTTTCAGGTCAGACGAAAGTTGCCCTGACGGCCCGAATGACTTCCCTAAAGCCGTGGGGGTGTCTTTTTATAACATCTACAGTCATTTGATAATAAAAACTGTCAGCTACAGAAAAAGTTTTACAAAAATAAGGAAAAACGCGGGAGATGCCCAGCAGCAATGAGTAAATTGCTCAAACTGTAGTTATTTCCATATCTAAAGTATTCCGAGTAACCGCCACTTCATCAGAAGTCAGTATTTTCTAAGACGTCCACTGTGACTCAAACGCCAAGTCTGATTCTCCAGAACTAAATCAGTTTAGGAATTATTAATAAATATCTTCTACGGATACTTAGTTGCTGTTAAAGGGTAAACAGTAAAAGTAAACAGGTTACCTGCTGCCTTTTCTTTCTGTTCTGCGTCGATGTATCCACCTCCATCTCCTCTTCGCCATCCGATGCAACGTTTCCATTTGGCTCGTCCTCACCATTTTTCAGCTTGAACATGGAGTCTGCAGGCAAAGGAAGAACCGCGGAACGAGACATTACAAAACCGAACCGTAAATAATATTGGTTCCGCGTTATCTAGATTGGGACTCTAGAACCCCCTACGGTGAAGGACCACTGTTTCATTATCAAGAACTCTGTGTGAACATTTTCTGCCAAATATTACAACAGGGCGGACATTTCCAGATGCTTTAGAGACAGATATAAGAACGCTCACCTGGATACAGGTCACTCATGCTATCGCCCGAGTCGCTGTCATCCGAGTCGTTCGGGGGTTCCCACATATCTTTCTTTCGCGAAGGTCCATCACCGTCAGACCTCTTCTGCTTTTTCTTCTGTAGGAGGCAAGCCGGCACATATTCCACTCCTTGTTTCTGGCACTCCTCATCTAAGAAGAGAGGACTTTTGGTGAATGGAAGCCCCCCTATGCCAAAGGATGGACCATAGCAGTACAACCACTAACCAAGAACATCAACGTAAGAAGCTAAACCACTTATGGACCTTTTCACCAAGGACTCACCTGGCCCGGGTATAAAACTTGTTGCCAAACATTTCTCCACTAGTTAAGATCTCAAGTTCAGTCCTTTTTTAAACACATTCTCACCTTCAAAAAGCCGGTTAATTATACGATTATAGCCTCTATACTCACTGAAGTTAAGGTTACAGAGGTCACATGACCAACTGAAATCTACTCAGCATCACTTGATGAAAGATTGACTTGCTGTTGAGGTACGGTCGAGTTGAATCAAGTGCCGTTGAGTGGAGTGGAGTCTCTTAGAGAGGCCTGTTGATCTACACTTCTTGGCTGCTGAGTTTAATCCTACTGTGCTGCAGTCTCTTGGTCATGTTGGTCTGTCCTTTTGAATTGACTTAAGTTCCAGATCAACCCACCCCCTCTCCCACCCCAAAGTCCCCTTGGGAGGTCATTAGCGGACGTGATTCTCCCTAAAGGAACAAATGGCTAAACGTTCCATTACAAGTCAAGGTTTGTTGACCAACTTGCATGGGTTTGGCAAGATGGAATTCTAGTCAACTTAAGACTATTCAAGCTTTTTGTGAACAGAATAAAACTCAAGCGGAGGTGAAAATTAAGCTGGGAAACGTAGTTACCTTTTTTCAGATTATTTATTATTATTACTACACATACACTTACTCACATTTCTCCAGGGCCTTCACGTAGCGCCTGCCCTGGGCATGCTTCAAAACATGTTCCGGGGTCTTGTTGAGGTGGCGGAGGGTTAGCTTACAGAACAGCTGATGTCTGCAGTTAAAACGAAAACGATTTTAGTCACGGTGAGCGCAATCATCTTCGATTACTTTAACTTCCAGATAGATTTGATTTCTCAGCAAAAATGCTTCATTCTCGACAAATAAATCAGGAGAAACCAGTCCTTTTGGAAAAAAAAAGTACATTTGCATTTCCTGATGTCACCGATCTATCTCATAATTACTAAGGGAAGCCATATAACCAACGAAGGTCCAAAAGAAGGACTTAATTCTAGAGTTTTTGAAAATACAGACACAAAAATGGTATTTCTTGAACCCCCATCCGATCTATTTCACCCCCTGCTCAGATACGTACTGGTTTTTAGTGCTCGGGACAATATGAGGCTCGAATCTGCTGAAATCAAAGGCTTTTTCTGAAAACAGTCTCTTATATTTCTTTCCTTCCGTGAAGTTTTTCAGTTCGGGAAGTCGGCACGGCAGCTCGTGTCCGTTTAGGGTACACTTGACCTACAGACACAGGAGAAATAACCCTATCATTGAAGATTGATCAATCGTAACGTTTCTCAGGTACGGGGAGAAAAAATTAATTCCCGTTACTTGGGGGTCACAAATGTACAGGGATCACTCGGCTCACCCCTCTACAAGCAAATGATACATATAACTGGGGTATTTAAATTCTTAAGAGATATAAAAGAGTAAAATGTTACATTTATTACAAAAATGCATTAAAATAAATACAATTAGTTCTTCCAATTAAAGGACCAACATTTACACGACACGCTACATAGAACCATTCATTACAAATATTGGTGCTCCAGGCTGCCCAAGTGTTACCCCTGCCAGGTGCCCTCAGTTTGTTACCCCCCTTCTTGGGCTCCAGGCTGCCCCAGTGTTACCCCTGCCAGGTGCTCTCAGTTTGTTCTCCCCTTCTTGGGCTCCAGGCTGCCCCAGTGTTACCCCTGCCAGGTGCCCTCAGTTTGTTACCCCCTTCTTGGGCTCCAGGCTTCCCCAGTGTTACCCCTGCCAGGTGCTCTCAGTTTGTTCTCCCCTTCTTGGGCTCCAGGCTGCCCCAGTGTTACCACTGCCAGGTGCCCTCAGTTTGTTCTCCCCCCTTCCTGCTCCAGGCCCCCAGTATTTACCCCTGCCAGGTGCCCTACCCCAAGTTTTTTTTTTTTTTTAAAAACCCCCCCTCTTGGGCTCCAGGCTCCCCAGGTTACCCCTGCCAGGTGCTCTCAGTTTGTCTCCCCTTCTTGGGCTCCAGGCTGCCCCAGTTACCACTGCCAGTGCCCTCAGTTGTTCTCCCCCCTTCCTGCTCCAGTGGCTCCCCCCAGTATTACCCCTGCCAGGTCCCTCATATATGTTACAGCCCTCCTGGGCTCCAGGCTGCCCCAGTGACCCCTGCCATTTCCCTTCAGTTTGTACCCCTTCTTGGGCTCCAGGCTTCCCCAGTGTTAACCCCGCCAGGTGCTCTCAGTTATGTTCCCCCTTCGGTGGGTCCGGCTGCCCCAGTTCCACTGCCATGGTGCCCTCATTGTTCTCCCCCCTTCGCTCCAGCTCCCCAGTATTACCCCTTGGTGCTCCCCCTTCTTGGGCTCCAGGCTGCCCCAGTGTTACCCCTGCCAGGTGCCCTCACCTTATTCTCCCCCGTTAGCTCCAGACTGGGGTGAAGCTTCAGAAACTGGCGCAGCTCCTCAGACAGAGCCTCCATGACAGTCACACACAGGCACCCACGTGTAAACTGCTGTTCAGCCTCCACCGGAAGTGCTCACTGACCATAGAGATGAGCTACGGCTGCCTAGAGAGGCAGCACTAAGCGTTACTGTACTAGAGCAGCTACAGAACATTTATTTAATTATTAATATGAATGCTTTAGAAGCAGAGAGAACCCCTTCATGCGCACAGCGGTACTGGAGGCTGAGTGATCGCATGGTCACTCATCTGATCTGACACCCAAGGGGTTAATAGTACCTCTATGAGTCCTGCCAAGGCAGTCTATGTTTACATTGCTCACACACAATTCTGGCACTGAAAGGATTAAGCTGTGCACGGTGACATTCCAGACACTGCTTTTGCACTCAAAGGGTTAACGTACACATGTGCTGTGGGACGGCTGTTCTAGACGTATAGACTGGGTCACGTGGGTCAATCGGAATGATCTCGTATTGATTTCGCTTCCGATCGGGTAAGCAAAAAGAGTCAATGCTTCCCGGTTACCATGGTTTCCGGAGTGCGTGGACCCCGTGCACGTGACCCGGAAGTTATGGTTTCCCAGGCTGTGGGAGCAGGAAGTGTGCTCAGTTGAGTTTTTGACACCCGGGTACCGTCCTTTCCCAGCGCCTGGGATGAGGCTCCTCCTGGGATGTGTGGGGATCAGGACCCTGCTCTCTGCCCCCAGGGGTCGGTGGCCGGTAAGGACCCCCAGACCCCCCTCTCATCCCAAAAATACCCTCCACAACCCGAACTTTCTGTAGAGGTCACCCCTGGGAGCTGTCCCTGCATTGTACAGCATAACATCATAGCTGCCAACTTCCCCCAGACTCCAATGGAGAGCCCTTATATGCCTATAGAACAGGTGGATTTATTATTGATGCTTTGCATCTGTATCGGCCTTGGTTTATATATCATATAACTCTTTGGTTTATGTTACACGTTCATTTATATTTATATAGTGAGCATCCCCATTCCCTCTGTCTCTGGAGAGCCTCACAGGGTTCTCCGGCCCCAAAAGCCCCGATAATGTGTATAGAAACAGCAGGAAATGGCTTTATAAATTAAATGGGGTCAATAAACCCCATTATTCTTCTTCAAGCAGGCCACAATCACATTAACGGTCCCAGTAAAGCCGTGACTTATAGCCATACGTCTCACCCTATGCCTAAAAACAAAACTGACCCTCTTTGACCCTTGGCCCAGTTAATGAATAAACCTTCAACCTGCTTTAGGATGGAGGATAAGAGGACAAAATCTCTGAAAATAATCTTTCTTTTCTTTCAGAGTCTAAATTGTGCTGCCAGACTATCCCAGACTGCAAAACCCCGCCGGCGAGCGGAGTCCCTCCAACCACATCTACAAAAAGGTAAAAACGGACTATGACCCCCGGAGATGGAAAAGAACATACGCTACTGTCCAAAAGTTTGGGGTCCACTCTGCTGTTTTCACGGAAAACAAGGACATTTCTGGCTGTAACATAATTACAAAAGGGTTTTCTAACCATCAATTGGCCTTTTAAATTTAAACTTGGATCACCAAGCACAACGTGCCATTGGAACACAGGAGTGATGGGAGTGATAAAGAGCCATTGGAACACAGGAGTGATGGGGAAGTGGGATAAACAGGCCCATTGGAACGCAGAGTGATGGGAGTGATAAAGGCCATTGAACCAGATGATGGAGTGATAAAGGGCCATTGGAACAGGAGTATGGGGAGTGATAAAGGGCCATTGATTGAGGATTAAAGGGCCATTGGAACGCAGGAGTGTGGGAGTGATAAAGGGCCATTGGAATGATAAAGGGCCATTGGAACACGGGAGTGATGGGAGTGATAAAGAGTGATGAGCGCCTATGAAGATATTCCATAAAAAAAATCAGCCGTTTCCAGCTACAACATTTACAACAAGAAGTGACCCCAAACTTTTGAACAGTAGGATATATATATATATATGATAGAAACCACTGCACATAAATCAGAAACATACCGAATGAAATTATATTAGGAAGAGCAGATGAGAAGCACTTCGTTCCTCTGGCCTGCTACATATCTACATTTAATTAAATCCCAAGCCTTGTCCAGGATTGTCTTATTTCAGTTGATGTTGAACACACCGGAGTTTTGGTTATTATCTGGCTCTTTGTGAATAAGGAAATATTTACCCAACTTAAAACCGCCGTATGACTTTAACTACCTGTCATTCTATGCAAATGATTACATATGGATAATTTTATATAGAATTTTCGAAAATTCCATCATTTGATTTGTTCGGTTTTTTTCTCTCCTTCCTGGCTCCGCGTTCAGCTCTTGGCTTCGGGGCAGTAAGGTTCATCCGTTCTTCGGCCAAAGCTGCTGAGTCCGAAGAAGATACCATCATCAAATGGATCCTCCTGCTGATCCCGGTTACCACGTTTGGTCTGGGCACGTGGCAGGTACCATCAGCTGAGTAAATGATCACCGGTGTTGGCGGTGTTTGGCGGAGGTGGCAGCCCTTTAAACATGAAGCCCCATTAATATTTTTTTGGCAAATTAAGAACTTTTGTTGTTGTTGGTGTTGTCGTGTCCTTTCAGGTCCAGAGACGCAAGTGGAAACTGGAACTCATCAAGGATATGGAGTCACGAGTTAGAGCTAAGCCTATTCCACTCCCAACTGAGTAAGAGCACAAATAGAAGCTAAAGCCTAATACAGCGGGGGTATTAAACATGCGCGGGATAGACATACGGCTCCTGAATCTAAGACGAGACCAACGACTGATTAAGGTTTGAGTCTTAACGGCAGGAAAAGGGGTGACTAGGCAGGGGCCGAATGGGGCCGATCTGCTGGCAGGTTCTAGGTTTATGTGTTTCTTCCCTTTAATACTTGACAATTCTTAATAGCCGTCCCATCACACTATAGAATACTCATAATGTTCACTGCTAGCTCTGGAACCGTTTTAATGCTGTATAAAAAAGGGCTTGATAAACCCAGTGCAGACAGGGTTAATGCTGTAAATGACTATTCTAGCTGCAAACGGCTGTTTTTTAATGGAATCTCTTCATAGACATACATCACTCCTTTATCACTCCCATCACTCCTGTGTTCCAGTGGCCCTTTATCACTCCTGTGTTCCAGTGGCCCCTTATCATCCCATCACTCCTGTTTCCAATGCGTCCTTTATCACTCCCATCACGTCCTGTGTTCCAGTGGCCCGTTTATCACTCCCATCACTCCTGTGTTCCAATGGTCCTTTATCACTCCCATCACTCCTGTGTTCCAGTGGCACGTTGTGTTCGCTGATCCAAGTTTAAAAGGATAATTGTTGGTTAGAAAACCATTTTTGCAAATTATGTTACAGCCAGAAATGTCCTTGTGACCCCAAACTTTTGAACCGTAGAGTACGTCTGCAGGTTTTGTTGGTGACGTTTCGTGTATTTTTTCTAGATGATGGAGAGAGTGAAATATAAAGACAACCGACCAGTGCTTCGTGCTTTCCTACACTTCTCATTCTGTTTTTTTGGGGGGGTTTTTTCAGCCTGGAGGAGCTCAGGGATTTAGAGTATTGCCCGGTCAAGGTGAGGGGTCACTTCGATCACTCACGGGAGCTTTATGTTCTCCCTCGGACTTTAGTGGACCCGGAGAAAGAAGCTCGGGAGTCCGGTCGTATATCGTCCAGCACAGAGAGCGGGGCTCATATAATCACCCCTTTCTACTGCTCTGACCTCGGGTACGTACCTTCCTACCGTATACAGAAAACATGTGGGGGGTAAATAAAGATGTAATAATTTATATAGCTGGGGCACTTAAAAGAAGAATAATGGGCTTTATTTACCCCGCTTTATTTATAAAGCTGTTATCTGCTGTTTCTATACACATTATCGGGGCTTTTAGGGCTGCAGAACCCTGCGATCCCCTCATACCCAGCAAACATTCTGACCTCCTAGAAAAAGAAGGGGCATCAGGAGGAAAGAGGGCATCAGGGGAGGAAAGAGGCATTCAGGGGTTTCAAAGAGAGACTGACCTTCCAAATAGAGGATCTTACCTCCTAATCCCCGTATAAAGCCCATGGAGAATCACATCTGCTTATTTTCCTCCATCAGGATCCCCATTCTGGTGAACCGAGGATTCGTTCCAAAGAAGAAAATAAATCCAGAGACGCGGCTGAAGGGACAGGTGAGATAAAAACCAGCGCCAGCTCCTAAAGATCATCTCATTCCAGGGGCAGTATATATATATATAATGCCCACTTAACCCTTTATCAACCATAACATACTGATTGTACCCAGCGGACATTACTATTAAACAGTTATAATCCAGTAGAGCAAGGGTGTCCAACCTGCGGCCCTCCAGCTCCTGCAGGACTACATCTCCCATATTCCTCTGCCAGCCCCTTAGCTGAAAGAGCATTATGGGTTGGATGCCCTTGTAGTAGAGGATTGATGTTTGGCCTTCGGGGATCCCTCTAAATGTTTCTTTCTCTCCAAAGGTTGCCGGTGAGGTTGAGCTGGTGGGTATTGTGCGGCTGACAGAGATACGGAAGCCTTTCGTCCCGGAAAATGACCCTCAAAGAAACCTGTGGCACTACAGGGACCTGTCGGCCATGGCAAGGGCCGCTGGAACGGAGCCTATCCTAATAGACGCAGATCTTGGTACATAAGAAGCAGGACGCCTAGGGTTCATCTTAAAACCTTAATTAATATAATTAAGGTTTAATTAATACCGGGAAAATTCCTTTAAAGAAATCTTACTATTGTTGTTTATCGATTATTTATATATTGTTGTTTATCTATTATTTATATAGTCTTATCATATATCGCCGTGCTGTACTATTGAACTATAAATTATTATGTGAGACAAACCAGGCACTGATAGGATGTTGCCATAGAAACAAACAAAAAAAGCTTCTACTAGAGAGCAGAATATTTTAGAGGAACAGCACCTTTAATTCACGGTGTAATAACATTTTTTAGCTAGCACGATCCCCGGAGGACCGATTGGTGGACAAACCAGGGTGACCCTGAGAAATGAACACATGCAGTACATTATAACGTGGTAAGTATTTCACCCCCCCAGCACAGAATAGAGTAATAACCCCCCCCCCAAAGCTGTATAGAGTAATGGAATTCATGTGTCTCCTTGTAGGTACGGCCTCTGTGCGGCTACCACGTATCTATGGTGTAAGAAGTTCGTTCGGAAGTTTGCCGTGTGACAGCAGCAGCGACAGACCCTTTAAGACTCATTGACGCTACAGACCGGCTGCCTGGGGCCTGCCTAAGATGTAGTTACCAAACTTTTATAACTACAAATAAAGAAAAGGAAAGTGATGTTTATTTAAAAAAATGTAAATAGTTATCGTTTGTTTAAAAAAAAAAAACAAAGAAGGGTAACCATGAAGATGCTTAGTACAAGAAATACATAGACGTGAAAGGGACCACTAAGGTCACCAGCCATGTCTTGTAAGCTACAGAATTCCTCCTCCACATCGGGTTGGCTGCCTTGCTAAAGGTAACGTCGGCCAAATGGTTTCGTAAATACCCACCAGGCTTTAGAGAAGGACGAGACGGTCTAGAGATGGTGGCTTGTATTCTCCTCAATGGTCTCCAAGACCAGATGTTCCAAGAAGGAGCAAGAGGTTTCTGCATGTAGGGTCTCGGCATAAATGTCTACCTTGCCGGCCACGGCAGAGATTCCTAGGGCTACCCCATGGACCTGTTTAAGGATATAAATCATATTGGCGGAGGGATCAGTGGGCTCCTTCCTATAAGCCTAGAACACACTGGTTTAAGAATTGGTATTAGAGGGTTAGTCCCGGCCGCGGACTTTCTGTATGGACCAGGTTTTCTCTATGGTAATGGAGTTATAAAGCGGGTCTCAAGTATAATACCGGTACTTTCACAGAACCCTTGGTGCATCTTTTTGGGACAGAAGACTCTCTTTTCACCCACGGTGGGCAGCTAGACGGTAGCTAAACCCACCAGAGGAACCATAGACAGGACCGTTAGCCGGTTATCAACAACGCAAAGAAACTAGAATAGAATTAACAATACCAGTCGTAACCAGTTTAAAGATTTGAGAGTAGATGATTGGTCGTCTTCACCTTAAGGCCAACACCAGTAGTAGGGGCAAAAAAGCCACACCAGGAAGGGCCAGCTTCAAGATGGCGGCCACTACAGTAGATGACAAGGAAAGCAAGAATCTGGTTTATCGGCATTAATCCCGCCCATTTATTAAAAATTTACATTCAGTATTTGTTTTTAATATGAAAAATTGAAATAAGAAATGCAATTTTGGGTGTGTGAAAAATAATTGCGAGTGATGAAAATGATGGATTTATGGATTTTTTGTGGATATTTCCCCCCCGGATTGTCGGCTCGTGTGATCAGATCGCTGGCGGGAATATCAAAGTCGTGTTTTTCATTTGTTGTTTGTAATGCTCTTCAAACCGTTTGCTCTGCTCGGCAGTAAATAGGTTCTTCCAGTCGCCAACCGTGCCTGCCGAGGCGCAAAAATGATAAATTAAATTAATTAATGGAAATATATATTTATTTATTTTACACAAAAAAATATCCTTAAAAAAATAAGACCGATATAATTCGGCAGGTGTTCTTTTTTTCATGATTAAAGTGAAATAAATAAAGTATTTAGTTTTGATCCAATAGTCTGTGATTAGATCTCACGGCCGGCAGCCAATGGGTAAATAATCACTTTTATTGGGTAAATAAGAAATTCCCACCCCTGCTGATACCGCCAGCCGCACGTTAGCCAGGAACAAGTAAACAGAAGCTAAACGGGGCCAAGTTCACGTTAACCCCTACCTCGGCCACCGCTTATGTAGCAGAACGCTCTAAAAACCGGATTCACTGATAATCGACACTAAACGGAAATTATTAAATAATTTGAAGAAAAAAAATCTGCACTATAACAAATGTCCAATTCTATAAATTTGTTATCGTTATGGTTATAAAAGCCGCCTCGCTGCGGGGATTATCGGTAACGCTGGACGGGGTTAAAAGCCAAGGTCCGAGCGTAGTGCACTTGCTGCATTACGATTGGACCCTGACCGGCTTAGCATCTGGTTTCCACGGCGATATGCCATCAAAGCCTGCTGGTAGGGAAAGTTATGGTGGTTGCCGTTTGGTTGAGAGCGGCGTCATGTGACAACATCCCAGGGTTGGGCATTGGCTGTCCCGCGTATTGTGCTTTGGGGCGTAATGTGGCGGTTATGGAGAGGCCGGCGGGACGGATTCAAGTTCTTCTGGGGTTCGGCACCTTGGCGGGGTATGCTATGAAACGTTCGCTCATCAAGTTTATAGGATCATTCCATGTCGGTCTGACACGTCCCACCACCCTGCTTTGGATCAGAATGCGGGTGGCCAACTTAGGCTATGAGGGCAACAAACCGTAGCGTTCCTGCCCAACACGATCAGATCACGGAGTTTGATGGAAGCTACAGCTCCACAAATAATGGCGAGGCATCTGCTACAGGTGTTCAATATTGACCTAAAACCAATGGGCACCATCTGATCTACCGGAGACTATTTCTATGAAGAGGTTGTCTGCCAATTACCACCAATCCGGTTCTGTAATCGGTGATCTTTGATGTATGATCTAAACTATGATTACAATGTAACATTTAGTATCTGACGGCGTCTCGTTGCAAACCTTTTCTCATGAAGCTCATATCAGTCTGGTCCAAAATTTCCTTGGGGAACGTTGAGTTGTTGGCCATCGGGTTCTTCCTCATCTGGGCGAAGGAACTCAAATGTACAATCTTCTTCAGCACTT
Organism: Spea multiplicata; assembly: GCA_009364415.1. NCBI lineage: Eukaryota > Metazoa > Chordata > Amphibia > Anura > Pelobatidae > Spea > Spea multiplicata. The sequence continues at coordinate 108,356 of VKOC01000142.1, forward strand.
CCTCGGAGAGATCTTTGTCCAAAAACCTCATCACCTTCCGGATCTCTTCAAGAGAATCCTGGACGTTGGCAGGAAAATGAGAGTCATGAGAAAAAAATATATATATATTTAAAATACACGGTCCAAGAGCTTTTGGGTTTGGAAATAAGTCCTCAAACTCCACTTACTCTTTATAAGGTCTTCGTAGAGAGGTACAAAAACTGTCTACGTTGTCTCTTTCCATTCCAAAATCCCTTTGACCGTGGTCCATACCAAGAGCCCCATAACGACTGAGAGCAAGATAACATTAATACATTGTGGGGGGCGTTTTAAAGACTAAAAGAGGGGGGTTAAGCATAAAAGAGCTTTTCTATTAACAGATCTGCTAAAAATTTCTCATTAATATGCCTATCCCCCTTGGCACCACAAAAACCCTCACGAAAAATAAAAAATAATAAATAATAAAGTAATCACAATTAAAAAAAAAATACAAATGAAAATTAATAAAATTAAATGACATATTTTATTTGACCATCTAAAATCTTGACCATTTATGATCTTAATTTTTTTTTTTTTTTTTAATTTTAAATAACATTTTATGCGAAATGCTAAATAGTTTATTGCTATTCCAATTTTTTTCTAAGATTTTTTGTACGATAAGGAGGTTTTTAGGTGAAAATATTTTTTTTAGGAAAATAAAATGTAATTTTTAATTAAAAATAAAATAAAAATTGAGTGACTTGCTTCCCAGTCTCTTACCGTTGCCGTTCATAAATCGCTCTAAGTATTGGGGGAAGGTTCCTGGTTCCGGGTGAATTTGAACCATGTGGTCAAAGTGATAAAAGGAGGTGAGCGTATCTTTGGCATTACGGGCGACGTAGATGACCTTAAAAAAAGGGAATGGCAAGAAAATTCTTAGCCGAGGTCACCGTCCGAGCTGCACGCGGCGAATAACGGGTCAGCTGATCGAGCCGATGGACATTGAATAAACCAAGGGCGTCCAACCTGCGGCCCTCCAGCTGCTGCAGGACTACATTTCCCATACTCCTCAGCCAGCCCCCTACCTGAAAGAGCATTATGGGAGATGTAGTCCTGCAGAATCTGGAGGGCCGCAGGTTGGACACCCCTGGAATAAACCGTTACAAGATTAAAGCGACCGACAACATTATCTGACCTCCCGATTAAAGGCCCTTACCTTACAATCGTGTTCCCAAAAAGAAGCCGGGATGAGCTGCACAGGCAGATGGGTCTTCAGGACTCGGGGAGAAGGCATTGCGTTAATTTCTTCTAACCCTATAACAAGAAAAACAATTAAAAAAAACATACAATCTGCCGGCAGATCGGCCCCATTCGGCCCCCGTCTAGTCTGCCCGTTTCTCCTGCTGTAAAGACTCAAACCTTAATCAGTTGTTGGTCTCGTCTTAGATTCAGGAGCCGTATGTCCATCCCATGCATGTTTAATACCCTCAATTTTACCACTTCTGCTGGGAGGCTGTTTTACTTATCTACCACTATCTTATTTCTCAACTCACCAATTACTGATAAGACAGTTCCTTGTCCAAACTCTAGCTTGCTGGCAGTGTTCACAGCCTAATACTCATGTATAAAAACCTCCCCTCCCCCCCACACCGAGATAGAACCCATTTTTGACATTTCTGCTAAATGACCTAAAAATCTCCAAACTGACCTAAAAAAACTAGAGATGGAATCATGAATGTTTAGAATGATGGGAGTTATTCTGATTTACAGATACTTACCGATCACCGATAACACAGTCCCCCCTCCGAATTCCAGCTTGTCGGCCCCAGAAACACAGCCTTATAACGACACATAAAAACTGCCCCCCCCAACGTTCTTTAAAACTCAGTCGCTTACCCATAACAGCGATGGTGGTCCCGCTCCCAAAGTACACGGCAGACGTTGTACACAATGCGAAATCCCTGCCAGAAAACCTGAAACCCCTCTTATTAAGCAGATACTAAGAGGAAGCCCTAATTCCCTGGCTGTATTAGCCTCTACCGCCTCTGCTGGGAGTCGGATGGATCCAGCGCGAACAATAAATGTGCAAAGAGAAGGAGCGAAGTATAGGCGACATGGGAACTCCTCGGAGGGGGCGCTCGATACATACAGGCCCCCATGGCAGGTTTTTGCAAAGCGCTTACGTTACATTGTATGACGGTGTAGCTGTCCCACAATGTTACATTATGCTACAAAAAGAGCGCTCTGAGCTCCGAGGAACACCGCGTATCTACTCCGCAAACAAGGACTGGACAGGCGCTCAGCCTCGCATTACTCTCACACTCAGCACTCTCATCCATACGTAAAGGGTTAACTCAACTCTAATCTACAATAACAGATATTTTCAGCGCCCCCCTATTGTAACTGCGCCACGGTACCTGCTGGCGCTATGTAAATAAACGCAATGCGTCGCTCGTAGCATAATAATAATTATTCATTAATAATTATTTATTATATAAAAGACAGTCCGGGGGATTTACCAGTAACGGAGAACGGACAATTAAATATTATATAATATGGGATCTTAATAGTATGCTATGTAATAAATTATTATATATATTATATTATTTATTATTATTAAATGTTATTACATAAATAATACACCCTTTCACTGCTGTTTTCTGGGGGCTAAGCCTTTGATTAAGAAGTAAGGAGCATTTTTTTGTTGTATTTCCAGAATAAATGCAGCAAAGTTGATTAGTTCGACAAACTTTTTTCTGTATATTTTACATAAATGTATCATGTAATAAATATTCTTACTCCTAATTACCGGTACACTACAAAGGAATAAAATAATGCGGAATAAATACAATATATTATTTGTCAGTCTTATATTATTTAGATTTGATTTTCACGCATCCCAAAATAAAAATGTTTTGACTTAAATATATTATTATATTATTATTATTTTATTAATATTTAACAACCAATATTTTAAACATATATATTTTTTTTTAATTAAAAAATGTTTCCCTGGTACTAAGAATTCAAAGGGTTACATTTTTTTTTTAATTAAGAACAACTTTTCACTTTCAAAAACCCTTAATATACCCCCCAAAATTGGTATTCTTAAAGAAATGTAAATCTGTGAGCTCAGGACTGTGTATTGGGTTATATTATCATTAAAAAAGAGAAATAATGAAAAATACAAAAGCGCTCTAGTTTTGGAAGCTCGAAAGAGATGCTATAAAAATATCTCTCGGTTTTGCCCTCGTTCCATGAAGCTCGGAGGCGAAGACTCCTGGATTTAATCATTTTTATAGAGATTATCGACGCGATACATTTATTATAAACGTGACTTGTAAAGTTTTTAAAATATTCAGGATTTTTTTAGGGACTTACCCAAAACGGCGAGGATAGTTCCTTGTCCGAAATATTGTCTCTCGTTCACAGTCCCATAACCTTATACCAAAACCCGAAGCAGCGATATCCAGCGGATTTATTAATGGGGCGACGACATAGAAACGCAGACCCAATCGCCCATTCCAGTCCGCCCGTTTACCCTGATGCAAAGACTCAAACTTAAAACAGTAATTCCCTCACTTCTACCACTTCTGCTGGGAGGCTGCTCCACTTATCAATCACCCTCCTCGCTGTCTCCAATACCTACCCATTACCGAAACCAGAGTCCCCGATCCGAACGTGAGAGCGTAGCCGGAACACAGTCACACTCGCTTATACCTAAACCTGGACTTCCAGGCTACACCGGGCTTCCTAAGCCTGGCCTAATTCCCAGGTTCTGTACAAAGTTCTGACAAAGTAGAACCGGTCGATATATATATATATATATATATATATATATATAGCGCCTTCATATCCTGTAGAGCAGTACAATGGATAATCCCCGGCAGATACAAACCAACATTAGTACTGACCTAATAAAATGTAAGACTTTTACTAAGCGTCTACGAATACGATAAGCAGATAAAATGGCACATGCCCCCCCCTATTATTTCAGTTTAGAACTTACCTAGAACCGTCACTACGGTTCCGGCTCCAAAATACAGCCTGTCATAGTCACAGCTCTGCACCCCGATATTAAAACCTAGACGCTGCTCCATACCTGTCTTCCTCGTCACCAGGTGTAGTCGTTTAGTTCTGGACCTGACGCTTTATCCTGACGTCCTGAATTATGTTGTATTTTGGAGGATGAACATCAGTTCTCTGGCTGCTTCTGACCGGCTACCCTCTAAACTGTATTACCCCACGAGAGAGAGAATAAAGAGGGCGACTCGCCCCTCTAAACCTCTACAACCCCCAAACAGACATGCCAAGGGCCACATATATATATACCTAGAACCTGAAGTCTGGTGCCATCTCCAAAGTAGACTCTCTCGGTACTAACACAAAGGTAGAACATGTGCGCGAAACCTCAGACTTAAAAACGTTGGCACCTCGGGGTCTGGAAATTACTCTAGAAGAATTTTAATTTATCTCCCTCCACCTGGAAATAGGAATATTAAGATATTTTAAGAACTCCTACCACCCCACCCCCCCCCCGAACCCTTAAAGCCTTACCGAGCACCGAGAGAATGGTCCCGGCACCGAATTCTAGCTTCTGGTTGCTCACAGTTCTCCAGAGACGCGTAAAAACCGAGGTCCTCAATTCACCTCATCCGCTCGCACTCACCTAAAACGCTGAGTACCGTCCCAGCTCCGAAGTAAGCTGCAGTGTTGCCACAGACAGAAACCCCCATTCGCAAAACTTTAGAATAAGAGGTGAGCCTCGGTGAGAAGGTACGGAGGAGAAGACCCAACCGGGGAGTCTCCGAAATAAATACCTACCCAACACCGCCAAAACTGTGCCCTCTCCGAAGTATGCTTGGTAATTGGCACACAGAGGACCGATGATTCAATAACGTCCGACACGATGTTGTGAAGAAATTTAGATACTTTGTAACTTACCCCAAGATGTTGAGAATTGTTTCACTTCCGAACACGACAACCAGGTCGTATGATGACAATGTAGCATCTCATGGAGGTGATAAGGTCTGGGCTTGGGTTAACTTGCTGAAATATAACATTTCCATCCTTATTCCTTCTTATCTGGAACTTTTGGAAAATCCATTTTATTTGCGGAATATATAAAGTTATCACATACTCATATATTGCGTGTTCAGTAGAAGATGTGTCCTCCTCAGATCCAGTAGTCCTTCTCTGGCTCCAGACGGCTCTCTTCTCATTCACTTTCACGCAGGGGGTTTTTGTAAAGGATTCTAACTGGTTTGTATCACAGTGCCCCCTGTCCCCACAATATTACACTCTAATACAAAAAGCGTTAACTCGAGCAACACCTGCGCTGGAAAAAGACCTCAAAAGACCTAAATTCCTCTTTTCCACCCTTAGGCGGCACTGCTGGGTTAAGTCTTGAAGATTCACCAGAATGATCTATTTTAAGATTCAGTTTTCAGTCCTTTTTTGTTATTGTCGTAAAGTTACGAAGAACCAACATTCTTTTAGTATAAACTCATTTAAAGACATAAATTATGGAATGTTTGAGCTGATGCACTTCATTGTGTAAAATCACCTTGAGGTTGAGATGTTCCATTGGGTTCTTTCTCCTGTGAAGGTCATATCTGTAGTAGAATAAGGTGTCGAGTCCTTGATGTCCTGTAATCTTTTATATTAATCTAATTTCTAATAAACTCCATCACTCCATATGAACAACTTAAACCCAGTCTGCTGGGCTTGGGCTTGAAGAACATGACTGGTCTTGAAGATGACATTGGAAGGAGGACACACCTTTGGCATTCTCTTTTTAAGTCTTCTCTACCTCCCATAAGAGGTAGAAAATGTATAATATGGCTTCATTATAATATACAATGTGGCTTCATTCATCCCTTTATTCATCATTCATTCAAGTCTCCTTCTCAGCTCTATACATGGTCTGCATCAGATGACCCTGACCCACAAGTCCATGATTCTAGAAGTAGCTGGTATCTGAGAATGCCCAAAAGGTCTGGTCCATGGTTTTTATCTGCAGATCAGAGAATGTGTAAACTGTTAATATTCCTTTTCTTTTCTTGGGAAATAAAGCATTATATAAAATACATTTAGTCCTCCCCAGCTAAAAGACGTACCTGCCACAATTTCATCTCTGCTTTCTGTGTCGCCCCTTTTCCAGACTGTGAGCTCTCCGTGTCGTCTCTTCTCACATAGATCGTAAGATCTGGAACATCTGCTTCCTGCCACATTCAGACAAACATAGTAACGGTAATAAATAGTAATAAATGGAAAGCCACTAATATAGATCTGAGAAGAAGGAAGAACTTTTAATATTTAGGTCTACTGATAGTTGACTCTCCTGCTGGTCAAATACATCTCAAGAACAATGGCGCATGGTCCAGCTAGGAGGACATCTCCACTTTTGGTGAGGCTTTGAGGACCACGATATTTAAACAGATCACTTAAACTAATTCCGCGACCTCTTCTATTAAAGCAGGATGACCAAAGCTATTTTTCTGTGTGTGTTTTTCTTCCCTCTTCTCTCATATAACCTCCGAAAACCTTCATCTCGAAGTCACAAAATAAAATTTATATTTAAAATGCATTTCATATTAACAAATTAATTTTATTTTGAAAAATGGGAATTATTGATTGTTTTCTCTGCCTTGATGTGAGCTGCCACTAGCTAATAAAAATAAAAAAATAAAATCTTAAAAGCATCTTAATAACTTCCTTTTTGATGATGTTTCTGCTATTTATATTTTTTGATAATATAAATTTCCATTATTCAGGAGACACTTGCTTTCAAAAACAATTTAGCGATGTCAATGAACCGCAATGTTCTGTAGGAAGCAATTGTTGTGTATAATATACACAGAGACTTTTGTTACCGCTGGTAAAAAAAAAATATGTATAATAACATTGGACTGAGAGGGTGGTAGATAAGTTGAACAGCTTCCCAGCTGAAGTGGTAGAGGGTAATACAATGACAGGATTTAAACATGCATGGGATAGGCATACGGCTGCTGAGTCTGAGACGAGACCAACGACTGATTAAGAGTCTAGATGGGGCCGAATGGGGCCAATCTGCCGGAAAATTCTATGTTTCTAAGTTGCTCGATGGGTAGAAGTCTAGAAAAAAAGGCTTTCGAGAGCATCGGTGATATTGGCTCCCTCTGGTGGAGCTCACAGGATACTGCGCCTTGCCCGGGGGTTATTGAATTAAAATGCTCATCTACAAAGTTTTTCAACTGCAAGAAAATACTATAAGAGGTTAAAGAAATATCCACGCAAAATATATACACAGACCTTTTATGTGAAGCACATAAAAAAAGCTTCATGCAGAATGGATCTCAAACGTCTTAAAGTTAAACTCGGCTCTCGTGATCCCCAGACGCAGAGAGTTTTTAAAGTTGTTTTATTGTCGTAGCAACTGATAGAATCATCCCACTAATTGTATTTTCTCTTTTACTTGGTTGCTATAGTGATACAAACACATTTTTGTCTTTACACAAGGTTATCTTCTCATATAGAACCCCTAATACATTTCATTATACCCAAACATATATATATACGGGTGCATGTCAGTAGTCATCGGTCATCATTTAATTTGACTAATTAATTTTTCAATTTTTTTCCCCATTTCCCAATTTACCAGCCCTTGCAAGCACTTCCGCACACTCATGCTTAATGTAATATTATTATTTATTTTTATATCGCCATCATATTCCGTAGCGCCGTACAATGGGTATATAATATAAACAAACACAGACGACGCATTGCTGAATAGACACTTTATCATATTAACTAATGCGAGGATTGCGAGTTTTGCTCCCCGTGCATACGAGAGAAAGTTCAGCCAAGGACTTTAAATATTTTTTTATTGTTTCTTTTTTTGCCCATATATTTAATAATCTGCGATGGTTTTCTCGATCCAGGTGACGTAGTTGCACACCTTGGTGTAGACCCCCGGGTACTCAGGTAAGGCACAGCCCAATCCCCAAGACACTACTCCTTGCAGCTCTCCGTTGCAAACCACAGGTCCCCCGGAGTCACCCTACAAAAAAAAATAATCCAAATATTTACGAGGAACCAAAATCTAAACCTTTCTCTAGTTCTCTGCTATTGGTTTAAATTTTAATCCAAATGGTTTAATTGTAATTTTTAGCATTTCCGTAACATTGTTTCACCCGTAATGCTAATTGTCCTTTGCTTGGCATGTTGGTGACCCTGTTTCGGTGTCGAAAAGGTAATAAAGGTATTAAAATATTCTTTTTTTCTCCGTCGTCTATGAGATACACACCTGGCAGGAATCTTTTCCTCCTTCCAGATACCCCACACACATCATGTTCTTGGTGATTTGCCCTGGGTAGGAGTTGTGGCATTGCCAGTCAGTGAGGATGGGGGCGTCCAGACATTGCAGAAGATCTGGATTTTTAACTTGGAGAGAAGCAAATATCACAAATGTCAAAAAAATGGAATAACGTACGGTCTAATATATGGGATGACATCGTGTTTGATCCGTACCTCCATCGCTTAGAGTGTTTCCCCAGCCAGAGATGAGGCACATCGTTCCTGGGGGGTTACACTGGGTGGGCAACCTAACGGCCTGAACCCTGGTATTGAGCTTGGCTGGCTTGCTAAGTCGGATTAGCATGATGTCGTTGTCGAGAACATCGGGGTCAAACTGAGGGTGTGGAATGACTTTGGAAGCTTGAATGAATTGTTCTGGTCCTTCTAGAACTTTAAGATTGTGCTCCCCGAGTCTGACCATGATACGTCTAGAATGACAAGAGATATATTGGAACGTACCCAAAACACCTTACACCCATTGATCTTCTCTGACACCGCTTTGTTCCTTGATGTCCCTATTTATTTTTAAAATACGGTAGTTCATTTTATCTAGAGCCTCTGCATCGAGAACAATGGACGGACTAGATGGGACCGAATGGTTCAAGTTCTATGTTTCTGCACCCATTCAAAGTCTTGACCATTGGGGGGATATATGGACAGGTCAAGGTCCCAAGATGTAGGGGACGCTATATAGAACCCAAATATCTTATCCACTTTGGGGCTTCATGATGACCCAACCTTCCTACAATCAATAATTGGTAATTAATTATACATCTCTCCCCCCCATAAACCAGGAGTTAAGAGCTGGTGAACTGTGATCTCATCCAAAGTTTAACCTCCTCCGCATCTTCTGCTAAAAAACGTATCTGCTTGAACGTTGTTACTTACGATAGGTAACAATGTGCAGCGGACACCACCCACACCGTATTAATCAGGGACCCTCCACAGAAATGATACCCTGCATTCAGGGACACCTGATAGGGGGCAGAGTACTCGGGGCAGTCGTAGCCACCCACTATCTTATCGCCGTCATCGATGGGCAATGCCACTAGAAAACAAGACTTTGTATTAGTAATAAAGATAAACTCCGCTAGAACAGAACAGACTTTGATGACCGGGTTAATTTAATTTAGATATTATTGTTATGTTTGTTCTACACGAGCCACCAATATATAATGGAAACTCTACCGAGGTGGCCCCTGTGGAACCGTGTCAATTAATAAAATTAATTCATAAAAAAAATTAATAAAAAGTGCTTGAATGCAATAAGAATTGTTTGTTCTAACATCAAGTCTATTGAACATTGCAAATAAAGCATCACTTAGTAACATCAGTTAAAACAACGTCCAAAGTAGGAATTTTTGCATGCCACAATATAATTACATTTATTATTATTCTTCCAAGCATTTCTTCACAAAGTCAAAGTATAAATGGGTATTACTTATTGTTACTTAGTGTTAAAGGGTCCTCTTAAAGGAAACCTCATATAGAAATACATTTGAAGAGTTTGGGGTGAAGTATAGTTCTATTTTTAACAATTTAACAGATATTAGGTCCATGAAGATGAAACATACCAGCGAGCCCCAGGAGAGAGAACAGTAGGAAGGACTTCATGTTGAGACGGAACGTGAGATGTTTCCTGGTCTGGAGGCATCACTTTATACCCAATCCTAATCTTATCTGTCTTCCCGAACAACATGTCCGTTCCCACAGAAGTCGAGTCTCGCCAACTTAATGGAAGCCTCTAATGTTGGAATGTTCCGTTGGCGGTTGAAGTTGGCGCTCCTCCTGGGCGTCGTTGGCCAGCTTCCCCATTTCACCTGTGTTTCTGGATACTGCGACATGATGCTGGTTCCCACACGGTGATGAACCTTGTTCCGCTGACCTCTTCATGACTACAATTTGTTTTAACCAGAAGAAAAATGGAGTTAGAGATAAGCGGAGGCCTCTCTGTTCCACATAATCACACTTTCATGTACTTCAACCCATAGGCTAAGTCCTCATCGTATCTCCCTTGCTGATTTCTCCCTTTTGTTGCCAAAAAAGTCATTTATTTTCTTATAATTTTGATGACTTCTTCCTCTTTCCTTCTCGGTAGATTCTCTCCATGCTCCTCGGTTATTGCCGTAAATATCGTTACTCCCAACAGTAGATAGAGCGAGTCCTAATTGTGGAATTCTAGATAGTTCCGTAATGATGGAGATGGACTGTTCTAAATAACTAAATCTAAATTGACCAGGAGCAAAAATGGAAAAAGGAGAGTAATGCTTAATTTGTGAAAAAAACAAGTGATATTATATCCAAAGGTATAAAATACGTAATCTTGGATTGCTGAATGTTGAAATCTGCCAAACTATCTCACCTATCTAGGCCCACTGGAGGATAATAATAATAATAATAATAATAATAATAATAATAATAAAAAGAACACTAAAGTAAAAGTCAACGTTCCATATAAAGGCCGACATGAGAACATCCACGTCCAGAGCTCATGTCACCTCCACACCAACATGGCCCTGATCCATCTAGAACAGCAAGATAGATTTTTGAACGTACCCAAAACTTGTTCTACCCATTGATCTTCTCTGACACGGGTTTTTTTCCCTTGATTTTATTTTTTTAAGAGAATTACACTCATAAAATCAGACAAGTCTCGTGATAATAATACAAATCCCTTTATTCTGAATCAAACATTGATCAAATGGTCACGGAGCCAGACACCCAACACGTAGTCATACACACACACATACGTACACCGGAGGTGTTTCCTGACCCGGTGGTTCCCTCGCTGTGGATCCTCTTCCATTAGGACAACCACCCCATGCAGCGGACAAAGTTCTTAACCCCTTAATGACAAAGCCCGTACATGTACAATGCATTGTTTTCAATGGGGTTAGGGGGCCGCCCATTGTCCTTAAGGGGTTAATGCTTCCATTCCTTTGTGCTTTAATATTATGTGGTAATATTTATTATTTATGGCCTTAGTGATAAAGCGCATATAAAATCTAACACACACAGATTAGGTGGTTTCTAAATATCATCCAGATAAATAATTTTTACCACAATAACAGAAATCTAAGCGATTATACGGCCCGATAGTGCGGCGGAATCCCCAATATTTATGCCGCATGTGTTCTTTGAATGGTATTTGCTGGGCATGCGCTGAATTCTTGCTCTGTATTAATTGGTCATTAGTTTTCTGTCATTAAGCCAGGAATCTGAGTGCTGTTTATGCATTTTATGGTTTTTTAGGTTGTGTGCTCCCATTTCTGTATATTTTTTGTGCATATTTGCAGGTTCTGACCAATACTTAGGGATGAGCGGCTCCTCCTGCCGCACAGGAGCCTCGTTAATGGTGTCCAGAGAGGGCTTGAAATTGCAGGAGAGTCGGATTTGGGTTAAAATACAGAGCAGTCCCACTGATTCAGCTCTTTGGTAAGGGAAAAAGCCATTAAAAATTAGATAGGACTCCCCAAACTTGGGCTCCTTTGATGTAGTGGCCGGCCGTATAATGTGACGGAATCCCCAATATTTATTGGTGAACTTATTGGTCAATATTATTAACTGAGAATATGAATGTTTATGTTTTTTAGGCTATGCGCCCAAATTAGGCCCATTCAGTATATTTAATGCGGGGACCACCGTTGCCCTTAGACTATGTCATTGGACTATGACAGCGAACGCCTCAATCTACAAGGTCCATAAGCAGTCCTGTGAAGAGTCCTCCATAAGGTACAAGGTCTGAAAGTAGTCGAGTTGCCATGCTTTTCAGCTCATTGCACGTTGAGTCGAGTTCACCTGACTCAAGATGGCAGATTCTATAAACAAGCAAGTCGCTGAAATTCAGCCAACTGTTTACTTAGTCAATTCGCCTGTCATCTGAAAGATTTGGGTCTAGAACCCAGTACGTTTAATTGATATATGTTAAAATAAATATCATTGAATGTGAAGCCTATGGAATTTCTGCCTTACAAGACTGACTTTAGATCTAATTTTTCCATGGGGCCCTCATACTCGAGCTAAAAGCGGAGGCCTGTACAGCCACCTCTCCACAAACACTTCTCCCTTAGAGGTCTGCTTTCTGTCAGGATATGGCGTTCTGTCCCAGCACACCATACTAGCAGGTGATGGAGCCACGAGGGAGGAAGTGTTAGCTGCCATGGGGCCCTAAAGTTCTCCAGAACCTCTTGGCAGCCCTGGTTGGTTTCAATGGGAATTCAACTTCTGTATGAGAATTCCTGTGAATTGAAGCTGCTGGGGTGAGACATTGCGAGGATCAATCTTGTGCTCCAAACACCACAAAAATGAATATCTTGATGAAGACGTCACCTTTTTCCCACTATTCCTAACATTACCCAATGCCTTCTTGAGTACCATGTGCAACCAACACCATGCAACCCCAAATCATCTGGACCTATAGAGCTAACCTTATTGCAAAGGCTCTTTCTTCAACCATGTCCCATATTCCAATAACTGTTCCATCTTCAATGAACCCAACAGTTTAACCACTGATTCACCTTTGAAGTCTTTTTATCACCGTAGGGTTCTGGCTGCCCACCCCATACAGCCCACAAGGCAATTTGCCTGCTTTATATCAGTATTTCATGTTGGATGTCACCTCTAAAGTATCAAATATCTCATCCTAATTGCTATCGATTGTGCTAATGAAGGAAAGCAGACGCGGGGATTTAAGATGCTAATTTATTGGCTTTCTCCTGCGTTTGATGAAAGACTTTACATTTCCCGACATATTTAACCGATGGTTTCTTCAATCCAGGAAACATAGTTGCACACCTTGGTATAAACTCCGGGATATCCAGATAAGGCGCAGCCTCTACCCCATGACACCACTCCTTGCAGCTCTCCGTTGCAAACCACGGGGCCACCAGAGTCACCCTAGGGCGAGAAAAAATGTTTAATGTGATTAATATGAATTTTTACATCTTCATGTCTTGAAATGATTGTCTCAACGGGGCAACCTTTCTGTAGGGTCAGAGGATTAGATGGAATGTAAGGAAGTTTTACTTTAATGAGAGGGTGGTAGATAAGTGGAATAGTCTTCCAGCAGAAGTGGTGAAGGCTAATACAAGGAGGGAATTGAAATACAAGATGAGACCAAGGTTTGAGTCTTTATAGCAGGAACAACTAGCGGACTAGATGGGGCCGAATGGGTCGAATCTGCAGCCAAGTGCTAGCAGCAAAGTGCCCCCTTTGAATTTAAGGAGGTCAAATAATAAATAATGGCGGCTGGGAGTCCCGATAGACCCCCTTGAAATCTTGCATTTTCTGAAATATACACACCTGGCAGGAATCCTTGCCGCCCTCCAGATACCCCACGCAGATCATGTTATCGGTGATTTGCCCTGGATAGGCATTGCGGCATTCTTGGTCAGTGAGGATCGGGGCGTCCAGACATTGCAGGAGATCAGGATAATTAGCTAGAACGGAAACAAAGAATAATGAAATCCTTAAGCTTTTAGTGCCCACGAAGCTCTAAATGTTCTGTTCCAGGCAAAACTTCAACTGCACTTTCTCTCAATAAGCAAATAAACCTTAGCTGAACTTTTTTTTTTAATTGATATGTTGTCCTCCAATCAGTGCCTGCTTTTGTGTCACATGACAATTAACTGTTCCCGGGTGAAATTACAAATGAGGCAAAATGCTTGAAGAATTATTGTAGGGAATCATTCGCCGGTACAAGGAATTAAGTTTCTAGCAGTTTGATACTCACATCCATAGCTCAAGGTGTTTCCCCAGCCGGAGATCAGACATTGTGTCCCGGCAGACGCGCAAGACGTCGGCAGGCGGATTTGCTGCACGCGGCTGTTGAGTTTAACTGGTTCGGCCAGTCGGATCAACATGATGTCATTATCCAGGAGATACGAGTTATATCTCGGGTGACGAATGACCTTTTCCGACTTGATGAACTGCTCAGTTCCCTCTAAAACGGCGATGTCGTGTTCTCCGAGTCTGACTTCGATACGTCTTCAGGGGAGAGAAAAACAAAGACAAGAGGGTCACTTTATATTTAAATAAATATGGTGGACAAGAAGAACTAAGTCCTTTCCGTGCAATATTTTCTGGTCCATCACATTACTTACGATTGGTAGCAGTGAGCAGCAGAGACCACCCAGAGGTCGTTAATGAGGGACCCTCCGCAGAAATGGTAGCCGGCATTCAGGGACACGATGTACGGGACAGAGTTTTGAGCACAAGTGTAACCGCCTACAATCTTGTCATCGTCAAAGGGCAACGCCGCTGCGAATAATGACAATTTATTAATTGGAGGATCAAAAGGAAAATAAAAGACGGAAAAAAAAATAACAAATTATTCCATGTCTCTTATAACGCTTCAATTTCCAAAAAGTTGACGAAATTTACTATTACTAGTCTTAAAGGTTCCGCTCCACCAAACATGGCACCCCGTTATGTGTTAAGCATATAAACCCTATCTAATACGTCATTTTATTCTTTCCTCTTAACAACAAACTTTTAAGAGGTTTTTTTTTCTGTTTTTATGGCAAAATCCGTTCTACCTTTTGTGTCACATGACAGTTCCCAGAAAAAAAATCGGTTGGGATCGGTCTACAGCTGTCTAGCAGTTTAATAATAAGGCTATTAGACATATATACATAAACATTTATCAAACTGGAGTATAGAGTATGAGTAAATAAACTCGTTCTATAAATAAATAAAACTGTTTCAATGTATCATCATTTTAGATATCCAAGGCCACATGAACTTAATGCTGTCTGAAGTTAAAGCCAAACAATAAAAGCTGAAGAAAAAGACATGAAGGTGGAAGAGGAACGTGTTTGAAATGATTACTTACCAGCGAGTCCGAGGAGGGAGAGCAGGAGAAAGCACTTCATGTTGAAATGGAGGTGTGTGATCGTTCGTGGTCCTCAGACATCATTTTATATCCTAAATGTCCCCTAATCTTATCTCCGAGGAAGAACCACATGCACGTTCTCATGGACGTCTTATCTAGCAATGTTCATGAAAACCATGTTCTGTTGGTTGGCATTCATCCCGGGTGATGTTGGCCGCTCACTAGTCTCACCTGTGTCCTTCAGTATTGAGACCTGCTGCTGCTTCCCCTGGGCGCACTTTGGAATACATGTGTATGATTCTTCCTCGTGCCGTTACAGGTCACCATTCCAGGCAGCTGACCTGCCATGACTTGTAGCAGATGCACATCCAGCGTATACAACACACACCCAACCGAGATAGATCCAGACACACAACAGCTATATACATTCATACGCACAACCTGGGTGACATAGACCATGAGATACACGTTGCTTACTCAATGCTCCATCCATTTTGCGCCAACATTCCAAGTGAACCTTAACACAAACTACGCGATACACTTTTGTTCGGGTACCTTTGGGATGGGGACTTATTGCTTTTGTGTTTTATTTTTTGCCTTTTCCTAGACTTTGCGAGTGTTTCTGGTGACCCTAACATTAGGCTTGGTTTGGGATTTTGATTATTGAATCCCTCCTTGTACCTTTGTATTTTGGTCTTGATATATTACCTACTTGGTGATTGTCTCCATGAGGGACCCTAAGTCCTTAAATTTTGCTCTTGGGATATCAGAAATAAGTGGTCATTTCCCATTAGTCAATAGACATGTGCAAATGGGCCAAGAACAATTTGGACACATTTTTCAGTTTGTTCCTGGCTCATTCATTTCTGGGCAACAAAATATGTATCCCACACATTCTAGGATCGGGGAGAGGACATCACCAGAAGAGCAGACATTTTGTCCTAAAGTAAAATCTAGCCAAACACCACAGCACCTCCTGTGATGTCCTATACCCTGACTGGAAGGTCAGCGGAGAGGACATTAGCAGAAGCACAGCCATTTTGGCAGAAGTTCATTCCAGGTTATGTCCATGGAGATGCGGCCGAAGATGAAACAAAGAAGATAGAAGATGAAGAACAAGAAGATGCCGAAGTGGTGAGAGCGAACCAGATTGAGAATGTGAGAGAGTGAGAATGTGAGAGAGTGAGAATGTGAGAGAGTGAGAATGTGAGAGAGCGAGAATGTGAGAGAGTGAGAATGTGAGAGAGTGAGAATGTGAGAGAGCGAGAATGTGAGAGAGTGAGAATGTGAGAGAGTGAGAATGTGAGAGAGCGAGAATGTGAGAGAGTGTGAATGAAAGGGCCCACAAATTTCAGACAATAATTTAGGCCCCTGGCAATCAGCGTAGCTAAATGGACAGGGAGCATGCTTGTGACATGGGTGTTTTTTGATTGGGGTATGTAAATGCAGGGGCAGGAGTCCCTAGGTGATAAAGGGTGCCCTCTGAGTGACCCCGGTCACTGTCACTTTTTCAGAGATGGCTAACAGTTTACCTGCTTCCCGCCCTCCCTCCCTAAATTTTATGTACTAACTTTCTTTTCTTTTGTCACAGCTGGCGGTTTGTGTGTCCTTGCCGGTCTGGTTTGTTAAGTTGTGGAGTTGGGTGATGGTGTGAAGGAAGGCTCAATCCTCCCCTGACCTCTGGTGTTCTTTATTGGACGCGCCCACCGAGCTTATGGTCGGCAGGTGGTTAGCATTGGTGTTGGGACAGCGGAAGGTAGCGGCCATTTTTGTTTGGACGAGGGGGGAAAGTAAGTACCTGTGGTCTGGATTGTACAGTGGTGAGCGGCCGGCAAGGACGGAGTTAATTCAGTTCCTGTGTTGGTGATGTCTGAATGTATTTTGGATTATGTTAATATGTATATTTATATATTTGTATTTATTATTTATTTTGGTTGTTTACAGTGTTTGTGGTTATTGTTAAGAAAATATGCTGTGGCCTGTTTTATCCAGTTTCAGTCTCCGTGTCTTTACTCGATAAGTTTAGGTGGTAGGTGTTGCCATTTGAATTATTAGGATAGGATAACCGGGTATATAAGAAATTTATATATATAAAGATGGAGGCAAAACACACAGGTACTCCTTGCTTCTGTGTCTTTATTGAAACACATTAACTGCTTCTCTTCCTGTTCAGGAGGAAGGAGGAGATAACAACATAAACTTTATTTATACTTATCTTAACCATACAATTGTATCACATAGGCTATAGCACTGTGAGAGCATTCAGATTATATCTCAACAATAAATCCCCAAAATTCCCCAAGGCTTTAAATTGCTTGAGAGTCTTTTTTGGGGATAAAATGCAGTGCAGTCCCACTGATTCAGCTCCTTGGTAAGCAATATAGGTGTGGATAATAAGATAGGACTCCCCTAACCTGGGGTACTTTGATGTAGTGGAGGGTGAAGCGATATGTGGCCATGTGACAGAATCCCCAATATTTATTGCTGAATTCATGCTTTGAGAATCTGCATGTTTATGTTTTTTTAGGCTTTGCGCTCTCCTTTCTGTATATTTTTCAACAGAAGTTTACAATGAACCCTAGTCATGGTATCAAATTAGGCCCATTCAGTATACTTAATATGGGGACCACAGTTGCCCTTGGACTATGTCATTAGACCATGACAGCCAGGGCCGGCCTTAGGGGTGTGCGACCTGTGCGGCCACACAGGGCGCCATGGCAACAGGGGTGCCTGCCCGGGACGTAATTAAAACATCAGGGTTTTTTTGTTTGTTTGACTTTATTTAACATCCTCCATGTTAAATAAAGTTTTTTTTAACTTTATTTAACACGGAGGATGTTAAATAAAGTTAAAACAAAAAAAAAACCTGGTGTTTTAATTTAAGTCCCGGGCAGGGGCGCCAAGCGGTCGCTCGTGAAGTTTTCAGCAACCGCTCGCGCCCCTCACTCTCCGTGACTCCGTCCGGTGCCGGCGTTTCATGCTGAGCGACGGACACCTCCCGCTCCCACCGCAGGACTCAACAAGGTAAGTAAGGATAATGAGACTTACGGAGAGGGGTTAGATAGAGAAGGGGGAGCAGTGAGAAGGGGCAGAGGTGGTAGATAGTGAAAAGGGGCAGAGGGGGAGATTTTTTTCCTCTCTTTTTTTTGGGATGGGGGGCGCCAGAGGAGGGCGCCGGCTCTGATGACAGCCAAGGCCTGTATCTCCAGGGCAGTCCTGTGGAGTGTCCTCCTGAAGGTACAAAGGTCTACATGACTCAAGATGGCAGTCCTCAAATTGAGCCAACTGTCTTGAACTTACCTGAGCAATTTGGCTTTGTGACTAGAACGCGGTATGTTCAAATAATACATTTTAAAATAAATATCTTCGAATGTGTGGCCTAAGGAATTTCTGCATTACTGCCTTGTGATTTTGCTATAAATTACTAGACATCTTAGTTCTAGAAATATGAGTAATCTAACCTAAATGGTGTGCAGCCAATTCAGTATGTCATTGCATGCTAATCGTTCATTGTAGACCCTGGTGTAAGTGTTTGGAGCACATGTTTTCGTGCTTCTTTTTTGGTTTTAATAGGTAAGTCATATTCCATGAGCAAAGACTGTCTTTAGATCTCATTTTCCCATACCTGAGCCCAAAGTGGAGGTCTGTGTAGTCTCCTCTCTACCAACATTTCTCCCTTAGAGGTCTGCTTTCCATCGGGATATGGTGTCCTATCCCAGCACACCATACCAGCAGGTGATGGAGCCACGAGGGATGAAGTGTTAGATGATGGTGGCCGTTAGATGCCATGGAGCCCTAAAGTTCTCCAGAACCTCTTGGCAGCTCTCCAGGCAGTCGCTTAACTTAAAGCACTGGGGTGGTCTCAAGATCCCATGAGTTTCCTGCAAATGGAAGCTGCTGGGGTCAGACATTGTGAGGATCTTCGGGCATGAAATATCAATCTTATGCTCCAAACACTCCAGACATGAATATCTTGATGAAGACGTCACCTTTTTCTCGCTATTCTTAGCATTACCCAATGCCTTCTTGAGTAACATTGAGTAACATGCCCAACCAACACCGTGTAACAGCCTGTGTCTTATGACCCCAAACCATCTGGACCTATAGAGCGAACATTCCAGTACTTATTGCAAAGTCTCTTTCCCCCACCATGTCCCATAATCCAGTGACTGCTTCATCTTCAATGAACCCAACAGTTCAACCACTGATTCACCTTTCAAGTCTTTTTATCACTGTAGGGTCCTGGCTGCCCACCCCATACAGCCCACAACGCGATTTGCCTGCTTTATATCAGTATTTCATGTTGGATGTCACCTCTAAAGTATGAACTATCTCATTTAATTACTATAGATCGTGCTAATGAAGGAAAGCAGACGCAGGGATTTAAGATGCTAATTTATTGGCTTTCTCCTGCGTTTGATGAAAGACTTTACATTTCCCGACATATTTAATAGTTGCCGATGGTTTCTTCAATCCAGGAAACATAGTTGCACACCTTGGTATAAACTCCGGGATATCCAGATAAGGCGCAGCCTCTACCCCATGACACCACTCCTTGCAGCTCTCCGTTGCAAACCACGGGGCCACCAGAGTCACCCTAGGGCGAGAAAAAAACGTTTAATGTGATTAATATGAATTTTCACATCTTCATGTCTTGAAATGATTGACTCAACGGGGCAACCTTTCTGTAGGGTCGGAGGATTAGATGCAATGTAAGGAAGTTTTACTTTAATGAGAGGGTGGTAGATAAGTGGAATAGTCTTCCAGCAGAAGTGGTGAAGGCTAATACAAAGAGGGGATTTAAATACAAGATAAGACCAAGGTTTGAGTCTTTATAGCAGGAACAACTAGCGGACTAGATGAGGCTGAATGGGTCGAATCTGCAGCCAAGTACTAGCAGGAAAGGTCCCCCTTTGAACTTAAGGAGGTCAAATATTAATGGCGGCTGGGAGTCCCGATAGACCCCCTTGAAATCTTGCATTTTCTGGAATATACACACCTGGCAGGAATCCTTGCCGCCCTCCAGATACCCCACGCAGATCATGTTATCTGTGATTTGTCCTGGATAGGCATTGCGGCATTCTTGGTCAGTGAGGATTGGGGCGTCCAGACATTGCAGGAGATCAGGATAATTGGCTAGAAAGGAACCAAGAATAATTAAATCCTTACGCGTTTAGTGCCCACAAAGCTCTAAACATGCTGTTCCAGACAAAAAAACAACTACAACCTCTCTAAATAAGCAAAAAAACCTTAGCTGAAGTTTGTTTAGAATTTTATATGTTGTCCTCCAATCAGTGCCTGCTTTTGTGTCACATTAACTGTTCCCGGGTGAAATTACAAATGAGGCAAAATGGTTGAAGAATTATTGTAGGGAATCATTCGCCGGTACAAGGAACTAAGTTTCTAGCAGTTTGATACTCACATCCATAGCTCAAGGTGTTTCCCCAGCCGGAGATCAGACATTGTGTCCCGGCAGACGCGCAAGACGTCGGCAGGCGGATTTGCTGCACGCGGCTGTTGAGTTTAACTGGTTCGGCCAGTCGGATCAGCATGATGTCATTATCCAGGAGATACGAGTTATATCTCGGGTGACGAATGACCTTTTCGGACTTGATGAACTGTTCAGTTCCCTCTAAAACGGCGATGTCGTGTTCTCCGAGTCTGACTTCGATACGTCTTCAGGGGAGAGAAAAACAAAGACAAGAGGGTCACTTTATATTTAAATAAATATGGTGGAAAGGGGGACAAGAAGAACTAAGTCCTTTCCGTGTATTTCCTGGTCCATCATATGACTTACGATTGGTAGCAGTGAGCAGCAGAGACCACCCAGAGGTCGTTAATGAGGGACCCTCCGCAGAAATGGTAGCCGGCATTCAGGGACACGATGTACGGGACAGAGTTTTGAGCGCAAGTGTAACCGCCTACAATCTTGTCATCGTCAAAGGGAAACGCCGCTGCGAATAATGACAAATTATTAATTGGAGGATCAATGAGAAAAGAAAAAAAATAGGAAAAAAAATTATTCCATGTCTCTTTGTCGAAATTTACTATTGCTAGTCTTAAAGGTTCCGCTCCACCAAACATGGCACTCCGTTATGTGTTAAGCATATAAACCCTATCTATATATTTTATTATTTTCTTATAAGAGGTTTTTTTCAGTTTCTATGGCAAAATACGTTCTACCTTTTGTGTCACATGACCATGAGGCATTCCCAGAAAAAAAATTGGTCGGGATCGGTCTACCCTGTGTATTTATTACACAGCTGTCTAGCAGTTTAATAATAAGACTATTAGATATATATACATAAACATATATCAAACTGGAGTATAGAGTATGAATAAATAAACTCTTCTATTTACAGCAGAGAATAGTTGATGCTTACTGCCCTTTCTTTTAAACCAGTTTCAATGTATCATCATTTCAGATATCCAAGTCCACATGAATGAATGTGGATGACCGGTTTGGTTATACATTCACTATGTAGTCAAAACTTGGGACTGAGATCTAGGGAGGAGATTCATCTAACTTAATGCTGTCCGAAGCTGAAGAAAAAGACATGAAGGTGGAAGAGGAACGTGTTTGAAATGATTACTTACCAGCGAGCCCGAGGAGGGAGAGCAGGAGAAAGCACTTCATGTTGAAATGGAGGTGTGTGATCGTTCGTGGTCTTCAGACATCATTTTATATCCTAAATGTCTCCTAATCTTATCTCCGAGGAAGAACCACATGCCCATTCTCATGGACGTCTTATCTAGCAATGTTCATGAAAACCATGTTCTGTTGGTTGGCATTCATCCCGGGTGATGTTGGCCGCTCACTAGTCTCGCTTGTGTCCTTCAGTATTGAGACCTGCTGCTGCTTCCCCTGGGTGCACTTTGGAATACATGTGTATGATTCTGCCTCGTGCCGTTACAGGTAGCTGACCTGCCATGATTTGTAGCAGAAGCATGTCCAGCGTATACAACACACGCCCAACTGAGATAGATCTATACACAACACCCATATACATCCATACGCACAACCTCTGTGACATAGACCATGAGATACACGTTGCTTACTCAATGCTCCACAAACTATGTGATACTCTGTTGTTCCGGTGCCTTTGGAATGGAGACGTCGCGCTATTGTGTTTTATTTTTTGCCTTTTCCTAGAGTTTGCAAGTGTTTCTGGCAACCCTAACGCTTGGCTTGGTTGGGGATTTTGATTATTGGGTCCCTCCTTGTATTTTGGTCTTGATATATTATGTACTTGGCAATTATCTCCATGAGGGACCCTAAGTCCTTAATCTTTGCTCTTGGGATATCAGAAATAAGTGGTCATTTCCCATCAGTCAATAGACATGTGCAAATGGGCCAAAAACTATTTGGACTCATTTTTCAGTTCGCTTTTGGCTCATTCATTTTCGAGCAACAAATTATGTCTCCTGCACATTCGAGGATCAGCGAGAGGACAGAAGAGAGAAGATGAAGAACAAGAAGATGCAGAAGTATAAGCAGAAGTGGTCGACAGAGATGTAGACAGCTACTATCATAAGTTATGAAAGTGTCAAGTTAGAATTTAATATCCTTAATAATCTATGTACTCCTCTTGGGATTTCTTCACTCCATATTCTTTAACACATCTATGTTCTCGGTAACGTACATTTAACCGGATTTATAAATAACGCTTTGATATGTAGAGCAAAATTTAGCAGAATTTCAAAGACCTCATATTCTATTTTTTGTTCTTTAATCAATACGTCACAGGACTTCTAAGGTACCCATTCAATTGATTATACTGAAAGAAACCAACAGCAGTTTGGAAGATGATAAAACAAGAGCCAGGCTCCGTTTCCAGGGAAAAATGCCAAAACCTTCATTTTCTAGACTAACTTCTGATATTTTTAATCATTTTATTCACCACTGAATACTGGAATACTGAAACAAGCTGAATTTATATGTTTCTTTTTTTCTATTTGTTTTGTTTCTTAGCTTTTTTCCCCCAAAAGGTGACTTCTGCATTGCCCAAACACTTTTTATACAGTAGTCAATATACAAGAACGTATGAAAGATGCTCCGATAGCGTTACCACCAAAAGATCCTTTTTTTGCCTCCTTTTATGGTAAATTAGACAGAAACCACCAATTTTTTAACCCAAAAATCCAAAATGCTTATGACACCAATGGTGACAGAGACAATTGCATTTTTATATTGTTCCCTGTAGTCTATTCAATACATTTATATAAAGGCTATATGACCAAACGTACGTGGACACCCTTCCTAGATGTTGAGTTTAGATTAAGAGTTTCAGCCTCACCCATTGCTAACTGATGTATAAAATCTACCCCATAGGCAGCCGTCTCCAGAGAAGACGTTGGAAGTAGAACGGGTCGTACTGAAGAGCTTGCCGACTTTACTAAAATATAATAAACTAATAAAATATTTTGAAACTGTCCCCTAATCCTTCTTTTTCCTCTGGCCAAGGCACATGTGTATTCCCATGGATGTCTTATCAACTTCATGAAACCCTCTGATTGAGGAGGTTCCAGGTAGATATTTGGCTTGGCATTCATCCCAGTTGACATTGGCTCTCCTCGGCCTTTGATCTGTGTTCCTCTCTCTGCGTTAAACCTGGAATCACACTTCTGATTCCCATTTTTAGGTGACTATTTCCATACTTAATGGCCTTTTCATGGAATTTCAAGTACAAAGTATTCGGTGGGACAAAGGAATTTAAAGCAATCTGGACAGAACAAACTTCTATGTCAATGCAGGAAGACCAGGTTCCAAGATCTTCTTGGTGTGATAAAGGTTCTGTCTATAGTAACACGAAGAAAATCCAGACCAGCCTTTAGAAGGGGGTGATGTCTTTTTCTCTCATGCTCCTCCAGGTCGGATCGTAGAGAAACTTCTTATAATACTTGTTGTATCCTCAACCTTGTTGTAAAGCTCCTCTTTAAGTTCGGAATCTTTCTCCTTAGTTGGTGACCTTGACCGGTTCAAAAGCCATACTTTAAAGGGGGTGGGTAATATATATTTCATTTTTTTCAAATCAAGGAAACTAATGACATCTTAGGCCAGTTACAAACCAATACTGTTAACATTAAGCGGTCAACCATTGCGAAAAAAGGTCTCTGATGTCTTTGGTGAAAGGGTCAAGATCTAGGATGGTCGTATCCCTTCCATTGGTCCTAATACAGATAAGCGTAAGAAGAGTCATGGCATATACCCGTTGGTTGGTGATCTTTCCATTACAAAAAATATATTCTGGGATGAAAGATAGGAAATCCCATGTAAATACATTATATGAATTAACCGTGGGACTTGGTACTCAATAAATGCACAGGAGCCTGAAGACATACAGTACATTATGGGGGATATTTTTATATAAAGAATCTTCATCCGTTCTCTCCAGAAAGGATCATTCTTGTGTTACATGTATCTAGTGTCCTGTGCATAGAAGAACCAAGAGGTCGACCCTGCGATTTTGCCTCTTTTCTCCGAATGATTTTTAATATGCCCCTGTGAACAAGCTTCTTGACATCATGATTTTTACTTTTTATGTGTTTTCCCCTTTACTAATAAATTATTATCATTATTAGAATTATTTTTTTGTCACCTTAAATTATACACTTGGCTCCAAATATACAGTGTCGCTTTAAAATATATCTTATTATACTGTATTGTTCTTACTAGGACTAGTTGACTGGAGCATAACTGCATCTTTAAACTTTTTACCTTTTATTGTAATTGATTAAATTTGCCTGACATTATGGAAAACCACTATTTAAGTTACTTTTTTGTAAATGCCCTAGGGAGCATTGTCTTATATAGGAGTAAATACAGCTTTTAGATTTACAAGGCTTCCAATGTTTACTGGTGTACCTGATGTGCCCATCATATATTATATATATATATATATATATATATATATATGTTGAATAATTTATTTATTTATTTATTTTACTTCTGCATTCACAGAATTTTAATTACAACTAAATTTTAATTTAATTTTAATCTAATTTTGTGCTTTTTTATGTATTTATTTGACTTGTTTATTGCGTGGGGTTTTTTATATTTTATTTTCCATTTGCTTATTTTCTTTGTTTTAATTATACTGTATATATATATATATATATATATATATATATATATACAATATCATTATTCTGTTTTACAGTCTCATGATATGTGTTAATTTATAAATTTATAAATTTCTAATTTATCGCAAAATTCAACTCAATCATTATTTCTGACGGTACCATCGCTGCGTTCCAGAAAAAGACGGACACATATGTTATTAAACTCCATCGTGTGAGGCGACCCCAGAAATAAGAAAACTAGTCTCTGTACTTTTTAACAAATAGTATATTGATCATTCAATATCCAGGCCAATGGATACACAATCAGAGAAATTCAAGGAGAAATTTAAGCGAAAAAAATGACATTTCATGTAGATAATTTAGTTGGAATTAATTGTGCTCTGGATCCAGCTGACGTAGTTGCAGACTTTGGTGTAGACACCGGGGTAATTTCTCTGAGCGCATCCATAGCCCCAGGAGACAACACCTTGGAGTTGTCCATTACAGACCACGGGGCCACCGGAGTCACCCTGTGCGGAGGAGGAAAAAATAAGTTAATGGATAAAAACTCTAGTATTATTACATAATGGGAAATATTATTTAGAGATGACCATCGGGTAGACTTCTGGATTTTTGACTCCCAGGATAATTAGGTCTACTTTGAAGTCCTCAAATTAGTATTTGAGTTGTTTTCAAACTGAAACTTCCATGATCTACAAACAATGTTAAAGTTCACGGGAGTTCTGTCACCATTAACTAATCCCATTACACAGTGATTGCGTTGTACAAATAACTAATAATACATTTGGGCAATTATTCTCATTTTTCTGCATTAATTAAAGATTTACAAAGCTGTCTTTAAAAATCATAATATACAAATTTGTATTAATTTAATAAAATTGGTCAAAAAAATATAGTGCCCGCGCTACAGCAATTTACCTGGCAAGAGTCTTTCCCACCGGCCAGGTAGCCGGCGCAGAACATGTTCCTGGTGATTTCTCCGGGGTACGATTTGCTGCAGTCGCTGTCACTCAAGATGGGGGCATTCAGACATTGGAGAAGATCGGGATAATTAGCTGCAGAAATAGAACGAGTATTATTAGTAAGTATTAGGAAAATTGGAGGCCAATGGTTTTTTGTTCATTTCTTGATGGGGGAAAAACAAGTCCATGCCACTTACTGCCACTGCTGAGAGTGTTGCCCCAGCCGGAGACCAGGCAGCTGGTTCCAGCGGCGGCGCAGCCCGAGGGCAGAGCCACGGCTTTCACGTAGGAGTTCAGGCTGGCGGCGGAGGACAATTTAATCAGCATGATGTCATTATCCAGGTTCCTGGAGTTGTAACTTGCATGCTTGATGACCTTGGCGGAGTTGATGAACTGCTCGGTGCCCTCATTCAATGCGATGTTATGTTCTCCCAGTCTGACTTGTATGCGACTGCAGGAAAATGTTACATGAGTACAGAGTATAGTTTCCATCTATGGTGTGTAAAGCCTAAACCATGGTTTCTGTATAAGGTTATAGAGATAGGGTATCTAGAAGTTAGTTTCACTGGGAGTTTGGTTAAATTACAAACCGTCCACTAGTTACTTACGATTTGTAGCAGTGAGCAGCAGAGACCACCCACTGGCTGTTAATCAGGGACCCTCCGCAGAAATGGTAGCCGGAATTCAGGGACACAATGTAAGGAACGGAGTTCTTGGTGCAGGTGTATCCTCCGACAATCTTATCGTCATCATCAAATGCAGCTGAAGACAAAATACATCATTATCAGGTTTAAGCAAATAAGAGGTCTATCCAATCCAATTTATGAAGACGTCTTCGATGAAGTTCACGTTAGGTTTGTATTAGGTGCGTATATGTTTTTCTTTGTACTATATGACCCGCTGATGCGCAATACCCACCTACAGCTCCGAGGAGCAAAGCAATCACAAGGAACTTCATGGCTGAAATTCTCAATCTCCGTCTAACGTCAGGATCTCGGTAACAATGTATCTTATATTTATATCAGGTCGGAGGAGTGCGGTGATTGCCGTTTCAAGGATATCTTCCTTTAACAAGTATAAATTAATCACTGATTAACAGCCATTGTCACTATATGGAAAACAGATGGACCGTTGGCCAACATCCCAGCTGTCTCTTTTGCCCAAAGTATGGGCAGGTTCCCATGTTCTTTAAACAGTCAGACCTGCTGCTTCTTTGATGCAAACATTGACTTCAGATCCCACAGCACACGGAAATAGAAATTGATGTACCAGAGCAAAGGATGTCCTTGGTAGCTGTATAAAAGTGGTAAAACATTTTAAAAAGGTCAAAGCAGGTCATAAAACCAAATAAAAGCTCAATAAAGTGCCTGCTGTGACTCTACATATTATTCCCTTAGGTAAGTTATGGTGAGTAAAAGCGATGGGAAAACTCTTCCACTAAAATTAAGGAGGTAGTAAAAACATTACTAAACACTCATCTACAGACACCAGACAAGCTAGAAGGCTTGTTCTTCCCTCAGAAATCTAATGGTGCTGCCACAGGATTCTGGGTAGGCGCATGCAAATAAAGTCAACAGTTATCACCTTTTGCCTCTATATCCACTTTATACATGGACCCCTTGAAAGTAATTGCCTGCTGTACAGGACAGCCTTTAGACAAAACTCAGGAAGGGTGCAATACCCAGATCACTGCTCATGGACAGCTGTTTTTTTTTTTTCTTTTGTTTTTTTTTGGAAGCACAAAATCATGCTTCTCTGTGCATAAAAGCAGCAGAAGCCTGATACTTTTTCATGTCTTTGTATGGCATTCCCCGTGGGGATATGTCAGCCCCAATTCCTTCCCTCCCAGCAATAAGACCTGCAGGAGAGCAGGAGCTTCTACTCCACCTCCGAAAAGGAGGACCACTGTATGGAAGAGATAGGAAGCCACAAGGCATCTCACAACCTCTACCTGCCAGGACCAAAAAGTCCAGTTCCACTGATGGACTGCAGTGCACAAATACAAAGCGTTAAATCTGTGATCCAAAAAACAAAATCAACTCCTTGCCGCATTCAACAAGCCATGATTCAGAACCAATTAATTGGTACACACACACATACCAGTGCAAACCATGAAAATACTGCAAACCATGAAAATAAATGAGGTGCTCCGCCATCCTTGGCCAAATTCAAAGAAAGTTTTCCATTTCAAAGCCCATAAGGGTCAAGAACAAGGAGGTGCTCAGGTAGCAAACCATTGGTGCTTCTTGTATAAAGACATCCACAATGAAAGGTGCAGACTGCTGAATGTGACCCAGGAAGCTGCAAGCTGGGTTCACATGCACACCTCAGACTCCATACTAGCTTGGCCCTAAGGCCTACTCTTAAGACTTGCGGCTTGGGGTAGCCAAGAAATACCATTACATAAGTTATGGTGAGTAAAGGTGATGGAAAACCCTTCCACTTAAATTTAAGGAGGTAGTAGAAGTATTATTATTAAACACTCATCTACAGACACCAGACACGCCAGAAGGCTTGCTGTTCCCTCAGAAATCTCATGGTGCTGCCACAGCCACAAGGGATTATGGGTAGGTGCATGCAAATAAGGTCAATAATTATCACCTATAGAGGCAAAAGGTGATAACTGTTGACCTTATTTGCATGCACCTACCCAGAATCCCTTGTGGTTGTGACACTGACTAATTGAGTTGCAAGCGGACAGACGCTTAATCTACTAAGTGTCCTTCTTAGGTATGGGCAGACTCTCTCTTTGGGCTCCAAATCCCTCTGCCCCCCTTTCCTCCCCTGATGCCCCTCTTTCCTAGGAGGTCAGAATGTTTGCTGGGTATGAGGGGATCGCAGGGTTCTACAGCCCTAAAAGCCCCAATAATGTGTATGGAAACAGCAGGCAATGGCTTTATAACTTATATTGTGTAATCGTAAAATGTTCTTATTATGCAAGCTTTTATCAGTTATATTTAATAACGAGCTATTAATAGATAACATCACATAAATTATCACACTCCTAAAACAAAAGTGCCCCTCTTTGGCAATTTGAAAGTCTGCAAGCTATGATCGCCTGCAGCACGGGCATTAGCAGAGACAGACTCCATTATGGATGTATGATCAGTAATGTCAGGATCGGACAGTAAGCATTTATTTTGTGGTCGGTAAGTGGAAGCTGCAGGCTTCAAGTGTCAGAGTTACTGAGTCAGGATCCCCCTGCCAGCAGCCTGCAGTCACAGGAGCAGAGATACTCTGTCTCTGTCCAGGTTGGAGCTTCCGTCTCTGCTACCAGGACAAACGCAAAGATTTATTTTTATAAGAACCTGGTGCGGACATTTAGCAGCTCTTAGAACTTTCTTGTGGATCCCCTTAAATATTATTCCTGACCATGCTGCCATCTGGAGCTTTCCGATCTCAGGGCGAATGATCAGCGGCTGTCTATGTGTGAACAAACGAAGAACAGAACTGTAGCAAAGCGTTTGTAGGATACAAAATATACTAGGAAAGACCAAGGGATCTCAATATGTCCGGCTTGGAGGAAAGAAGAGAGATAGAAACATGTAAATACATAAAGGGTTAAAGGGAAGTAATCTTAATCTAAAACTTTATTAGAGAGGCTGGCAGATAAGTGGAACTGCCTCCTGGCAGAAGTGGTAGAGGGCAATACAGTGAGTGCCGCATGGGATCGGCATACGGCTCCTGGCTTCTTTTTCTGATGAATTTGTGAATTCTATTAAATATTTTAACTCGATCCGGAAGTAAGAAGTATTGTAAAGCTATCGTCGTGGCGTAACCGCGGTGTAATTGTATCTCCACCTAGTGGCGACATTTTTATCATTACAATGAAACTGGAAACAGTTAATCCAGTTAAAAAAAAATGAACTGGTATTTTTATTTTGCTTTTTTTAGTACAAATATGTTTATAAAGAAAAATCAAGCCTGATAAAACTACCATAACTCCTAAAATACTTTTTAGGGTAAAATTCAGTAATTACGAATATTATAGATCTTTTATATATTTTTTTTTCACGTGGAATATTTTTTGCCGCTTTAATACACTTTTTTATAAATGCATATATTTCAAAAAGTCAAATTTTTTTTCTGACGTTTTCTTTCGATGAGCAGATTACTGTGAAATTTTGTCGAAATTTGTTTATTTATGGTCTTGCGTGAGAAGGGAGAGCAGATGCCGTGGCTGTGGCTCAGTTGGAGGCCATGGCGTTCTGGATCCAGGCGACATAGTTACACACTTTTGTGTAGACGCCAGGACTGTACTTCAAAGCACAACCGTATCCCCAGGAGACAATGCCCTGCAGCTGCCCGTTACAGACCACCGGTCCTCCGGAGTCCCCCTGACCAGAGGCGGAAGAGATCATTATTAGAATTATCTATTAAATATTATAATTAATAACTCGACAGATCGATCACAAGTAACAGTCCCGGGGCGCAGACCCCTTCCCCTCCACCAGGCTTTTCGTAGGACTTGCAGAAAAAGTAAGGATTTTGCCCAATGGGGAAAATAGATGATGTCATTTTTCCACCCCACTCCAGAAAAAAAAAACATGAGTGTAAAAGGACACATACTGAAAAGTCACCAACGCCTTCATTTTTCAATATATATAGACAGTATAGATTGGAATCATTTTCATAAAACCATTAGTTGTATTTTAAACGCTTTAGTCCCAAATTCTCTGTTTTTTACTACTTTCTGATAAAAATCTAATTTTTTTATAATTTTTTCTTATTTTTTTTTAACTTGTTGCTTGTTGCTTGTTAACCCATCATCGTCTTTAAATTGTACATTACGGAATTCTCAATCACTCTTATATCGATAGAGTAACCTCCTTAGCCGGTGCACCCCCCCCCCCGATCTAAGCAATGGCTACGTCTGCGGGTGCTGAACATACAATAAAAATAATAAATAATTGTGGATCTAAGAAGATTACCTGGCAGGAATCCTTTCCGCCTTCGAGGTACCCAACACAGATCATGTTCTCAGTGATTTCGTCAGGGTAGGAATTATCGCACTGGGTGTAGGTCAGGATGGGGGCGTTTAGACAGTGAAGGAGATCAGGGTAGTTGGCTACAAATGTAAAAAAAAAATAAAAAAAATAAAAAAATAAAAAAAAATCATTGGATATAAATATAAAAAACCCCATAAAATATCTTAATATTCATAAACTAGACTTTATATATTTATTCATTCCTAGACATGATAATTTGCCAATAATGTTTTTGTTCCAGAGACATAAACCCTGCAATGTGTGATTTACACTATTCCTCCCCAAAAAAACAATGGAAGAAGTTAGTCTGACTTACTGCCAACGCTGAGTGTGTTGCCCCAACCAGCGATGAGGCAGCTCGTTCCGGCCGGTGCACAGCTGGTCGGCAAGGCCACAGTGCTGACATAGGCGTTCAAGGTGGCGGGGGAAGCTAGCTTGACCAGCATGATGTCATTGTCGAGAGTCTTGAAGTCATACCATTGATGTCTGATGATTTTGGCGGATTGGATAAACTGCTCTGAGCCTTCGCTCACCGCGATGTTATGCTCCCCCAGACGCACTTGGAAACTCCTGTAAATGTGAACAAATATGATATTTCTATCTCTAAATCATCTGCGTACGGCTAGGTCACAGAATGACAGAAGTTCATCGACTTCGACCTTGATAAACGTCCTTGGGAATCTAGCTGAGACATAGCTTTGACCTCTGACTCCTGGGGCAGGATCTGATGTCCACTACCACAGTGACATCACGTCTGATTCTGGAAGTAGAAGGGCAACTGAACAAAGTTCACTAAAGTATCATCCAAGTCCTTTTGACTTCTGTCCAGACTCGATTCAGATACTTGGAATCCTGCGGCTGTATATATAATCGTTTTGTCGAACATCAAAATAAAATATTTTACTTAAAACCTAATATCACTTTTTTAATGATGATGATGATGACTGTCATCAATATTTTTCCATTTTTTTTTTAGGTTAAAATGTGCGGAAAACTATACATAGTTTTTCCCCCCTTGACTTAATACTTATAAATATATCTACTATGTGTAGCTATGTGGTGCTACTCCCAAAAATTCTATGTATTGTAGCTTTTTCCCTTTTTTTTTTACTCTTTCATTTTTACTTACTTGATAACTGTTTGGTTCAAGATCAGGTAGATACAAGATCAGAAATATCTGGTTATTTTTATTGATTTCTTATAGAGATTCCTTCTGAATATTCTATTCAGTTAATATATATTTTTACTTCAGTATTTATTTATTTATTTATTTATTTTCATCTATTGGAACCAATTTAACAATTGGAAATCAATTTTGAATTCGATATCACATTTTTTAATGTATTTTCCTCAACTCAAAAGATTTTTGTTACTATGTTCTAATAAGTACAAAAATAAATTCAAATAAAAAAAAATAATTGGCAAAAAATATGCTGAAAAGCTCATATGCAGGTTCATTTGCTTTATAACGAGGGCTCGTCGGCTCTAACGATGCTCGTCAGAGAATGTCCACTGACCTCACTATAAGGTATTTTTTATATTAATTTGCGAAATTAACAGATTTTTTTATAATTTTAGGCAGAACAATAACTTACGATTTGTAGCAGTGAGCAGCAGAGACCACCCATAGGCTATTAATCAGGGACCCCCCACAGAAATGGTAGCCAATATTCAGAGACACGATGTACGGAACTGAATTCTTGGCGCATGTGTAACCTCCAACAATTTTATCGTCATCAATGGGTAACGCACCTCAAAAGAAAAGAGACAGGTGAGATTATTTAAAAGCGTTACTCGACTGACCGGACTCCACTCCAGTTGCATGTTTGCGGATTTACATGCCCTCGCCGGAAATTTGCAAAATATTAACCCCACTCATCTACAATAATAATAATAATAAATTAATAAAGAAATGGTAAAATAACAAAAATAAATGGGGTTCCTCGGACCCCTTATTAATCAAGGGGATGGAGTAGTGTTTGCCCCACCTCTTTCTACATCCTGTGTGCTTTGAGGTGGAGGGTAATTAAAAAAGCTGGCGAGGGTGTACATTGCCCTATATCCCCCCCCACTTCTGCATCCGCTGTTTATTGAAAACAGGTTCATTTTTTAAATATATTTGAAAAAATAAGAAATATACTACATTATATGACACATTTAAAAAAAAAAAAAATTCAGAAAAAAATACTTACTCCCATACCTCTATATTTTAGGGCACTGTATACCCCACTCTTGCATCCCTGGTGTTTTATTGATAAACACTTTTTTATTTTTTTAAAAATACAAATTTAGTGCATTGTAGTATATAAAATAAAAAAAAAATAAAAAAAATGTTTATATATATATATTATATATTATATATATATATATATATATATATATTGTTTTTTAAAAAAGTGTTACAAAAAATACTTCCCCCTACACAGATAGGGTGCACATACTATGCGTATGTAAATCACAACATAATGTATGTAAAACAGAATTCTAAAAGACCCATGTATTATAACCAAGTGTACATTATTATATTATAATATATATTAAAAAATTGTATAAAAATATTTACCAGCCATTCCCAGCAGAATACAGATCAGAAGCACCTTCATGGCGGAGCGCTGTACGGACGATCTCACAGTATTAAACTCTTTAGGTTTGTTAAATCAAAAACGTCTGCGGCTACAATTCCAGCCCTAGTCCCACCCCAACCGGTCAACGCGTTTAATGTATACCAGACGCATACAGAAGCCAGGTGTGTGTCGGTGGCCTTGCACAGAAGGCTATTTCTGTAATGGAAACTTTGCATTTATTGCCAATTGGCTTGAGATAAACTTATGTACATTGTGAGTTTCATATCGTTTTAAAAACAAGTGCAGGGGGCATTATATCAGCTTTATGTATATATATATATATCTTGCAAAAGAAAGGCATATTTGAGATAATTTGTCATTTAAGCAAATTAAATATATTAATTTTTTATTGCACTCTTGTGTCTATTCACTAAAAGTCTGGTGGCCTCTTGAAATAAGAGTTAACCCAACTTGACTACCACCACCATTGGAATGGGATAGGGCTATTATGAATAATTAAAGTGGTGGCTTTTATTTGGCCAACGCGTAAACAATGTCAGATAAGCTTTCAGAGACCTCGGGGATGGAATAGCCAAAATACAACATGAGAGGGAGACAGAGTCTCGGGAATGAACCTGACCCACAGGAGATGTGGACCCATGACACGGTTGGTTAATAATGGATGTGGTTGGATACCTCTGGTTCTTTAACTCAATATGGAACTCAAGCCGCTTCTCTGTAATCCTATATATTAGTGGTTTAAAGGAAAATACAACATAACCCTTATATAAACCTTGATTTAGGTTTTATATCCTTGCCGAAAGCCACCATCATTTCAAGTATTTATGTTATTATGAATAATTTATATATGATTATCTTAGTACATAGATAGCCACAAGATGTCCATTTGGTGGTAGAATTCCATGTTGGAATCATCTCTAATGTCTCATCATTTCAGCGATGCTATTTAATAAGAGGGCAACATCCGATGGGACAAACTTCTCTTGCTTTCCAGTTTCTCACTACAACGATGACTTTGGTGAGCCCAAATTTCTCAAAAAGTGAAAGGTTTCTTCTCTGGAGTTTCATATCTGGAGTCTTTGGGTTAGGGTTGTATTATTATATAATCATATTATTGTCATTTGTTATAATACATTTATAAATAATGTTTTTTTTTTATAATTGTTTTTGAAACCTCTGTAATGCTAGAAAATGTTAGATTTACCAATTTCTTAGAACTTGTTATAGTTGGGTGTGCTAAATTAACACACGTCTATGCTTACTAATGAAACACACACGTATATATATATAATATATATAATATATATACCGGTATATATATATAAATATATATATATAAAAACTCACATTATGTGTATACTATCAGAGCAGCCTCTTATCAGGAATTTTTAAAATTTTCCTCACCAAATTATGTTTTGGTTTTTTTTTTGGTTTTTTTTTAGTAAAGTACTTTTTTTTTAGTAACATTTTTAGAAAAATCAAGAAAATGATGTCTGCAGATGAAAAGAAAGCGTATATATTTTATTAAAACATTTAGTTAGCAGAGATGGTGTTCTGGATCCAGGAGTTGTAGTTGCAGACCTTGGTGTACACGCCGGGGTAGTTCCTCAGCGCACAGCCGTATCCCCAGGAGACAACACCCTGGAGTTCTCTGTTACAAACCACAGGGCCTCCAGAATCACCCTAACGGGACAAAAAGAAAGTATATAAATACCAATACAAGTAAATATACAGTACATAAAGGATATATATAGATTTTTTTTTAGTTGTGTTGCTGATTGTTGCTGATTGGTTCAGGCAGCCATTGTAAGGGTGAAGGAGGAGGAAGTGGACTTCTGGACAGGAAACTGATTAAATAAAGCTAGTTTTGACACTTTTTGCCATCAAATCCCTCTTCTGTGATAATAATTCACTACTTTTAAAGCAAATATCCCCAAAACAATTAAGGAAAAATAGGCCTCTATGTGGTTTTAATTAAGCTAAAAATCAACGTATGTCAAAAGTACCCCTTTACATAAGTACAGTACTGAATAACTTGGCTGCCACTGAGCTTCTGGTAGAATGTGGACCCCAAAGAGATTTTGTCCATGTATCCATACAGGAGGATATTGGTACAAATATATCGAGTGATTATTGTTGGAGAGTTGAAAGAGTTCATGGAAATCACTTTGTTTCCAAACCCGACACTAGAATATATGTCATGGTAGTGTAATTAAAATTGGATTACCTGGCAGGAGTCCTTGCCACCGTCAAGGTAACCAACGCAGATCATGTTGGCGGTGATCTCTCCGGGGTAGGCGTTCTTGCACTGGGCGTCAGTCAGAATGGGGGCTTTCAGACACTGAAGGAGGTCTGGATAGTTAGCTATGAAGAAACACTGATTAAAATACATAGTCTTTACATGCAGACTTAAGACATGACACTTCTTATATGGGCAAACCATTGTGGGTTCCATAATGAACTTGTTAAGCGGTTTCACAACAAATGGCATCTGCTCACACAACAATGGAGTAACTCAAACTACATTATTAATCCGTCCCTTGAACTTACTGCCGCTGCTGAGAGTGTTGCCCCATCCAGAGATCTGACAATTGGTTCCAGCGGCGGCGCAGCCGGAGGGCAGAGCCACGGTCTTCACGTAGGAGTTCAGGGTGGCGGAGGAGGCGAGCTTGATTAACATGATGTCGTTGTCCAAGGTCCTGGAGTTGTATCCAGAGTGTTTGATGACCTTGACGGAGTTGATGAACTGCTCGGTGCCCTCACTCACAGCGATGTTGTGTTCTCCAAGTCTGACCTGGACATTCCTGTAATGAATAAAATACTAAAGTAACAGGATACTTTCAAAGGAAACCGAGTCTCTGATCCAATGGAACATGTGGGTCCATTTAGGGTATTTCCCACAAAACTTTGTAACTAAGAATATATTTCAACAAGTTCCATAAAATCTCACCTTTAGCAACCCACTTTTTTCCCCAAGATTTAAAATCCAGTATAGCCTAAACCATGCTTGTTTAAATTATTTCACTATCTTTCCACCAGTTTTGTTGGTGCACTTTCAATGAAGAACATTCTGAAATTACATATCAGCCTATATCCTTCTAGTTTAAGGTTCTAACCTTATTTGCATGCTCCTACCCAGAATCCCTTGTGGTTGGGGCAGCAACATGAGATTTCTGAGGGAAAAACAACCCTTCTGGTTTGTCTGGTGTGTGTAGACGAGTGTATAATAATACTTCTACTATCCCATTAATTTTAAGTGGAAGGGTTTCCATCACTTTTACCCACCATAACTTATGTAATGGTATTTCTCGTGCTACCCCAAGCCTCAAATATTAAACCAGTATCATAGCCTCATGATAATGAGCTCCACTGAGGAGAGTGGTTATTGTACTTGGAATGTCTACTCTTTTTGTCAGACCCATCTTTGCCTGCACTTACAATTGAGTCAAGATCCATGAGGTATTACAATTAAGTGGATGTTTCTGTTCTTTCTTAAGTGGTTATTGTACTTGGAATGTCTACTCTTTTTGTCAGACCCATCTTTGCCTGCACTTACAATTGAGTCAAGATCCATGAGGTATTACAATTAAGTGGATGTTTCTGTTCTTTCTTACGTTTAAAGTTTTCCACAAAATGCATTTTGTTCACAAACAACTTGGAATCCGGAGATAATACTTTCTTGACTTGCGCATTTGTCTTCGGGCGAACATGAAAACGAAGACGAAGAGTGTGTTTTCGTGTTTGTTCCGAAGACGCGAAGAAGAGAGCGACAGTAAAACATAGACGACTTCGTCTAATCTCCCTGGTCCCTTCCCCATCTAGCCTACCTTATCTTCGCGGCTTTCAAGCATATGGAACAATCCAAAGTAATTATGCCACTCAATGTATCTTACCAATAGATGGCAGCATTCTGCCCGAAGATATAGGGCACTGTGCTCATTTGCATTTATTCAAATAAAATATATTCCCATGATCCTTTCGTCTAACAGTTTAATACAAAAAACCCCAAAATAAATAGAAAAAAAAAATTTGTTAGACAGAATTAATGTCCGCGAGTGGGGACATTTAACTGTTGCAGCGGGGAGACCAACGGATCATGGGAATATATTTTAGTTGAATAATTAATAAATGAAAATGAACACACTACCACATATGGCTAATATATCATCGGGCAGAATGCTGCCCCCTGTTGGTTAGATACATTGAGTAGCATAATTACTTTGGATTTCAAGCATATGGAACAATGCTACTCAATGTATCTTACCGATAGATAGAAGTGTGATCATTGGTCGCCAGCAGGGACGACCAATAGAGCTGCTCATACGGACATTTAAACTGGCGCCAGAGCTGCTGCAGTACGCATTAACCCCGTATTAACCCCTTAACCGGAAAAAACGAACACGAATAATGTCCACGAATATTCACCTGAAGGAACGAAGACGAAGATGAGGAGCCCCCTGGTGCCCAAGTCTAATACTTACACTTTGTAGCAGTGAGCGGCAGAGACCACCCACTGGCTGCTAATCAGGGACCCTCCGCAGAAATGGTAACCAGCATTCAAGGACACAATATAGGGGACAGAGTTCTTGGTGCACGTGGAGCCTCCGATGATCTTGTCATCATCCTCCTCAAATGCAGCTGCAGACATAAAAGGTCCTGACTATTCCTTAATGTTAAAATCAGCTTCCAAGGGAAGTTGTGCCAAGTTTAATGGTCACTATTCTTAATAATAACATTATTATTATCTAGGTAAGCAGCACGGTGTTATTGTTCGTATCTGGTGGGGAGAAGCAAAAGCTTTGGAATGGGGAGAAAGTCGGCACCATGGTAGCTATCCATGCAAGCAATGGGAGCGCAACCCACCTCAACGACACACACAGTCCCAGTTATTGAGGACACATGGAAACGCAGAGACAATAATTGAGGCATTCACTAGAAGCAAAGAACAAAATAAGATCTATGGATTTTTAAATACATTTGTGATCATTTTTAGCCCCATTTTAGGGAGATTTAGATACTCAAATAGAACATGTAAAAAGTTCCTACGAGTTTCAATGAGTTAACCATTCCTAGAACTTACCCGCTGTCCCGAGCAGCACCCAGACTAGAAGGAGTTTCATGGCGGAGACCGATCGGGAATGAAGCTTTTGGAAGAAGTAACCGTTATTTATATTATGAATACCATTCGCTCCCATATCTCTTTATAGCCCTTTACCCTCCCTTCATGAAATGTAAGTGCAGGTCACTCGGTGTGTAGACGACACATGGAGCAGATAGTCTATCAGAAACCTTGTAAGTGAACCTATTTCTAGAATACTATATAAACAACCTGCCACCATTAAAACCAACTTAAATGTCCTATGTTTTTCAACTGAGACTCAGATGCTAAACCAAAATCATAAACCATAAACATCCCGCAATCATCTTATCCCTAACTTGAAACCAATGGCTTCGCTTTTTAAGGGACAGGACTGTAGTAAAAGTTGAACAATTGAAAATATCGCTGGTATCACAGCTGGGAGGATGTTCATAGAAACTTTCCAAGTAGCTACAGATACCCTCCTAAGGCTTTACCTCCTGGACCGCACTGGGGATGACCAAGCGGCCCTGGCATTTTAATGCCGGTGGCCACCAATGAGGTTCGTGCAGCCAATGGAGGGATATTAGGTTTTTATGCTCAAGCAAGTGGCCACCCACTGCAGCACCCAATCTCTTTGCACAACTTCTTCATAACCAATGTCAACATTCCACACGTGACAAGAAATGAGATCGACAAGGATCGCCAAACCAATAATAATACACATCTGATTGGGCAAAATTGGTAGGAAATGAGATCATTGGGGATCATCAAACTACGAACACATATTTTTACAGGGAAACATTGAATCATCAAGGATCATCGTGGTCAACTTTTTCATGGCGTCCACACATTTAACATATATTTAAATTAATATTTAATATAAACCAGCAATCACATATACTCATAGCTGAAGCCCCAGTGTGATGGGAGACCAAATGCTGGTCTGACTGAACCAATACCATTAAACTAACACGGTGAAAATAAGATTCTTTAGCTGGTATCCCTGGCCATGTTGATGTCCTTCTTAAGTCCTCCAGGAATGATCCTAAGCTGAAACTCTCTGTCTTCAGGAATAGAAAGAGTTTTTTTCTGGGGAGTTGCAGAGAAATAGAGAGCAATAGAGCTCTTTTTTCTTCCAGGAACCCTCACGGCGGGGAAAATGTTGCTCATGGGTGGATTGCCCACCTTACGGGGGGGGGAGTGACCAATCAGAGAAGATCCTACCTTCTCTATATTATCCTGTGGGGAAGGATGACCAAGTTGAGAAGCCCAATTCATTAACCCCTTAAGGACAATGGGTGGTCCCAAAACCAATTGAAAACAATGCATTTTGTGCCCGTACATGTATGGGCTTTGTCATTAAGGGATAAACATAGCTCTATAAGGTATTTGATAAACATTTGGCTTATGGGATGGAATAAGTGGACAAGGCGAATACCAATTCCATCTAGAAGTAGTGTCTAATATTATTAGCATGTAGGTATGTTTTGATGTATCCCATTTTCAATGCCATTTCCATTTAATTTTATATGGAAGTTTAATTCACAAATGCATAACCTTTAATTTTTAAATGTTTAACCTCAACCTTGACCATTGTGTGTCTTTTCCTATTTATGAAAGTGATATCTCATATTTTCTATGAACTGGTTTAACATGAAGTTTGATTAGGTACAGCATTGTGTTTTTCCAAAATCCTCTTGAAGCAGAGGTTTCAATCTTTCACAAAGAGCTTCCACACAAATCATTCCATTCAATACTTTATTTGGACATTACGAGATACAATGTACTGCCCAAGAAGTTTGGTGAATAAGCAGAAAAAGAAATAGAGTATCCGAGAGAAGTTTTAAGAATGAAAAGAAAATGTGTATATTTTCATATTAAAACATTTAGTTAGCAGAGATGGTGTTCTGGATCCAGGAGTTGTAGTTGCAGACCTTGGTGTACACGCCGGGGTAGTTCCTCAGGGCGCAACCGTATCCCCAGGAGACAATACCCTGGAGCTGTCCGTTGCAGACCACGGGGCCACCAGAGTCACCCTAAGAGTTAAAAAAGACAGATATAAATTACAGATCTGTATATTTTATTGTTGCCGTCCAAGATTACCTATCCTTAAGTGTGAATTATTTAATGTTCGTAAAGACAGGAAAATTAGGGTTTGGAAAAAATGTACTTTTCACTTTACTGAGAGGGTGGTAGACAAGCGGAAGAGACCAACGACTGATTAAGGTTTGAGTCTTTACAGCAGGAGAAACAGGCAGACTAGATGGGGCCAAATGGGGCCAATCTGATGGCAGAAAGAAGACACATTACCTGGCAGGAGTCCTTGCCTCCCTCAATGTAACCAACGCAGATCATGTTGGCGGTGATCTCCCCGGGGTAGGCATTGCTGCACTGGGAGGAGGTCAGGATGGGGGCGTTCAGGCACTGGAGGAGGTCTGGGTAGTTGGCTGAAAATACAAAAAGATATTATTACATAAATCAATAGTTTGTTGACGTTGTCATATGCCAAACGCATATTTATTTCCAGCCTTGTATTGTGTTGACTTACTGCCACTGCTGAGAGTGTTGCCCCAGCCGGAGATCAGGCAGCTGGTTCCAGAGGCGGCGCAGCCGGAGGGCAGAGCCACGGTCTTCACGTAGGAGTTCAGGGTGGCGGGGGAGGCGAGCTTGATCAACATGATGTCGTTGTCCAGGGTTCTGGAGTTGTATCCAGAGTGTCTGATGACCTTGACGGAGTTGATGAACTGCTCGGTGCCCTCACTCACAGCGATGTTGTGTTCTCCAAGTCTGACCTGAACGCTCCTACATGGAGGGATAGTTAATCGTTAAGTCGTTAAGTTCTAAAGTAGCCTTGGGAGTGAAGAAAGTCTTACCTTCTTCTTACCTGACTATAACAAATAGAAAGTATAACTTCACACTTATATCAGAGGTGTTCAACCTGATGATTATTTTCATAGTATGTTAATGTCTTCCTAAACTGGTCGATTGTTAATAACGATTTACAAATTTCTAAATCTTCTGTTTGCGTCTTCCAAACAAAATATGTCTGCCAAAAATATTCTACTCCTGTGATGTTGGTGGGACTATTTTCAGAAAACCTCCATCTAAGACTTTTGTCTTTGTTTTTTAACCTCACGAGTGATCGATGTTAACATGGAAATAAGACATTCTACTTACGATTTGTAGCAGTGAGCGGCAGAGACGACCCACTGGCTGGCGATCAGGGACCCTCCGCAGAAATGGTAGCCGGAGTTCAGGGACACAATGTATGGGACAGAGTTCTTGGTGCAGGTGTATCCTCCGACAATCTTATCGTCATCATCCTCAAAGGCAGCTACAAAGAGAGGATATATTATTAAGAAATGTAGTAGTATTACTAATAAAATGTTGGGGAATAAGAAGGAGAACTCAACCAGGGTCATCCATTTGTCGTAGACCACTTCATGGCCCTCAAAGTACTAATCTGGTCAACAATTAGATCCTCCATCCACATAATGAAATAAAAAGTGCCATAAATCTAAAATATATCATTACAAGTGTGCAACTGCTTAGATCCTGCTTTAAAATATATAATTTTCATAGATAATATTAGTAAAAGGACTCACCAGCTGCTCCGAGGAGCACACAGATCAGGAGGAGTTTCATGGTGGAGTCTAATCCAGAATAGAATTTCACTGAAAAATAACTGGTATTTATACCAAAATCTCTCTCTACTAATATCGTCCCCTGTACCTTTTTTATCGTCATTACAGATAAAATTTGGGAAAACCAGCAGGCTGTTGTGTTATAGGTCACCTATGGAAGAGACCACTTATCATTGACCTTGTTGTTGGGTGCTATTTCTGTATAGTAAGTAAATTTCAGAGTATTTTAGTTCTGTTAATTTAGGTTAGAGGTAATATTTACCGTTTTAACGTGACGATTTATAGTAATTTCATTATATTCAAATATCTACATTTATTAATACAACCTAAATATTTAACCATATGCTGAAGACTCAACAAACTGGTCACAATAACCACATACATCCAAAATATATTTTTTTTAATTAATTTATGATTTTTGGTCAGCTATTTTTTAATACATTGCAATTTTCATAGCTTTATCAGTTAATATTTTTCCTCAATTATGTTCATTATTTCTAAATCATTCGTTTTGAAATGATGATAGTTTAAGATGACTACTAAACCAATTTCACTATAAATATTTTCTTTATTTCTACTTATATATTATAATTACTTGTGGAATTATTTGTTCAATTCTTCACTGAGATGGTGGTAGATAAGTGGAGCAGCCTCCAAGCAAAAGTGGTAGAGGTTAATCCTCTACATGGGATAGGCATATGCTCCTGAAATCAAAGTCGAGACCAACGACTGATTAAGGTTTGAGTCTTTACAGCATTTTTCAGATTATTTCAGATATTTTGGATAATTTTATTTTATGTTAAAAATTATATTTATATTATTATAAATATTATTATTATTATTTTATGTCAGACATACTTAATAACTCATCATCTCATCTGCAGGCTTCCCGCGGGCTTTACTTTTATTGAACATCTGAATTGGGTCAAGTCTTCTCAGCAATTTTGACCCTTTAACCCACCTGACAACCAAACTTTAATGAATAACCAATTTTGCGTTCTGCAATTTGAAAATTTGCATCTAAAATAATAATAATCGAGAGTTAATTTATAAGGCAGGATTGGCCAAGGTTCAACTAAAACAAAATATGGAACGCACATTGATTATGCGGACCCAAAATTACCGGTTATCTGAAAGGTCAATAATTACCTTCACATTTACTTATTTTTTGCGTCTGATAAGCGTTCGTCCTAAATTGGGACTGTTTGTGGTCACCCTAACTGAATGATAACACTCCTAAAATTAGGTCTAAGTCTAAACCATAACCCTGTGTTACATGGAATGTTACCGTTGCATGACTTTAGCAAACACTTTAGTAAAAACTTTAGTTTGCAGCCTCCTTGGAAGCTGCCTGATTGGGTTAACCCCTTAAGGGCGATGGGTGATCCCTAAACCCATTGAAAACAATGTGTTTTGAGCCTGTACATGTATGGGCTTTGTTATTAAGGGGTTAATGTTAGTTTAGTGAAAAGGGGGTGGACGTAGTGGGTCTGGCACTGGTCAGCGTGTGGCTAATGTTGTAAGCGTGTGAGGTAATGTGACTCCAGTAGAGCCCGGTCAGTCAGATTCAAGCTTCTTTGTGTCTCTTAGTGAATAGACTCAATTGTCTGGCTGGAAACCTTATATTAAATATAGTTTGGTATATATGCAACCCAGACAATAGAGCTCCGATAGCCATTGTAATGGACTCCGCACGGATGCCTGCTCTCGATCATGACCTAGGTATTGGATGTTGGGTTCCCTTCTTTTATCCACTTGCAAAAGAGATGAAATAAAGATGGTAGGCCGTAATCATTGGAATGTGTAGGCCGCAAACATCAACTCTTATCTTAAAAGCTATGTAACCCAAACTTAGTACCACTTGAGGGACCCTCCACAAAGACACACTGTACTGATATTCCACACGAGCTTTAATACTACACCAGCAGGTGGACCGGT
This sequence comes from Spea multiplicata, assembly GCA_009364415.1. Classification (NCBI taxonomy): domain Eukaryota; kingdom Metazoa; phylum Chordata; class Amphibia; order Anura; family Pelobatidae; genus Spea; species Spea multiplicata. Next base: position 152,763 of record VKOC01000142.1, read on the forward strand.
ACCCAAAAGGTACAGGACTCATACTCTGTATAACAGCTCTGATTGGCTCTGTGAATATGGATGTGACAAGTCATCTTGGGTGCTCAATGTTCCAGAACATCCTGTGCAGTCTTAGTCTAGTCCTTGGCACAAGTTTTTTTTCCTCCTGTCTCACCAATCTTTTACATCCTCACGCTGACGAGTCCCATTAGGGAGAAACAGCTGTCCACGAGCGGTGATCTGGCTATTGCATCTCTTCCCGAGTTTTGTTAAAAGGCTGTCCTGTACAACGGGCAATTACTTTCAAGGGATCCATGTATTTGCATGCACCTACCCAGAATCCCTTGTGGTTGTGGCAGCACCATGAGATTTCTGAGGGAAAAACAAGCCTTCTGGCTTGTCTGGTGTCTGTAGATGAGTGTTTAATAATAATACTTCTACTACCCCTGAAATTTAAGTGGAAGGGTTCCCATCACCTTTACTCACCATAACTTATGTAATGGTAAACTCTTCTATGAACTGACTGAACAGCAAACAACAATCTTATTTAATGTCTGTATTTCCTTTTTGCATTGGAATTTAGTTTGGAGCGTTAAATATGTTTCCTTCTTCAGCTTAAAGTCGGATTCTAATATGGATCATAGAAGATGATGAAAACATGCCCATGAAATTAAAGTTTGTTGGGTAGAACTTTTCTCCTACTAAGAACATTCTATTATGTTTTTAAACGTTTTATGTCTTATCGACCATCAGAACCGTCTGATCCACCGGAACAATCCCGTGGTGAGCAATATGGCCACTTTTAAAAATCAGCACCATATCCAATATATACGCTTCAGCCCTCAGATAGAATGTTACTTCTGGATTAGAAGAAACAAATATGCTGAATAAAAATTCTGGTCCTAGGAGATTGACCTAATTCTCCGAAAATACAAAGGAATCTGACGTCATTTTATGGTTTGAAAATGGACCTCACCGGGACAACTGATTCCGAACTCCACAAGATTAAGGCAACTTTATAAATCATTCACAAAGGTCTTTTGTTAAATTGTCATTTATTACAGTCTTTTTTTAATAAAATGCAGGTAGTTGTAACAGAAATAGAAATCAGAAGCTTAAAGTGTTAAGTTAAGAATATTTAATTGGCAGCGATGGTGTTCTGGATCCAGGAGTTGTAGTTGCAGACCTTGGTGTACACGCCGGGGTAGTTCCTCAGAGCGCAGCCGTATCCCCAGGACACAACACCCTGGAGCTGTCCGTTACAGACCACGGGGCCACCAGAGTCACCCTGAGTTAAGAAATGAAAACACATATATAAATAAGTGTATTTTGGTAAAAAAAGAAAAGAAAAAAATATAGACACTAAAATTTCATCTACTTAAAGTTATTAAAAAGGAGGCATTTATAAATTTTAGAGCGTCTTTTTCTAACAGTGCAGATTAACCTCTCCCCAAAACATATATTTCTTAATAAATTAAAGACCCATTTTGTTAATGTTTCTGGGTAACATAATCTAAATTAAAAGAGATATTTAATATTTATTACCGAAAAAAAGTATGTTTTTTTTATAATTCCTCAATGATAGATACATTTTATAGGAAATTTATAAAGGCATTCTGAATATATTTGCTTTTTGAATGTATCCTGAAAGCTGATTTTTACTGACATTTGATTCCGAGGAAATAAGGAAATTGTTAAAGTTGTATAAAAATGAGGTCTGATTATGATGCAGAGAGAAGATGCATTACCTGGCAGGAGTCCTTGCCTCCCTCAATGTAACCAACGCAGATCATGTTGGCGGTGATCTCCCCGGGGTAGGCGTTCTTGCACTGGGTGTCAGTCAGGACGGGGGCGTTCAGGCACTGGAGGAGGTCTGGGTAGTTGGCTGAAAATAAAAGATAATAATAAATAAACCAAAGGTTCATTGACGTTGTCATACAAAATGAATTTATTAGAATGTCATATCCATCATATTTATTTCCAGCCTTGTATTGTGTTGACTTACTGCCACTGCTGAGAGTGTTGCCCCAGCCGGAGATCAGGCAGCTGGTTCCAGAGGCGGCGCAGCCGGAGGGCAGAGCCACGGTCTTCACGTAGGAGTTCAGGGTGGCGGGGGAGGCGAGCTTGATCAACATGATGTCGTTGTCCAGGGTTCTGGAGTTGTATCCAGAGTGTCTGATGACCTTGACGGAGTTGATGAACTGCTCGGTGCCCTCGCTCACAGCGATGTTGTGTTCTCCAAGTCTGACCTGAACGCTCCTGAATGGAGAAAAAAAATCCATTGATTAACAAAAAATAATTCTTGCCTGAAAGCAATTAAATACTCCGGTTTACTTTTCCTGAGATTATAAACATAAAACATTAAAACAGGCAGGTCAAGTTGGCCACCAAGTTGAATGGTTGCATTGTTCCTCCATTGTCCCTCAGAAGGTCCCAACATTGATGAAACTCTCAATTGATCCAACTTATATTCAAAGTCAACAGCGATCAACAGTAGCTCGACCATTGTTAAGGACATCTCTCAACTCCGTGGGAGGTTTAAAAATTAAAATGTCAACAAAAACACTTGGTTCTGGCATTTGAAGGTTCGATAGAATGACATTAGCTGTTTGTTGAGTTTGGTTTGTTGAACTCAAACTTAAATAATTGACCTTGCTTATAATGTGCTGTATTTTTTTACTTATTTAACAGGGTTGCTTACTATCTTTGTAAATTATACAGCACAGACAAGTAGGCATTATGGTATCTTTAGTTATCTAGCCATTCTCTTTCCAACATCGGTTTAGGCGCATGTTACTTACGATTTGTAGCAATGAGCGGCAGAGACGACCCACTGGCTGGCGATCAGGGACCCTCCGCAGAAATGGTAGCCGGAGTTCAGGGAGACAATGTATGGGACGGAGTTCTTGGTGCAGGTGTATCCTCCGACAATCTTATCGTCATCATCCTCGAAGGCAGCTGTAAAGAAATAAACAATCAAAATATGTAACAACCAAGATATGTAGCTTGTTACGAATTATGTTACTTTGAGAAACCAAAGAATTAGAAGAAGAGTCTATTTATTGAACGTCAGCAGAATAATGAGGGCAATTTCTCCAGTAGGTTGACTCACCGGCTGCTCCAAGGAGCACACAGATGAGAAGGAGCTTCATGTTGGATTCACGTCCAGAATGTGACTCTGCTGAAGAACCGGTTGGTATTTATACAATGTTCTCTCCTAATCACTTGTCTTGTTGATACTCTTTTCCTGACCTTGGTCTCTTTCCACAGGTCAGTTACTGTACACGTGATATATATTTATCAGTAACCTTTTTTTAACTTATTCTGTAATGTAAACTTCTTACAAACTCTGGACACCAACGACGTTCTAATCGGTAATGAGTTTTTGATCTATATTTAGTGATTCTGATTACACTACAACTAAAATAGACATTAGATATTTGTGCCGGGTAGATTCTATTTGAATCCGTATAAAAAATATGACTTTGCTCACAAAAACAGCATTATATGGGTGAAGAACATCAAAGTTCTACATATGGGACAATCTGCCCGCGTTACTAATGGACTCTTCCACTTGGCCCTGTGCTTTCATTGACCCTAACCCATCATTATCCCATGGCATGGCTTATGGAATCAGGGCTTTCTATAACATTTCAGGCATAAAACATTACAAAATATATATATATATATATATATATATATATATATATAAGTATAAATATATATAAGTATATGAAAGAACCCATTTTAGTTAGAGAAAAGTGTTTTTCACGATTGATAAAAGAACTACTTATCATCGCCATGATCCGATGTGAACCTTAAATATGGTGGCTGAAATTTCAATGGTGAGATTAAAGGGGCCACTGTTTTATTTTTAGAGAAACACCTGGTAATTCCTACTTGTCACCAAAAAAAAATTCTACTTTTTGACCTGCAAAGATTAACATAATTAAAATAATCAATAACCTTGTTTTACAACCTGTTTTAGGTATAGAAAAAAAAGCAAATAGGTGACTATGTTCCTGATGTTACTGAGCAAGAAATGATTTTTCTAATACTGTATTTAGTTATAAAAAGCTAAATTCCGGACAACAGGCAGAACACCATCTTTAAGAAAAATTTGTATGATTTCACTTTGTACCTTTTGGGAGATAAAGTCCTATTTTAGCTCTGTGAAATGAAACAACAGACACGTTATTTATTGGATTTATTAATATTTTTATTAGTAGCACGGGACTTAGTGTTTAGATTTAGATTTTCCAAAAAGTTCTGCTATTAAAACGACTAGCAATTCGTTGCTAAACAGGATTTCGTGTCTAGGTTATAATATATAACTGTCCAGGGCCGGCCCTACAATGGAGCCGACTGGGGCAATTGCCTCAGACGGCACTTTAGAAGGGGCGGCACTTTGCCACCCCAAGTGGTTTTTTGTTTTGTTTTTTTTTGAAGCGGAGGAGAGAGAGAGGGGCGCCAAGTGGTTTTCGTTTACCCGCTCGGCGCCCTCTCTCTCTCACTCTGCGGCGAGTCTCCCTGTTCGTCTCGGTGCCGGCTTGTAATGCTGAGTGCCGGACGTTGCGTCAATTTCCGGCGCTCAGCATTACAAGCCGGCACCGTGGCAGAGCAGAAGAGACTCGCCGCAGGACTCTTTAAAGGTAGTACCCGGGGGGGGTAGATAAGGGGTCGGCGAAGTTTAAAATGCCAACCTCCCCCCGGCGTCGGCGGGGGGGCGGCCATTTTAAACTTCGCCCCAGGCGGCGTTAAGTCTTCGGCCGGCCCTGTAACTGTCTGTAACGGGGGGCCGGGCGTCTTTAACAAAAAAACACCAAAACAGTCTGGGGCATTTTTAGAACTTCACTAAACCCTTTCGGAAATCATAACCTAGCTTTTAAAATAGCCAAACCTGAAAAAAAAAAACATTAAAAAAGACAGAGCATTGTTCTATGACATGCAACCTGAATGGTATTACACAATACAAACATAGAACCAGCCGGCAGATCGGCCCCATTCGGCCCCCGTCTAGTCACCTGTTTCTCCTGCTGTAAAGACTCAAACCTTAATCAGTCGTTGGTCTCGTCTTAGATTCAGGAGCCATTTTTTTTTTAGATTACAGCCTCTTGTTCTAACATTTCTCTGCCTTTGAGACAAACCTTTTATTGTGTAATAAATATTTGTTAAAATTACCATTTATTTCCCTTTTTATCCAACAATATTTCAAATTTTGGCATGGAAGTTATATGAAAAAATTATTTTTTCATGGTTGGAAAAAATGTTGGAAATTATATTATGGTTATTAGTTTGAAGCCACAATGTACCTTTTTCGAATGAATGTTCTATAATAAAATAGGTGATACATATAGTCTAAAACAGTCACTTCCATCCTTTTTTGGGGGGGGTGGGTGGGAGGTGGTTTTGGAACTTGCAACGTATTTCTCCCAAGGGGTAAAACATTATTTTTTATTTCAATGTTTAAAACAATATTAGTTTTCTTTTTAGCTCTGATCCTCAATATCATGGATCAGTAGAATCCAGAAGAATGTAACACTTTCCCCAGAAAAGTTCCTTCTATATTCAGACCGATGTTTTTATTAGTGACTTCCCACCATGAAGAAGATATTTTCACCATTCATTTAGTTCATAAGTTTATTGAAATGATCCACAGCCTTAAATATACAAGTCAAAATGGTCTTCTTTTCAGGGTGTTAGTTGGAAGCGATGGTGTTCTGGACCCAAGCGTTGTAGTTGCAGACCTTGGTGTAGACACCGGGGTAGTTCCTCAGGGCGCAGCCGTATCCCCATGAAGTAATACCCTGGAGCTGTCCGTTGCAGACCACGGGGCCACCAGAGTCACCCTGTGCGGAGGAGAGACATTGGGACGCAGTGAGAACATGGCAAGGCCCTTAGAGATATTTTAAGATATATGAACCCAACATTCTATAATCGGAATGATAAATGTTCAAGTAATTTTTTTCACATCTCTATATCTCATTTATTTCTACTCAGAATGACAGCTAAGTAGTACAGTAGTAGTTTAGCTGTTCTAGGATTTAATGTTAATATACATTCATGTTAATGACTCAGGTAAATAGCAGAGACACGATGCATTACCTGGCAGGAGTCCTTGCCACCCTCAAGGTATCCAACGCAGATCATGTTGGCGGTGATCTGTCCGGGGTAGGCATTGCTGCACTGGGAGGAGGTCAGGATGGGGGCGTTCAGGCACTGGAGGAGGTCTGGGTAGTTGGCTGGAATAAAAAGATTTGATTAGTTTTGATTATTTTTTGCAAAATATGATGTAATCCAAGTTTTATCACAAGTTTTAATTCATCCTATTGATTTGTAGGAACCTAGAATTACATATAGGATGTTACAATAATGTTCTATCCAGATGATAAACCTAAACCTACAGAGCGTAGATATTGTCTTATTAAAAACAAAATAGTCGTTTGGAACCATATGCTGAAGAATTTATTCTCCTCCTAGGGAAATAGAGATGTAGAAACATTTTATCCTATAATTTGATCTAATTCTTTGTAGACATATTATAGCTTCTCCCCCTCTTGTATGTTTTGTTGACTTACTGCCACTGCTGAGAGTGTTGCCCCAGCCGGAGATCAGGCAGCTGGTTCCAGCGGCGGCGCAGCTTGAGGGCAGAGCCACGGTCTTCACGTAGGAGTTCAGGGTGGCGGGGGAGGCGAGCTTGATCAACATGATGTCGTTGTCTGTGGTCCTGGAGTTGTAGCTGGGGTGTCTGATGACCTTGACGGAGTTGATGAACTGCTCGGTGCCCTCACTCACAGCGATGTTGTGTTCTCCAAGTCTGACCTGGACGCTTCTACATGGAGGGACAGCAGGACAACCATTGAAGAAATTTGTAAGAGGTTTTTGTAGTTACTTTTTTAAACCATCACGTGTACTTACGATTTGTAGCAATGAGCGGCAGAGACGACCCACTGGCTGTTAATCAGGGACCCTCCGCAGAAATGGTAGCCGGAGTTCAGGGACACAATGTATGGGACGGAGTTCTTGGTGCAGGTGTATCCTCCGACAATCTTATCGTCATCATCCTCAAAGGCAGCTGCGGATTGAAGGCATAAAAAAATCTTATTTGTGTGAAGCTCAGTTTTACAATGTTGGCTTAAAATTCCTGAAAAGTTCAAGACTTCAGGATCTCCTCTGATATACACGGGTGCTTGGGGTCTCTCTGAATGATCTACGCCTGCTAATGAAAGAATCACCTATACTGGTTCTAGAAGTCCATTGAAATCTGTTTTTATTTTTTCTGAGGATCTTTGAGGACCTGTAATAGTAGCTTGGGATATAGACGATAAAATGTAATTCATGGCAAAGATGCCAAGTAGGAGAATATCTACCATAAAACATGAGAACAGATATATTAATTGGGGTTAATTTAAATAAATCCTAAATCCACTTACCAGCTGCCCCAAGGAGCGCACAGATCAGAAGCAGCTTCATGGTGGAGATGGGTCCAGGTGAATGTTTTAGGTAAAGAATAATCTGGTATTTATACATTTGTCTTCCTAAACTTATCTCCCTCCTTTTCCCCCTATCACATTATGCAAACATATTCGGGTTTATGTATATATATATATAGAAAACACAGTGTCCGTGTTATACTATCAGTAACCTTGCAATACGGGCTATTTTAAGCATGGAAACCACTTATTCTTTAGATAACATGAGACTTTCTTAAACTTCTTAGAAAGTTTTTCTGTTAGTGTTTTTATGGAAGAAAGCCTTTCAGCAAAAAGCTTTAATTCTACTTAAAATATGTTACTTTCTTCGAATCCTAGAGGCAATTTGGATAATTTTTTGAATCTGGAAATAATGATAAATAGACCCATTGGGCAAATAGAGAGGTCTGATCCTTTATTAGTGGGAAAAATAACTAAAGTTTATTATTATGGGGACTTCAATCAATATGAAGTAGACAAATACAGTGCTCTGAAAAATCATTTGCTAGATTATCCAACTCATTTCAATATAAGACAAAGACAACGTGAATAAACACAAAATGTAGCTTTAAAAACATATTTTTTTATTGAAGGTAAATAATTAATCATAGCCTATATGTATACCCATGTGAAAAAGTAATTGCTCTCCTAAACCCAATAACTGGTTGGTCACCCTCGGAGGCAACGACGGCAAACATTTGCGATAACCGGCAATGAGTCTTTTCCATCGCTGTGGAGGAATTTTGGCCGCTCTTCCTGGCAGAATTGTTTTAATTCAGACACATTGGAGGGTTTTCACTTCAGACGTGAACTGCCTGTTTAAGTCATGCTGCGGCATCTCAATCTGATTCAGGTCATGGCATTGACTCGGCCTCCATTTTGTTTCTTTTGACCCACTCAGAGATGGACTAGCTTGTGTTCTTCAGATCCTCGTCCTGCTGCACAACCCAACTGCGCCTGGGCTTTAGGTCGGTTACTGACGGCCGGACATTCTCCTTCAGGATTTTTTGGTAGAGAGCAGAATTCATGATTTTTCACCAATCATGATGTCTCCCAGGTCCCAAAAACAGCAAAGTAGCCCCAGCCTTCACTACAGACCACAGATTGTCAGTATGCTGTTCTTATCGTGGAATGCAGTGTTACCTTTATGCCAGATGTAACAGGACCCATGTCTTCCAAAAGGTTTCAGTTTTGACTCATCAATCCACCGAATATTATATATCCAAAAAGACTTTGGGGGTCATCAAGATGTTTTTCGCAAACATTAGACTTTCAACTCTCCCATGGATGCCATTTTTATTTCCTATTGTGGAATCATGAACGCTGACCTTACCTGAGGTAAGTGAGGCCTGTAATTATTTACATGTTAGTCCGGGCTCTTTTTTTGATCTCCTGGATGAGTTGTTGATGGGCTCTTGGAGGAGTTTTGATCGGACAGTCACTGATGGGAAGCTTCTCCACTGTTTCAGGTTTCCGCCATTTGTAGATAATGGCTCTCACTGGGTTCGCTGGAGTCCCAGAGCTTTAAAAATGGCTTCGTAACCCTTTCTAGACTGATAGATGTCAGTGACTTTGTCTCTCATCTGTTCCTGAATTTCTTTAGATCGCGGCATCATTAGCTGCTTTTTAAGACCTTTCAGCAGACTTTACTTTATAAGACGAGTTCTTTTTACTTGATGTTTAGACTCAACAGGACCGGTCACAATCATACCTGGGTGTGTCTGGTGAAATTGAACCCAATTATCAATTACATTTGGTTATTTGGTTTATGTACTAACTAAGCCTTCACTTTTTTTCATTTACGGCCAGATGGGGTTAGATTGTTTCCATCTATACATAAAATCTTAATTTAAAACCTGCATTTTGTATTACTCAGGTTACCTTTGTTTTATATTAAAATTAGTTGAATGATCCGAAAGATTTAAATGTGACAAAAATATAAGGAATTGGAAAGGGGCAAAAACTTTGCGTCACATGACCCCATATGGCCAGTGTAAGGGGTACCGATTCTTTTATTGAATTATTTTGGAGTGATTTGGGGGAGATTGGCCTGGATCCCACACTGGGCAGATGCCCCCTACCCCCCCACAATGTGGGGCTTCAGGTGCCCCATTACATCAGTGTACTGTGGTACTCAACAGAAGCGGCACAAATATTAAAGGAGAAGAAGGCAGCATTTAGGAACGATAAGGAAACTCAGGATGAGCGAGATGAGAGCAAATATTAAGTTACGCTTAAACACATATTACACGTGCCAAAAACACATAAAGAAATAAATAATTAAAAAGGAGGTGATAACATGTTTTTTGTATTCGTATGTAGGTGAAAATGAAAATAAGGAATAATTAGACAAATAACAAATGAAGCAAGTTATATACAATAAATGAGGATAAAGGTCCAGCTGACGGCCTAAATGAATACTTCTGTTCGCTTTCCCTTTTTTGCAGAGGAAGTTGAAGGTAAAGAAAATCAGAAAAAAAGAAATAGGGAGACGTGAAACACGTGTGGATTTACTAGAATTGTGCCCGGCAAGAAAAAACAATTGTGACGAAATTACATTTTTTTTTCATGTTTTCAGACAAACAAACTTTGTTTTCTGACTGTTTAAAAAATATTATTAAGATATATATATAATATTAAGATATTGTTTATTATTATTGTTATTATTATTAATAATCATAATTATCCTACTTTTTGAAACAATATGGACATTAATTCTTGCTATTAAACAATCGTCAATTCCTAACCGTCCCTAACGGGGATCCTGACGTCTTTAACCCCTTAATGACAAAGCCCATACATGTACGGGCTCAAAATGCATTGTTTTCAATGGGTTTAGGGACTGCCCATTGTCCTTAAGGGGTTAATAAACCCACCATAACAGTCTGGGGAACTTGTAGGACTTGACTAAACTCTTTTGAAACCCGTAGTCTAGCTTTTAAAATACATAGCCTAATCCCCCAAAAAATCATTATGAGAAATTATATGAGATAAGGTTTTTTTTCATGTTTGAAATAATACTATGGGTTTTTGGTTTAAAGCCACAATGTTCTAGATTTAGGCCTTTTTGCTGGAAAACTACTCGTCAACGATTTCTACATAACTTAATTCACACGGTTCTCTTCCTTTTCGAATGAATGAATGTTCTGTAATTATTTAAATGTTTAAAATGCATTTTCTTCACTAAAAGTGGGGGTTTTTTTAGCTCTGGTCCTCAATATCTTGGATGAGTAGAATATTCCCGCTGATCACACCACATATAACACTTTCCCCAGAAAAGTTCCTTCTATATTCAGACCGATGTGTTTATTAGTGACTTCCCACCATGAAGAAGATATTTTCACCATTCATTTAGTTCATAAGTTTATTGAAATGATCCACAGCCTTAAATACACAAGTCAAAATGGTCTTCTTTTCAGGGTGTTAGTTGGAAGCGATGGTGTTCTGGACCCAAGCGTTGTAGTTGCAGACCTTGGTGTAGACACCGGGGTAGTTCCTCAGGGCGCAGCCGTATCCCCATGAAGTAATACCCTGGAGCTGTCCGTTGCAGACCACGGGGCCACCAGAGTCACCCTGTGCGCAGGAGAGACATAGGGACGCAGTGAGAACATGGCAAGGCCCTTAGAGATATTTTAAGTTATTTGAACCCAATATTCTTTATTCGGAATGATGAATGGAAATCATTTTTTTCACATTTATTTCTACTCGGAAAGACTGCAGTTTTACATTCCAGAGTATTTTAACTGATCTAGGATTTAATGTTAATATACATTCATGTTAATGACATAGGTAAATAGTAGAGACACGATGCATTACCTGGCAGGAGTCCTTGCCACCCTCAATGTAACCAACGCAGATCATGTTGGCGGTGATCTGTCCGGGGTAGGCGTTGCTGCACTGGGAGGAGGTCAGGATGGGGGCGTTCAGGCACTGGAGGAGGTCTGGGTAGTTGGCTAAAAGATAATAAATCATGATCGTTATTTGTATCTAAATACTGATGCAGTACGGGCAGCGCTGCTTTGAAGTGGAGGGCTCCCCTAGGTCTGATTTAGGGCAGCTCCACCAGCCTTACCCTCTGCCGTACTTCCTACTCTTCTAGTCACCCCCCTTCCATAAGGCTCTGTGCCAGGTTATGGCATCAAAACCTTTCCAAGCACACGTAGCCCTGGATGCTGGGGCAGATAGACCCCGTCCTCCATAGTGTAAATGGTCCAATTTGGGAGATCACAGATCATCCTTATCCCTGATCCACTAAGCAGCAGTGCATCAGCCGTCCTCAAGAAACTTCCTTCCACCAAACTAGGAAGAATCTGTAATTATCCTGAGAAACTAAATATTTATATATATATTTATGACTTACTGCCACTGCTGAGAGTGTTGCCCCAGCCGGAGATCAGACAGCTGGTTCCAGCGGCGGCGCAGCTTGAGGGCAGAGCCACGGTCTTCACGTAGGAGTTCAGGGTGGCGGGGGAGGCGAGCTTGATCAACATGATGTCGTTGTCTGTGGTCCTGGAGTTGTAGCTGGGGTGTCTGATGACCTTGACGGAGTTGATGAACTGCTCGGTGCCCTCACTCACAGCGATGTTGTGTTCTCCAAGTCTGACCTGGACGCTCCTACATGGAGGGACAGCAGGACAACCATTGAAGAAAGTCATAAGAGGATTTTGTAGTTACTTTGTTAACCCATCACGTGTACTTACGATTTGTAGCAGTGAGCGGCAGAGACGACCCACTGGCTGTTAATCAGGGACCCTCCGCAGAAATGGTAGCCGGAGTTCAGGGACACAATGTATGGGACGGAGTTCTTGGTGCAGGTGTATCCTCCGACAATCTTATCGTCATCATCCTCAAAGGCAGCTGCGGATTGAAGCCATAAAAAAATCTTATTTGTGTGAAGCTCGGTTTTATAATGTTGACCTTAAAGTTCCTGAAAAGTTCAAGACTTCAGGATCTCCTCTGAAATACACGGGTGCTTGGGGTCTCTCTGAATGATCTACTTTTCTATTTGATAAACATTCTACTTTTTTGTAAGAATCTTTAAGGACTTACATTAGCAGTATGATATATAGATCATAAAATGTAACTCATTTCCTAAAAAGTGGAGCTAATAGTAGAGGATTTTCTTAAAGTTTTAATAATGTAGATGGCAGGAGAATGTCTACGATAAAAAAGGAGAACAGACATGTAATTCACATAAAGATTAGTTGAAATTATCTGTAACCTCATGTAAATTACAATTATTTTATATTCACTAATAAATCTACTTACCGGCTGCTCCAAGGAGCACACAGATCAGAAGCAGCTTCATGGTGGGGATGGGTCCAGGTGAATGTTCTGGGTGAAGAATAATCTGGTATTTATACATTTTTCTTCCTAAACTTGTCCCCACCTCCTGTTTTCACATTATCACATTAAGCAAACAAATTCGGGTTTATGTATATGGAAAATAGTGTGTCTGTGTTATACTATCAATAACCTTGCAATTCGGGCTATTTCCAGCATGGAAACTATGCATATTCTGTAGATGATATAAGGAACTTCTGATTTCGGATTACTTTGTGCTGTAGTTTTTTTTTATCATACAGCCTTTCAGCAAAATGCCTTAATCCTACTAAAAATATGTCAATTTCCTAAAAAAGCTAGCGACAGCTAAGGTAGCATTATAATTTGGAAATAATAAGGTTGCTTGCTTAGGTGTGATATTAACACACACTCTAACATACACAATCACGCTCACACTAACACATACTCCCTCTAACACACATTCACACATACACTTTCATGCCAGCACTCACGTACACATACATACTCATACTAACACATGGCCTCTAACACACACTTACGCATATACACTCATACTCTCACCTACACACTTACACATACACTCACTCTAGCATAAGTACATTCATGCTCCTTTTCTGTCTACTACCATCCATCCATAATGCCCTTACCCTCTAAATTTCGTACTCCTTTATCTCTTTGCCTTACCTGGATTCTTCTTTCAAGCTAGCTAGTTAATGCTGCAGTCCAGCTTCCACAAGTGGGCCAGTCCAGGCCAAAACGGCCCTTTCTGAAAATATTTGTTCAGTGGCACATATATAATATTAATGAAGATTAAAAAGAAGGCGATAACACATTTTTTATATCTACGTTAGTGAAAAAAGAAAACGTAAACCTGGAATAATTTGATGAATTATGGAATAATATAAATGAGGATAAAGTTCTAGTTGAATGTCTCGATAAATACTTCTGTTCATTTTTTTTACACAGGAAGGTGAAGGTAAGGGACATTAGTTTTATAAACAATACATTGGGAGACTTATGAAACTAAGTGTAAAAGTAAAAACAAAGTAAAAACAGATTAATCAATGGGACCCGAAGGGATATCCTCAGAGTTATTTAAATAAAGAACTTCAAAATGTCGAAAACCTTTAACAGACTCACTTAACCGGTCGCTATTGACGGGGGTAGTTCGAGAATTTTGCATGTTGTCGATCGTACCACTTGGCAAAAAGCGAAGACATGAAAGACTTATGTCGGTAATTGGAAAATTAATGGAAACCACATTGAACAAAATGATTGTTAGATATCTGGATGTAGATTGTATGCAAGAACAAAAATAAAAATGCATGGAGATCTTGTCAAATCAACCAATATTTTTCTTTTTTTTGTCCTTTTTTTTCTTTTTTTTTTTCTTTTTTTTCCTTTTTTTCCCTTTTTTTCCCTTTTTTTCCTCTTTTTTTCCTTTACAACTAAAATTTTAGGCCAGGATGGAGCAGTAGATGCCGCCTATTTAGATTTCAGTGAGGCATTTGATATTGTCCCTCATGGTTGACTGACAAATACATTGAAGTGATTTGGTTGTTAAAAAAGATGAGTGGGTAAGGCGATGGTTGATGGCAGACAGAAGGTTGTAGTTAATGGAATCTATTCAAAGACAGGTCATATTACTAGTGGGGCAACTAAACCCAAAGGTAGGGTATGTATTTTGTCAAACAATACCAGGGTTTGCAGCAAGGTGGATGTTTTAATTCTGATAAGCCGAATGGCTAATGATTTAAGTAAATTAGAAGAATGGTCGAGAGTGTGGCAGCGTCAGTTTAATGTTGATAAATGTAAAATAATGCACTTGGTAGGATTTATTTTATTTAAATTGATTTTTTTTTCAATTAATGTATATATATTTTTTAAATACTTAATCCTATAAGACAGGAAAGGTCAGGTTTACTTGCAGTGGGCAGGGGTTGGGAGCCAGGGGCCACAGGTGAGCTTTATGTCATCTATGGTATTTACTATGCCCCTGATGCCCCTCTTTCCTCCAGTAATGCCCCTCTTTCCTCCCCTGATGCACCTCTCCCCCTGATGCCCCTCTTTTCTAGGAGGTCAGACTGTTTGCTGGGTATGAGGGGATCGCAGGTTCTACAGCCCTAAAAGCCCCGATAATGTGTATAGAAACAGCAGGAAACGGCTTTATAAACTGTGGAAATAAAAATACATTCTATATTTATTCTTATAAATGTTGTTGTTCAATTAATAGTTATGAATAAAGTTACAAAGTCACATAAAACTATTGCACATTCTTTACCCGCTAACAACGTCTCTAACCATACCAGGGCCAGATATGGGATGACCGGTTAGCCCTGGCACGTTAAGGCCGGTGGCTTCTGAATTAAGTGCTGCCACCGACTGCCACCCAACCCATGGGTTCAATTTTTATACTCTCGCAGTGTGCGGCCATGCTTGTCTAGCAGGATCCATAAGTAGGCATCCCTATTGGCCACAGGGGCATCTGCCCAGTGTGCCAGATGGTAAGTCTAGGCCTGATAGTAGCCCTTTTTGGCCCCTTGTTGGCCCTTTGAAATATTGGTAGGTTTTTTCTTGAATTGAAGCAAGTACAAAACATTCTTTCATTAATACTTTATTGAAATAAGAGATAGATATTTAACATTGGCCTGAATAAGCCACATCGTTAAATATAAAACACTTTATGCTGGAAGCATCTGAAAAGGGTTTTTAGTTGGAAGCGATGGTGTTCTGGACCCAAGCGTTGTAGTTGCAGACCTTGGTGTAGACACCGGGGTAGTTCCTCAGGGCGCAGCCGTATCCCCATGAAGTAAGACCCTGGAGCTGTCCGTTACAGACCACGGGGCCACCAGAGTCACCCTGCGAGGAGGAGAGATGCATTAAGAGTCAACAATTCCAAAGTAAGCTTTTTTTTTATCCCATATGTTTAGTGTGATTTTTTTATATAAAAAAGACAGAACGTATTACCTGGCAGGAGTCCTTGCCACCCTCAAGGTATCCAACGCAGATCATGTTGGCGGTGATCTGTCCGGGGTAGGCGTTGCTGCACTGGGAGGAGGTCAGGATGGGGGCGTTCAGGCACTGGAGGAGGTCTGGGTAGTTGGCTACAAAAAATAAATAATGATTAATTGTGATATAAATATTGCTTAAAACAACAAGCCTACTTAAAAGAAAATTCATTTGTTTATAGTCTTTATACAGTCTTCAGGTAGATATTGGGCTAGATTGGTGGCCATCAGTGTATATCTCGTGTTAACTAGGGTTTCCAGCCCCCTCAACAAAGTTCCTTCCGCTCAGAGACTGATACATCAGGAAGAACCTGTCATATGTCTTATTTCATTCTCAAAAAGTAAATATCCATGTAATTTTCTTTGTCAGAATGACTTACTGCCACTGCTGAGAGTGTTGCCCCAGCCGGAGATCAGACAGCTGGTTCCAGCGGCGGCGCAGCTTGAGGGCAGAGCCACGGTCTTCACGTAGGAGTTCAGGGTGGCGGGGGAGGCGAGCTTGATCAACATGATGTCATTGTCTGTGGTCCTGGAGTTGTAGCTGGGGTGTCTGATGACCTTGACGGAGTTGATGAACTGCTCGGTGCCCTCACTCACAGCGATGTTGTGTTCTCCAAGTCTGACCTGGACGCTTCTACATGGAGGGACAGCAGGACAACCATTGAAGAAATTTGTAAGAGGTTTTTGTAGTTACTTTTTTAAACCATCACGTGTACTTACGATTTGTAGCAATGAGCGGCAGAGACGACCCACTGGCTGTTAATCAGGGACCCTCCGCAGAAATGG
Organism: Spea multiplicata; assembly: GCA_009364415.1. Classification (NCBI taxonomy): domain Eukaryota; kingdom Metazoa; phylum Chordata; class Amphibia; order Anura; family Pelobatidae; genus Spea; species Spea multiplicata. Next base: position 169,312 of record VKOC01000142.1, read on the forward strand.
TAGCCGGAGTTCAGGGACACAATGTATGGGACGGAGTTCTTGGTGCAGGTGTATCCTCCGACAATCTTATCGTCATCATCCTCAAAGGCAGCTGCGGATTGAAGCCATAAAAAAAAAATATAATCAAAATTTTGACTATAAATCCCGCTCAGCCATGTGGGGGTTCTAAAGATTTCTCCAAATCAGCCAAGGAGGATCAACAAATTCCTCAGTCATTCCAAAGATCAGGAATCAACTTCCCAATTCTCTACTAATATACCCAAACTTCTTGGAGAAGTATTGCTGGGCCTCCTAAGAACATACCCACAATTTGCACTTTCCTAGAGGACATTGTTTATAAAATAAAGATCTGATGAACATTAAGGACAAACCTTAATTTTTTTCTATTTTAACTTAACAGGTAACATTTTTTTAATATAATAAAATAAAGTGGAAACTTACTACCACAATGAATGAGAATGTTAGAAGAAATTTGAGGAAGATGCTACAATATTCTCATGAATGATAAATAAAAGCCACTCACCAACTGCTCCGAGGAGCACACAGATCAAGAGCAACTTCATGGTGGAGATTGGTCCAAGTCGGTGTTTTATTTGAGGGAAAATACGATATTTATATATTTTAAACATCCAACTAACCTCGCCTCTTTTTCCCTCCTATCACATTGTTCAAACAGGTTCTGGTTAATGTATAAAGAACATACCGAGTTCATGGTTTGGTGGCTATTTTAGAAATGGAAATTAGACAAAAATAACTTTCTAAACGTTGCTTGGGATTAGCTCATTCTACGTGTCTTCTTTCAGGTGTTTTTTATTTTGTTGATATATTCAGGAAAATTGAACGGTCAACCAATGAATCAAAATATGGCATAAAGGGATAGTCAAGAATCAGCTTCATCATGCATGTATAAAAGTACATTGTAAATACTTTAATATGTATTTTTGGCTTTGGTTGAAAAAAATGACCTGAAAACGGCTCTTCTGCGATTCCCACCTGTTGTGGCTGCTCAGCGGGCAAAAAAAGCAAATAATCCAAAAAAGAACACGGTTTTGGGTTATAAGAACTTTAGTATCTGGGCTTCTTTTTTTTCTTTCTTACAACAAAAATAAACGTTGGGATTTTTAATCGGTCTTTAAAACGTGTCTTGTTTCTTCAATTGGGCAGTAAATAATGATTATTCAACCTATAATTGTTTGGAAGATGGACACTCAAGTCATTAAGGTAGAGAATTCACCTGATCAACTTGTCTTTTCAATGTCATTTTTGCGGAGATCAGTTGACAACCGAGATGACTTTACCTTCAACAGACTTGGACTCGTAGGACAAAAACGTTCTGGCAATTCTGCTGGCCCACTCACAATAATCAAATTGGAGCGAACTCTTGAGTTGTGGGTAAAGCTAAAGTTGACTTGCCGCTAAATGAAGTTACACGTCACTGACGTGATGACCACCCCACGTAATGTAGAAGGATCTAAAGGGAGCATGGGATGAACGTGAGATCCTAAGAAATATTCAGCAGAGTTAAAATAGGGAATGATGATAAAATGCTAAAACAGCATGAGTTTCTGACAATGTATATGATGGCAGAGTCAGAGCTGGACAAGGCCTGACCCAAGGCAGCACCCTCAGCCGCACCTCTCCGAGGCCTCCATCTTCTCACATAGACCTCTGAGATATGACATCATACTCCGGTGTTTTGTGTCATAAGGGCACATTATTAGATGATGGACATTATATCTATCCCTCCGATGACTACAAAGCCTCTATGTGTCCATGTTACAGGCAATGGGTGCAGAAAGGTGGTTTACCTGCGACAACAGCTTTATATGATAAAACATAGTCATTTAATAATTACCTTTACTCTACTAAAATTCAGACTCAAACTACTGATGATTCATATAGAATTGTAATTTAAGTATTTGGCTCATAAAAACAATCATGAGAATTAATAAATCATCAGAAACTTGTTGACAGCCATTTGCATTCCCAAAATAGCCCTAAAAACAAGGTTAGTGATAACAGAAAATTTGACCTCAATACATTCTGTATACATTAACCAGAATCTGTTTACAAGAAGTGATAGAGGCAAATGGAGGGACGGTTAGTTTGAGATAAAAAAAATATATAAATACCAAATTATTTCCAACCAGAATCACCCACTTGGACCCATCTCCATCATGAAGTTGCTCCTGATCTGTGTGCTCCTAGGAGCAGCTGGTGAGTAGATTTTACTACTGGATACTCTATACGTCTATCAATCACTCACATAAGACTTAGAATTCATTCTTACCCATCCACCTGTGTGAAAATGTTTCTTCTTAACATAACAGGTGTGTCCATATGTGAATAGGAATCTATTTCTTTAGAATCAGTTCTTCATCTTCTTCTGTTTCTTTGAGGGGATGCTTTGACCCTTGCATTTTAGAGGAAAGGGTTGATGTTGGAATATGTGCTTCATAATTTATTAAATATATCTTTAAATGCTTTCAGCTGCCTTTGAGGATGATGACGATAAGATTGTCGGAGGATACACCTGCACCAAGAACTCTGTCCCATACATTGTGTCCCTGAACTCCGGCTACCATTTCTGTGGAGGGTCCCTGATTAACAGCCAGTGGGTCGTCTCTGCCGCTCATTGCTACAAATCGTAAGTACACATGATGGGTTTTCCAAAGTCCTTCAACTACAAAAAACGCGTTCTTCAATGGTTGTCCTCCTGTCCCTCCCTGTAGAAGCGTCCAGGTCAGACTTGGAGAACACAACATCGCTGTGAGTGAGGGCACCGAGCAGTTCATCAACTCCGTCAAGGTCATCAGACACCCCAGCTACAACTCCAGGACCACAGACAATGACATCATGTTGATCAAGCTTGCCTCCCCCGCCACCCTGAACTCCTACGTGAAGACCGTGGCTCTGCCCTCAAGCTGCGCCGCCGCTGGAACCAGCTGTCTGATCTCCGGCTGGGGCAACACTCTCAGCAGTGGCAGTAAGTCATAAATATATATAAATATTTAGTTTCTCAGGATGATTACAGATTCTTCCTAGTTTGGTGGAAGGAAGTTTGTTGAGGACGGCTGATGCACTGCTGCTCAGTGGGTCAGGGATAAGGCTGATCTGTGATCTCCCAAATTGGACCATTTACACTATGGAGGACGGGGTCTATTTGCCCCAGCATCCAGGGCTACGTGTGCTTGGAAAGGTTTTGATGCCATAACCTGGCACAGAGCGTTATGGAAGGGGGGTGACTAGAAGAGTAGGAAGTACGGCAGAGGGTAAGGGTGGTGGAGCTGCCCTAAATCAGACCTAGGGGAGCCCTCCACTTCAAAGCAGCGCTGCCTGTACTGCATCAGTATTTAAATACAAATAACGATCATGATTTATTATCTTTTAGCCAACTACCCAGACCTCCTCCAGTGCCTGAACGCCCCCATCCTGACCTCCTCCCAGTGCAGCAACGCCTACCCCGGACAGATCACCGCCAACATGATCTGCGTTGGTTACATTGAGGGTGGCAAGGACTCCTGCCAGGTAAGGCATCGTGTCACTGCTACTTACCTGAGTCATTAACATGAATGTATATTAACATTAAATCCTAGAACAGCTAAACTACTACTGTACTACTTAGCTCTCATTCTGAGTAGAAATAAATGAGATATAGAAATGTGAAAAAAAATACTTCAACATTTATCATTCCGATTATAGAATGTTGGGTTCATATATCTTAAAATATCTCTAAGGGCCTAGCCATGTTCTCACTTTCTCCCAATGTCTTTCCCCCATACAGGGTGACTCTGGTGGCCCCGTGGTCTGCAACGGACAGCTCCAGGGTCTTACTTCATGGGGATACGGCTGCGCCCTGAGGAACTACCCCGGTGTCTACACCAAGGTCTGCAACTACAACGCTTGGGTCCAGAACACCATCGCTTCCAACTAAACTTTATTGCCTTTTCATTGTATTTTTATGCTGGGCAGCACTTAAATAAAGTGTAAATGACATCAACAATATCTTGTTAATAACGAAAAACCATATCAAAGACGCCGTTACATAATCATAGAGAACACTGTGCCTCTGGTACATAATGGGACACTCTTTTTTTCAACAAGAAAAAAGAACTAGAGAGAAAAAAGTTATAGAATATACACGAACAACACTTTTATGCAACCAAAAATTGAGTTATTCAAGTTGTTGGAAAAACCCAAGGGTTCTATGGGAAATGGGCTATGTTTTGGGTAAAAAAGAGGTCTCCAGGTGCTGACACACCTTCATCTCGGGGGTAAATTGTTTAAAGTCACATAGCACAAATAACAAAAGGCTTCCTGAAAAAGAAAATGGAAGGTTTCAAAATGTGATGAAGCCTGTGAAGCCTAACATACACAGGGTTAAATTGGAACAGAGGAATGGTAACAAGGACCTAACTTGAGATGTAACAAGAATGGAACCAGAATGGAACCAAAGTGTAAAGTGGGAAACCCACAATACTTATAGGATGAATGACATCACATGTCCACAAAGACGCAAAGATTCTGGAAGGAACCAGGAACTAAGTGTCAAGCAATGCTAGTGGCAGGGTGTGTGCACACATCTACTCCAAAGACCCCATGTCCTGCATGCTTGCAGTGATAACCCACAGGAAATTTTAACCCAGGATCTAGTGGTTCATCTACAAACACCAGACAAACCAGAAGGTTTGTTTTTCCACAACCACAAGGGATTCTGGGTAGGCACATGCAAATAAGGCTAACGATTATCACCTTTGCCTCTATATCCACTTTATACACGGACAAGACAGCCTTTAAACAAAATGGAGGCAGAGATGCAATAGTCAGATCATCACTCATTGATAACGCTTTGTTATGGTGGTTTGGGGTTTTCTTTTTTTTGGGGGGGGGGGGGGGGGGAGTTTGTTTTTTCATCCTTAATGGGACTCACAAGGTTATGATGCTGACTTAATACTCGAGGCTTGGTAAAAGTGATGGAAACCCATCCACTAAAATTTAGGGGTAGTAGAAGTATTATTAAACACTCATCTACAGACACCAGACACGCCGGAAGGCTCGTTTTTTCCTCAGAAATCTCATGTTGCTGGCACAACCACAAGGGATTCTGGGTAGGCAGATGCAAATAAAGCTAAAATGATCACTCTATATCCACTTTATATATGGATTTAATAATAATTCTAGTACCCCTTACATTTTAGTGAAAGGGTTTTCCATTACCTTTACCCACTATAACTTATGTAATGGTATTTCTTGGCTACCCCAAGCCTCGAGTATTAAGCCAGTATCACAACCTCATGCTGACGAGTCCCGTTAGGGATGAAACAGCTGTCCATGAGTGGTGATCTGCCTATTGCACCTCTTCCTGAGTTTTGTCTAAAGGCCGTCCTGTACAGCGGGTGATTACTTTCAGGGGATCCAAGTATAAAGTGGATATGGAGGCAAAGGTGATAATTGTTGACCTTATTTGCATGCACCTACCCAGAATCCCTTGTGTTTGTGCCAGCGCCATGAGATTTCTGAGGGAAAAACAAGCTTTCTGGTGTCTGTAGATGAGTGTTTAATAATAATACTTCTACTACCCCCTTAGATTTAAGTGGAAGAGTTTCCATCACCTTTACTCACCATAACTTATGTAATGGTGTTTCTCTTTATTGTGCAACTCCTCTGTTGTTCCTGGATCTTCCATCTGTGGATGGCGGGCTCAGGGCTCAGGGCTCAGGGCTCAGGGCTCAGGGGCTCAGGGCTCAGCGGCTCAGGGCTCAGGGCTCAGGGAGTCAGGGCTCAGGGCTCAGGGCTCAGGCTCAAGGGCTCAGGGCTCAGGGCTCAGGGCATCTGACACCACATCTTAAAACTACTGCTGGAAAATATACGGCACTGTTGGTTAATTTTTACATTGATTTTAGCTTCCCTCATGCCACTTGGCACACGCTCAGAGGCAGGCACAGTATGAGGTCTTTAACAGCTATAGGTCTTTTATTATAAATAAGCCTCTCATCCCCTGTTTAGTGAAGGATGATGTAGTTGGGCCTACCCCCCACCTGAGGTTTATTACCTCCACTCCAATACACAAAAGATGAGAAAAAGCAGAAACAATTGCCCCCAAGGTCATCATGCCCTGGTATATAGGAGGTACTTGGGACTCTATTTCTATATTTATTCATATAAGTTAAGTCATAGAGGTTGGGTATTCTAATTTTGCAAGTTTAAGGAGATGACATGCTAGTTGTTGTTCAAACAAGGTTTGGCCCGAACCGAAGACAGGAACGGGCGAATATTCACGAAATACAAAGATTTTTTCCCCCACAAACACAAAGATGAACACAAAGAGTTGGCCGGCGCCCAAGTCTAGTATCTATCTAAACATCATGATAATAATTAACATCTGAGCAGAGCTTCTTAGTTCCCACTCACAATAATCAAGTCAGAGCTGAGTCCCACAGAGTTATAGGAAAACGTAATGCTAAAGTTGACTTGTCGCTAAATGAAGTTACATGTCACTGATGTGATGACCACCCCACGTAACGTAGAAGGATCTAAAGCGGGCATGGGATGAACGTGAGTTCCTAAGAAATATTCAGCAGCGTTAAAATAGGGAATGATGATAAAGTGATAAAACAGCATGAGTTTCTGACAATGTATATGATCGCTGAGTCAGCGATGTACTGAGCGGAACAAGGCCGGACCCAGGGCAGCACCCTCAGCCGCATCTCTCCGAGGCCTCCATCTTCTCACATGGACCATTGAGATATGACATCATATTCCCATGCTTTGTGTCATAAGGACACATTATTATATGATGGACATTATATCTATCCCTTCGATGACTACAAAGCCTCTATGTGTCCATGTTACAGGCAATGGGAGCAGGAAGGTGGTTTACCTGCGACAACAGCTTTATATGATAAAACATAGTCATTTAATAATTACCTTTAATCTACTAAAAATCAGACTCAAACTACTGATGATTCATATAGAATTGTAATTTAAGTATTTAGCGCATAAAAATAATCATGGAAATTAATAAATCATCAGAAACTTGTTGATTGCATTCCCAAAATAGCCCTAAAAACAAGGTTAGTGATAACAGAACATTTGACCTCAATACATTCTATATACATTAACCAGAATTTTGCAAGAAGTGATAGAGGCAAAAGGTGGGACGGTGAGTTTGAGATAACAAAAATGTATAAATACCAAATTATTTCCAACCAGAATCACCCACTTGGACCCATCTCCACCATGAAGTTGCTCCTGATCTGTGTGCTCCTAGGAGCAGCTGGTGAGTAGATTTTACTACTGGATACTCTATACGTTTATCAATCACTCACATAAGACTTAGAATTCATTCTTACCCATCCACCTGTGTGAAAATGTTTCTTCTTAACAATACTTCATAATTCCCCAGTAGAGGTGCTTCAGCGAGGTAGAGTTCCTTGGTGTGTCCATAGGGGAATAGGAATCTATTTCTTTGGAATCAGTTCTTCATCTTCTTCTGTTTCTTTGAGGAGATGATTTGACCCTTTCATTTTAGAGGAATGGACTGGTGTTGGAATATGTGCTTCATAATTTATTGAATATATTTTTATATGCTGTCTCGGCAGCTGCCTTTGAGGATGATTAGCAAGAGTAGATCATTCAGAGAGACCCCAAGCATCTCAGAGGAGATCGCGATGTCTTGAAAATTTCAGGAAATTTAAGGCCAACATTGTAAACTAAGCTTCATACAAATAAGATTTTTTATGGCTTCAATCCGCAGCTGCCTTTGAGGATGATGACGATAAGATTGTCGGAGGATACACCTGCACCAAGAACTCCGTCCCATACATTGTGTCCCTGAACTCCGGCTACCATTTCTGCGGAGGGTCCCTGATTAACAGCCAGTGGGTCATCTCTGCCGCTCATTGCTACAAATCGTAAGTACACGTGATGGGTTAACAAAGTAACTACAAAAACCTCTTATGACTTTCTTCAATGGTTGTCCTGCTGTCCCTCCATGTAGAAGCGTCCAGGTCAGACTTGGAGAACACAACATCGCTGTGAGTGAGGGCACCGAGCAGTTCATCAACTCCGTCAAGGTCATCAGACACCCCAGCTACAACTCCAGGACCACAGACAACGACATCATGTTGATCAAGCTCGCCTCCCCCGCCACCCTGAACTCCTACGTGAAGACCGTGGCTCTGCCCTCAAGCTGCGCCGCCGCTGGAACCAGCTGTCTGATCTCCGGCTGGGGCAACACTCTCAGCAGTGGCAGTAAGTCATAAATATATATATAAATATTTAGTTTCTCAGGATAATTACAGATTCTTCCTAGTTTGGTGGAAGGAAGTTTCTTGAGGACGGCTGATGCACTGCTGCTTAGTGGATCAGGGATAAGGATGATCTGTGATCTCCCAAATTGGACCATTTACACTATGGAGGACGGGGTCTATCTGCCCCAGCATCCAGGGCTACGTGTGCTTGGAAAGGTTTTGATGCCATAACCTGGCACAGAGCCTTATGGAAGGGGGGTGACTAGAAGAGTAGGAAGTACGGCAGAGGGTAAGGCTGGTGGAGCTGCCCTAAATCAGACCTAGGGGAGCCCTCCACTTCAAAGCAGCGCTGCCCGTACTGCATCAGTATTTAGATACAAATAACGATCATGATTTATTATCTTTTAGCCAACTACCCAGACCTCCTCCAGTGCCTGAACGCCCCCATCCTGACCTCCTCCCAGTGCAGCAACGCCTACCCCGGACAGATCACCGCCAACATGATCTGCGTTGGTTACATTGAGGGTGGCAAGGACTCCTGCCAGGTAATGCATTGTGTCTCTGCTATTTACCTGAGTCATTAACATGAATGTATATTAACATTAAATCCTAGAACAGCTAAACTACTAATGTACTACTTAGCTCTCATTCTGAGTAGAAATAAATGAGATATAGAGATGTGAAAAAAATTACTTGAACATTTATCATTCCGATTATAGAATGTTGGGTTCATATATCTTAAAATATCTCTAAGGGCCTTGCCATGTTCTCACTGTCTTCCAATGTCTCTCCTCCGCACAGGGTGACTCTGGTGGCCCCGTGGTCTGCAACGGACAGCTCCAGGGTCTTACTTCATGGGGATACGGCTGCGCCCTGAGGAACTACCCCGGTGTCTACACCAAGGTCTGCAACTACAACGCTTGGGTCCAGAACACCATCGCTTCCAACTAAACTTTATTGCCTTTTCATTGTATTTTTATGCTGGGCAGCACTTAAATAAAGTGTAAATGACATCAACAATATCTTGTTAATAACGAAAAACCATATGAAAGACGCCGTTACATAATCATAGAGAACACCGTGCCTGTGGGAGAAAGGATCTTGTTACTGAATGTATCCTGCAATGCCAAAACGTAGAGGTGAAAGCAGAAGGCCCTCTGGGTGTTGAGTCATTTTCTCCTTTTCCCAATTATAATACCTCTACGAAGTCTTCAAGTTATGTTTTCTTCTCTTTATTGTGCAACTCATCTAGATCTTCCTCAAGTGATAGTTCATCTTGTTTTAGTGCCTTTGTTACTCACATGGGCAGGCCATACCGTGACCACACATTGATCCGGGAGCAGCAGGCATATTTATTGATCGAGAATGGGTCTCTCTGATCATGGATTCTTTGGTATACAAAGGCCTACCCATTGCCACTCCTTCTGTGGATGGTGACCTCTAGGCTCAAGGCTGTGACACACGAGACCACATCTTAAAACTACTACTGGAGTTTTACATCTTGTAGGCCTTTGTGTCACCCAACATCCCAGAAATTGTTGGCCTGCCCTGGTTTGTGCTGCACCACCCTATGTCAAGTTGTCAACTGGATAAGGGGTCAAAAACGTCCTGGAGAAACCATTTCCAGCAGGGGAGTCGATCTACTGTTAAGCACAGAGCTCTGATGCTCTGCAGCTGTGGGACAGTTTGGATGCGTTTAGTAAGGAACAGACAGAGACATTACCACCGCACAGGCCTTATGACGGTGCCATAGACTTATTGCCAGTCCCTATTTCACCAAGGGGAAGTGTGTCCTCCTTCGATGAAAGTCTGGATAAGGTTTCCATTGGATCTATCTGTACTTGGAGCTGGTCATGTCCTATTGCAACAAGAACAATGAACCATATCTGCCCTTGCTCCATCTTTTTAAAGATGTTTTCCTCAACTGAAAGCCCAAAGTAAAAATGGCTCCAGAAGATGACATCTTCAAGAAGGTGCCCCTATCATGATCTATGCTGTTCAAAAAAAAAAAAAAAAAAACCTAGGTTGAATCTGCTAAAAGACTAAACCCACACCAAGCCTGGTGGGCATTATTCTTTTATCGTTTCAATTTTTATCCCCACGTATATACCTGGCACCATCTGGCTGATGCCCTGTCGCATGAATTTGAATTTACCCCTGTCTTAGTCAATCCTGAATCCATCATTCCTCTTAATTGAAATATTACTGCATTCTCATCTTCTATATTGTCTCTAAAATTAAACAAAATGGGAAACCAAGCACTTAAGCATCAAGACCCTCCTGCTCAAAAGTTCTGTGTTTTGCCTCCTTATCATAGAGCTGGCCATATAAAGGGCTATATTCAAGTATATGACACTTGTGCCCATACCGCGATCTTACAACACAGGCTACAAAGTCTTCTTCATTCACTTCCTACACCATCGACGCGCATGGCGATGGACTTCCTTGAGGGACTTCTCCCCTCTGCTGTTGATTAATAAAATACTTGACTCTCAAAGGTTCTGCTTTTTTGGGTTTATCCACAAATAGAAGAGATGGAGTGATTTCAACTCCTTTACTTCACTATTAATTATGAAGGACCAACAATGGCAAGTTTCTCCAACAAGAAAGGCTGAGTTGGCCCTGTATATTTAACTATTTATTCAAGGTCAGTCAAGGTCTTCCCGCAGCAGATGTTCACTGTGGTTGGCCCATGATAATAAATAATAAAGAAAAGCGAGTCTATTCAATGAAACCTACAAAGAAATGTAGGTTTCCAGGAGGAAACACGTACCAATTGTCATACACTCATATGCATAGTCCTGTTGACAGGGCAGCCTCCAATGCTGCCAAAACAAACGCCAGATGTACTAATACGTCCTAAAGGTCATCTTGACCGTGTTTGGTGAAAATATTGTTACATTCATTTGGAGTCATTCAAATGGGATATTATAAAATGACAACCATTGTAAAGTTGGCAGTTAATTTATTTAGATAGACTCAAATATTAAAATACATTAAAAGTAAATAAAAGTAAAGAGATTACTAATATTCAGAGACTAGAATGTTTTAAAAACAGAAACGAAAGGCGAACATTTCAGTAAGAGTATTAGTTGGAAGCGATGGTGTTCTGGATCCAGGAGTTGTAGTTGCAGACCTTGGTGTAGACGCCGGGGTAGTTCCTCAGGGCACAACCGTTACCCCAAGAAACCACGCCTTGGAGCTGTCCATTGCAGACCACGGGGCCACCAGAGTCACCCTGTTAGGTGAAAGAACATACTTTAGTATTATGTAGTCTACGAAAGACACAGAAAAAAAGTTATGTCTGCTTAGCGTCACGCTTATTATATGGCGTGACGTGAGCTCCTTTTTAATAAATGGGAGGAATATGGATATCAAACCTATCATAAAATAGCATAATACGCCAGAGCTCATGGATGTCGTGATCATGGCATTAATACATCAGTTCATTAGCGTAAGGGAATAATTAAAATGTTTCCTGGTGTTGAACGCATGTAACTTTGGTGCAGATGGGAGAGAAGTAACTGGATCCATTACCTGGCAGGAGTCCTTGCCACCTTCAAGGAAGCCAAGGCAGATCATGTTGGTGGTGATCTGTCCGGGGTAGGCGTTGCTGCACTGGGAGGAGGTCAGGATGGGGGCGTTCAGGCACTGGAGGAGATTTGGGTAGCTGGCTGCAAAAAAACCCAAACAGTTTTCCTAAATACAAAACAACTGCGAACGCCTTCATGCTATTGTAAGCCAGTTATAAACTAAGCTTTGTGCCCATTCTTGGTCATGGTTGAGTAGACTTACTGCCACTGCTGAGAGTGTTGCCCCAGCCGGAGATCAGGCAGCTGGTTCCAGAGGATGCGCAGCCGGAGGGCAGAGCCACGGTCTTCACGTAGGAGTTCAGGCTGGCGGGGGAGGCGAGCTTGATCAACATGATGTCGTTGTCCAGGGTCCTGGAGTTGTAGCTGGGGTGTCTGATGACCTTGACGGAGTTGATGAACTGCTCGGTGCCCTCGCTCACAGCGATGTTGTGTTCTCCAAGTCGGACCTGAAGGCTTCTGCATGGGGACGCATAACGACAAAGATGTCTTTCTTTACGGCACAGAATATCGTCTGAAGAATGGGTTAAAAAAGTCAATTTAAAGATCTTCTCTGCAATGAAATTGGATAATGAACTTACGATTTGTAGCAGTGAGCGGCAGAGACGACCCACTGGCTGTTAATCAGGGACCCTCCGCAGAAATGGTAGCCGGAGTTCAGGGACGCAATGTATGGGACGGAGTTCTTGGTGCAGGTGTATCCTCCGACAATCTTATCGTCATCATCCTCAAAGGCAGCTGAAAAGAGACAAGACATATTACATATCACTATGAGTATTCCATGGTCTTTATAAAGGTAGTCTACAAAGAACAATAAGTTCCGGGGTATGTGACGGTATTCCTGGCTCATACAGATTCACGAAATAATAATAGTTAAAAGATGAAACACGGCTCTCAGACCCAAGTTGATCTGAACGTATATGTGAGGCTGGCAGTTATATCAATTTCCAAGGAATATAGACAAAATTAGTACAAAATAATATAATATAGACATTATTAGCTGAATATTTATTTATATAAGATAACCTGTGCCGCCATTGTCTGTAATTAAATATATTTTTTTATAAATTCCCTTTTGCACTGTTAGTAATCCAACAAATTTCATTAATTACCCCACGGTATATATTAGTAATTAGTTACTAGTAAAAAAAAAATGGGTCATTGTAAGCCATTGGAACCCGAGGCGTCCTTACAAAGCTATACGGGAAAAGGTTTAATTTAATCTGATTTACCGGCTGCGCCCAACAATACACAGATCAAAAGCAGCTTCATGGTGGAGACCAGAAACGTGTCAAAAAGGTGTTTTGGGTGCGAAATAATCTGGTATTTATACTATGCTGGGAGTAACCCTTCCCGCGTTAAATACCACGTGTGTTCATGTAAAGCGCTTAATATTTACTCAACATACATATTTATCAGTGACCTTCTCTAAATAATATTTGAGGACTGGAAATTTGTATTGAATTACAGATAATGGCTATCTTATCAGCTCCGTTCACACATTTTTGGGGCAACCCAATTCACATGTAATTTTAAAGACATTTAAATTTAGGTCAGATTAGCAAAAAAATATTACAGTATCCAAGAAGTTAAATATTTTAAGATATGTAGAATTGTGGAACAAAAAAAGAAAACAAGATAGCAGGTTATTCAATGAAATACTTAGAATTATTTTTAATATTTTTTAAAAAAACCTTAATATTTAATGAAGGACTCGTAATTTTATTACGCGTTTTAAAAATATATTTTTGATGTATCTAATTATTTGGGTCTATTCGTTAAGCTGCGATTGCATGTAAATTAACTAAAATATGTCTATCGCACATTAACAAAAGGTAGCTTTTTGTACAACACTGCAGAATATGATGTCACTTTATAAATAAATTATAATTATAATAATAATTTCTATCATTAGTTAATAAATGGGTTAATGGGTTAATTAACTCACTAGTTACAGATCCCCGGGGGACAGTGAAGTGACATGCGAGCCACACTCCAAACAGTTACATGAAAAAAAAATCACTTTAAATAAATAATAATAATAAATAAAATTATAAACAAAAAGGGTGTTCACAGAATGGAGGGTGACAATCTCCCTCTTCCTTTACCCGGTTTGCAGTAGAGCGGGGGGTAATAAAACCAGCCTGGAGTGTATAGTCCCCTACAGGCAAAGTTTGTCACTCAACCACCTCATGTGTTGGTGAACCAGTGAGTTGCTTTCCAAGCGTTTCCCACCTCAGTCAAGAAAACCCTGAACTTGACACTCAACTTCTTAGTGAATAGATCCGATTGTCAGTCATGGACAGTGGCCGAGGAGCAAAACTTTATTTATACAATTTTAGTTTTTGTCTTAAGTAAGCTTCAGGAAGAGAAGATGGTTTCACCTGCTTTTCATACAATCAGAGCCGGTTGGCCCAGGATCAGGAGGGCAATTGCGCCCCAGGTCGGTCCAAAATTCTTCAAAGGTGTCTTCTTCAAAGACAATGTTACAAATCCCTGAAGCAAAAGCGAGACTAACAAAGATCTGAACAGAGTGATGGGGTAAGAGAGTGAGGTAGGTATACTATATATACTAGACTAAGTATGTATGTGTTAGCATGAGTGCACATGGGCACCCAAGAAATTTCATTTCCAGATATAGATGTAGGAGGGCCTCACACAACATAGGTCAACCATGTTATTTACCTACACTTTTTCCTTTTTAATTTTGGGACACTTCTTCCTCAAATACGCTTAAACACCTACTGATGAGTGTCACCGTCTGAGTTGGGGAGATGTTTAGTGCTAAAGTATTCGCTGTCCCTAAATTATTGTACGTATCATGAAATGAACTCGTCATGAATGGGACCGCAGGGATGACTCCAAGGTGTAACATCGATTTGGAATCGGTAGGATGGGAAAACTGTGCGTGAGGATGCTAGCGTATAAGGATTGCATACATCTCCCCAAAATACATATTTAGGACATATACAGGAAAGCACGCATAATTATACATATAATATGTAAAAATAATTTTAACAAACTTGCTTGCAGATCTGGCCAACTGGTCCAATTAAAATACATTTTCTATCTTGCAAGAGCTGGGCTTGAGATGATACTAAGAATTATAGGCAGTATTCGACATTACATTACAGATAGCCACAGGCTGGTGATGAGGTATCAAGTTAATTCTGGGAAGCATTAATTATCCGTATATAAAATGTTCAGGTGTTTATTTTAAATAAAGTTAATAGAGTGAATACAGTTTATTTTAGTATATAACTGAATGATATATATGTATATGTGTTTATTGAGGCTTGCTGTAATACTTCTATATCTCAGATATTACATATGGCAACAGAGATTTGAGTATGTAAAACATTTTGACATAAATCATTTTTTTAATAAGAACATTAAGAACAAGAAACTGCCGATACAAAATAATACAAACAATCAGTTGTTCTTTTTTATCTTACTTAAAATTAAAGAAGTAGTAGAAGTAGTATTATTAAACACTCATCTACAGACACCAGACAGTTTGTTTTTCCCTCAGAAATCTCATGGTGCTGCCACAACCACAAGGGATTCTGGGTAGCAGCATGCAAATAAGGTTAACAATTATCACCTTTGGCCTCCATATCCACTTTATACATGGATCCCTTGAAAGTAATTGCCCGTTGTACAGGACGGTCTTCAGACAAAACTTGGGTAAGAGGTGCAATAGCCAGATCACAGCTTTTTGTTTTTGGGATCCCGAGGTGTGTGCTCCTCTATGTGCAGCGTTCTGTGCTTTAGGGCAGCAGAAGCCTGAAGAACTACCGCAGGAGGGCCGGATCTTCGGGTCGAACCTTGAAAGGTAAGACCCCTTTACGGAAGAGGTAAGTGGCCATAAGGCTCCACTATACCTCTACGAGCTAAGTCAAGCTACGACTGCAGTGCAGTGTCCAAAACCAAAAGTGCCAAGTCACAATAAAAAAAAACGTGTAATTGCCTTGCCGTGTTTGGTAACGTGAAATCTAAACAGCAATTCATAGGCACACGTGATAAAATGTAATAATAAATAAGAGGCCAGCAATTTTTGATAAAACCCAAAGCCAAGCCACAGCATTTCTGCCTGTAACAGACCTCATCGGCGGGAAATAGCGACACTGATTAAGTACTTAGGTTTAGGGTAGCACAAGAAATACCATTATATAAGTTGTGGTGGGTAAAGGTGATGGAAACCCTTCCACTTAAAATTAAGGGGGTAGTAGAAAGTATTTATATGATTAGACAACTCAATCATACAGACACAAAAGACAAACGCCGAGAAGGCTCGTTCCCCCCCCCCCCCCCCCCTCGAAATCTCATGGTGGTGCCACAACCACAAGGGATTCTGGGTAGGCGCATGCAAATAAGGTCAACAATTATCACCTTTTGCCTCTTAAGCCAGTATCACAACCTCATGCTGACGAGTCCCATTAAGGATGAAACTGATGTCCATGAGCGGTGATCTGGCTATTGCACCTCTTACCTGAGTTTTGTCTAAAGGCTGTACTGTACAGCAGGCAATTAATCTCAAGGGGTCCATGTATAAAATGGATATAGAGGCAAAAGCTGCCCCCTTAAGTGGAAGGGATTTCCATTATCTTTACTCACCATAACTTATATAATGGTATTTCTTGGCTACCCAAGCCTCAAGTATTACCTCAGTATTGTTTGCATGTGCCTATTCAGAGTTCTTTGTGGTTATGTTAGCACCATGAGATTTGTCTGGTATCTGTGGATGAGTATTTAATAATAATTCTTCAATTACCTCCTCCATTTTAAGTGGAAGTGTTTTCCCATTGCCTTTATCCACCACAACTTATGTAATGGTGTTTTGATGGTATGTTCTTTCTCACTCAAGAATTGCATACAGTTTTATACCGACTGTTGCAGTCACATGATGTTTATTGATGAATATTTAATTTAAATTGCTTTTTCCACAAAAAAATATCCACTCATGAATGCAGCTGCAAGTAATTAAAATACCAAAAACAAGATGTCAAAGTATGTTCTTGAGATCAGGACTTTATTAAAGCCAATAAATCAATGGCAGAGAGGAACACAACTTGAAATAACACAAAAGGAGTAAATATTTGAACAAAAAAAATTAGTTTGAAGCCACTGTGTTCTGGATCCAGGAGTTGTAGTTGCAGACCTTGGTGTACACGCCGGGGTAGTTCCTCAGGGCACAACCATTACCCCAGGAGACAACACCTTGGAGCTGTCCGTTGCAGACCACGGGGCCACCAGAGTCACCCTGTGAAGAAAGGTTTTAAAAATGTTTACCTTGCCAAGTGTGCAAGAAATTATTATTATTTTTTACAAAGATATAATGGGAAACAGTTATATACAGTTTATGAATTAGTGACATGTAACATTATGCATTTAGGGAAAGAACAATATATAATTTATAAACCTCTCTTTTGGGACAAGTATTCATAGATACAAAAAATAAGGAAATATTTAATTTTTCCTAAAAATAGCAAGGAAAAGGAAAAAAAAAATTTACCTGGCAGGAGTCCTTGCCACCTTCAAGGAAGCCAAGGCAGATCATGTTGGCGGTGATCTGTCCGGGGTAGGCATTGCTGCACTGGGAGGAGGTCAGGATGGGGGCGTTCAGGCACTGGAGGAGATTTGGGTAGCTGGCTGCAAAAAGAATGTTTTCATGAATGCAAAATAAGTTCTATTGTAACACAGTTACAAACGAACCATGGTCATCATTGAGTAGACTTACTGCCACTGCTGAGAGTGTTGCCCCAGCCGGAGATCAGGCAGCTGGTTCCAGAGGAGGCGCAGCCGGAGGGCAGAGCCACGGTCTTCACGTAGGAGTTCAGGGTGGCGGGGGAGGCGAGCTTGATCAACATGATGTCGTTGTCCAGGGTTCTGGAGTTGTAGCCAGAGTGTCTGATGACCTTGACGGAGTTGATGAACTGCTCGGTGCCCTCGCTCACAGCGATGTTGTGTTCTCCAAGTCTGACCTGAAGGCTCCTGCGAGAGACAGGGGTGTAGAACTATTGTCAGATAAAGACATACGCATGATCGCTATAAGTATTAAGTGGAAACTCTGCAGTCCTAAAGTGTGGAGATGGAATTTTTTCTCATTGACCTAGACATCCCTCGATAGGGAGGGAAGAGGAGATAATGTCCACACTCTGTGTGAAATGTAAAGTAGACATTATCTCAGGTTATGTTAAAAAATAATTTCTCCTTGACAAAGGATCAGAACCTCACAAAGAAAAATCAAATTTGAGATGTCATGGTTGAAGCCTGCAAGACATGAAACGCGTCGTGGGAGAACATCAAGTTCAGTTGTAGTATCATTTGCTCTATACAGAGAGATGGCTTGAAGAGACTTGGGAGAAGGCATCTGGGTGACCCATTTCTTTGTAATAGTAAGTTATTTTATGTTCTTTTTTTATGTGATAAATTCACGGGAATTAAGATTGGTGGAGTGTGACATTTCATATTTATTATAGAAACTTGAGAGGTCTAATCAAACACGCAATTAGACACATACTCCTTAAAAAGTAAACATTACATACGATTTGTAGCAGTGAGCGGCAGAGACGACCCACAGGCTGTTAATCAGAGCCCCCCCGCAGAAATGGTAGCCGGAGTTCAAGGATGCAATGTATGGGACGGAGTTCTTGGTGCAGGTGTATCCTCCAACAATCTTATCGTCATCATCCTCAAAGGCAGCTAAGGCAACAAGACACCAGTTAATGTGAGCAACACCGGCAGTGATACCATAGAAGAAGACATCTTAGGTCAAAAGTGTTCTAAACCCGTCCAACCACCCCATCCTCAGAAGATGTAGAGGGTGAGATACAAATGAATCATAAAGTTACTTTACTACAATATTTATGAAGATAAAACACAATGCTGACCATTTTAATCCCCCCAGAAAGAGACTTACCAGCTGCGCCCAACAACACACAGATCAGAAGCAGCTTCATGGTGGAAACCAGAGTTACCAAAAAGTAAGTATTTGGGATTGAGACGCATTGGGTATTTATACTGGACCAGAACTTCCCCCTTCCCATTTTTTTTGCTTCTAGCCCATTATGTTAATGATCTACGGCGACCAGTTATCATCAGTGGCCACGTGCTATAAAGTATTTCAGGAATGGAAGTTTACTTACGCGCTGATTGTAATTATCTTATCATATTGCTAATGCGTTTCCACTGCTTGTTTCCGTAATAATTAGAGATAATTAAATGGATTCCAGTAAACTAACATGTTTTTATATTCCTCTGCCCCAAAAACGACTTAAACTTAACCACCACGATAATCACTCGTAAGGGCTGCACTCCTCATGACTAACATACAACATACAACATAGAAAATAATTTAAGAAGTCCTACTTTTTCTTCGTCTTCTTTCTCCTTTCCTCCTTTTTCAACGGAAAAATGTTATGATGTTATATATTAACATTATTATATATATGTATATGATGAAATAATACAAAGACACACGAGTTTAATGTCTTTTATTAAGTTTAGTAAAAAATACTTTTTTTTAAAAAAATAATAATCTGGCGGCCCCTGGCCTTAAAGAGCCAGAGCTGCCAAGCCATCCCTTAGTCTCCTCCACAACCAGATTGAATATAAAAAAAAAATAGAATAAAATATCTTGTATATTGTAGTGACATATACAAAAACATGTACGGTAAAAAAAAAAAACCAAAACTCCTCTATATCTGGATGTTCAGGGGGAAAAAACATACAGAAAAAGTCCCTCTCCTTGGCAGGATTATGTGACCCAATACAAACTAGGAGCCCTAACTAAACCTTTACATAAGTTATGGTGGGTAAAAGGTGATGGAAACCCTTCCACTTAAATTTAAGGGGTAGTAGAAGTATTATTATTAAACACTCATCTACAGACACCAGACAAGCCAGAAGGCTTGTTTTTCTCTCAGAAATCTCATGGTGCTGCCACAA
>VKOC01000142.1:192678-218574 GCA_009364415.1 Spea multiplicata
TTCTGCTGGTGAGTTTGTGGAATTTTTGTTCAAATTATTATTATTTTTTAAAATTACATTTTTAAATTTCGAAAGTTTATCTTCATGCTTTTCTCCAGGAGTTTGGCATTGGTCTACGTCGATCGTTGAGACCTTGATACGTTGTTACTACGTTTTTCGGTATTGTATGGTTTTGTTGCAATGTTTTTGACACCGCCTGGTATCCAAAGAGTTAAGTTTTTGGCAGCCATTTATTCCGTACGCGGCTGACGGCAAAGAGTCAATTTCTTGATAATTTAATCCCCAGATTCTTTGTAGACGGGGCAGAAAGACAATGGAAGGGGATGGGGAGAGAAGGGAGAGAGAGAGAGAGGGGATGGGAGAGAAGAGAGGAGGGATGGGGAGAGAAGAGAGAGAGGGGATGGGGGGAGAAGAGAGAAGAGGGGAGGGGAGAGAAAGAGAGAGAAAGGGGATTTTTTGGGGAGAGTTAAGAGAGAGAGGGGATGGGAGAGAAGAGAGAGAGGGGATGGAGAAGAAGAGAGAGGGAATGGGAGAAGAGAGAGAGGGAATGGGAGAAGAGAGAGAGGGAATGGGAGAAGAGAGAGAGAGAAGGGAATGGGAGAAGAGAGATGAGAGAGGGGAATGGGAGAGAGAAGAGAGAGATGGGATGGGAGAAAGAAGAGAGAGAAGGTGATGGGAGAGAAGAGAGAGGTGATGGGGAGAGAGAGAAGAGAGGGGATGGGAGAAGAGAGAGAGGAAAATGGAGAGAAGAGAGAGAGAGAGGGAATGGGAGAAGAGAGAGAGAGAGGGAATGGGAGAAGAGAGAGAGAGGTGATGGGGAGAGAAGAGAAAGAGGGGATGGGGAGAGAAGAGAGAGAGGGGATGGGGAGAGATACATAAAGGTATTTATAAAAGTTATTGGAAGGTGAAGCATACACGTGTATGCGGGTTAAAGTGTGTGGATGTATGTTGTATACATGTTATGGTACATATGGTATATTATATAGTATATGTATACCCAGTGGTATCCCTAAACTGTTAAACTGGGAACTGTTTAACCCTTGAAATAATATCCGTCTTTGCGTTTCAGGTGATGATTGGCTCCTGTTTAATGTATCCGGTAATAAGGAGCCTTTATTTCGGGATTCACTCTTCATTCACTGGCAGTTACATTCCCGGCTCCCATTCACTCGCTTTCATCAACTGTCCTAACGAAGAAATTGCAAAAGATATTGCCAGGTAGTAATGGGTAGTGGTTGATATGATGACATCATAAGTCCCAAGTGTCCCTGTTCCTTCTGGCCAGTCCCTCTTTGGGACCCAAATCATTCCTCCCAATAAACCCATATGCAACCATACTTTATGAGTAATGCTAGAAAGTTCTGTTCATGCTCTATAACCACAAAAAGTATGAAATAAATAAGAAAAACGACAACCTGGAAGGCTGAAGTATATTGATACCCCTTTTTGTAAGTACTTTGGTGGGCTCTTCCATCTATGTAATATGTCTTGTAATTGAGCCCCATGGGATAAGTCACCAGTCAAGGCTACCGGTCCCAGCAGGCAATCCCAGTCCCCAAAAACATTGAAACCAAAGACAAATTGTCATACTGGTTCCTGGCATTGAAACCCTTCGTAATCTGCTTTCTCTAGGGCCATCTTGGAGAAGAGGTTGGCCGCTGGAGTTAATATCATGCCGAAGACTTCATCTCTGTAGGTATAGAGGGGCAGGTTCAGTTTAAAAAGGGGGGGGGGGGATATATTAATAAAAATGTAATATTTTTAACATTTTTCTAACCACATATAGAGGATTTTCAGTCCCTAAATCCCAAATTGTGTTATTGTGAGCTCGTTTGAGCCGGGCCCTCCTCATCTGTCAAAATTGTTATGTTACATACTACTTGTTATGTCCTGTCTGCCCATTGTACAGCGCTACGGAATATGATGGTGCTTTATTAAACAATACATAATAATGATAGTAAGCCTGATTTTTCTTAAGTTATTTTAATGGTTATGGACGTTGGTTGCTTCAGGAAGAAAACATATTTTTTTTTTTTACTTACAATTTTGGTTATAACAGATACCTATGGAAGGGAGAAATTGAGGAATCCACCGAAATACTTTTGGTAAGGATAACTCGCGTTTAAGTTACTTTCGTAAACTACTTTTGTTATTTCAATAGACAAAGGTCCTGTGTATCCGAGATACTTTGTCATCTTCTGGGAATGTTTGGTTCACAATTAAAATATCACTTTTTTGCTCTCCTGTATTTTTCTTTTAAATTCAGGGAATTTAAAAAATTTAGCTTGGCCGGATAATGTGATTTATTAACTCCAGCGGAGGCGATTAAGATGTCAGATGACAGAGATCTAAATTAACAGCAAAGAATATTAATCCAAAAAAAATAAATCCGCTTTATTTTTTCTTTGGTAGAAACTCAATTAATTGGGGGAAATTATTTTATTTATTTATTATTTTTAGTTTTCTAACTTTATTATTTTAATAATAAATAATGTCAATTGCCTCCTTTTCTGTCTTATTAACAATAACTCTATATAATTTTTTTAGATTTTTCTGGCCTGTCAGTAAAATTCCAGCTAGCGGACATTCTTCATAACCAGCATTAAACTTTCTCGCTATACTTTTCTCCTTTAAATGCTCGACATGCTGCCGCCACCTAGTGGTGAAATAATGCAAGTGCGCTTACCAGTACAGTTACATTTTCTTGGCTGGTTTGGTAAGAAGCTTTAAACCCAAATATGTTGCGGAAAATACACGAAAATAGCTTTATTTTCTTTTTATAGGTAGCGAAAACCAAAACCGCAAAAATATTTGAGTTATCTTCTTATGTTGGGTAAGTTTATCTTTCTGTTAGATAGCAGGGCTTATGTTTTATGAATTACTCTGGGAATGATGAAATAATGTAAAAACCCTAATTCTCTTTAGGCTGGTTCATCCTTTCCAAACTCCTGACTTCATAAGTATTCCAATAGACCGCGGAAACCCAGATTATTTAAGGTGGATCGAAGAAGTCATGACGGAGACGGAATCCTAACGTAGGATATCGCTGGATATCTCCGAAGGTTGATTCGGTAGAATTGTCAGCTGATCATTGTCAATGGTGATCAGTTGATCTTGGTAAATGGCTGCAACCAGAAAGATCCGGAGCCAGTCAGTGCCTCGGGTAAGAGATGGCCCTGACGGACCTGGCTTTTCAGGACTTCCTTAATGTCCTTTAGCTCGATGGCTCAGACTAGGTTGGCAGGTTTTACCCAGCATCCCGTATTGTGTATTTGAGCTTGTCTTGTAACGCCATGATGTCACATCACCTTTCTAAAGGCGTCCAACGATGGCTCTCACCTCATATCCTAACCCCAGCCCCATCTCTACCCTCGTAAGTTGGAGAACATGAATGGAGGCAGAGGTGGAATAAAAGGGAGATCGGGTTATGGCCAAAAAACACAGAAGAGCGTCATCAAAGGATGAGTTTAATTTGGTCGCCCAATGGAGTTTTAATTCTTCGATAAAAAAATGTAGTAGATGGCGAGTATGAAGTCAAATTGGAATAGATTTACCCAATTTGGCCCTTCTACAAGTCCAGATTTATTTTATGCAGTCAATTCAACAAGCAGTTGAAATAATTGCCCCGCGTGTCTAATACAGCTGCTGAATCCAACCTAATTAAATTGTTGTTGACGCTGTCGTTTTGGGCCAAATTCCAGCCTTTTATTACACCGATGATTGTTCAAATAAAAAAACCACCTGAAACATTCTCGTCTTTCAAATTTTACATGGAAATCCCCAAATCATCAAACCCCACTCAAATAAAAATCCTCTCGGTGGACTTCTCACAATCTCACAGCTGGAAACCCAGAAATTTCACTGGAATTATTAAAATTTCTACGGCTTTCCGGCCAATCGGAATTACTGCTGGGAAACACTAAGAAAACACTTTTTTTTTAAAATCAATAAAATATACAATTACGTTTTTGAGCAAAGCACCTTATTATACAGTATATTGATGGAATTACAATGTTACCATTTTAAGTAAAACTAAATTTTGGTTACTTAAGTTTTCTGAGATTTTTTTTGTAACATATATAATTATTGTATCACGCACCTCCCCCGCACGCAAGTTCAATGATTATACCGCTTTTATTTTAAATAAAGCATTTTACATTAATGATAAAAAAGGCAATACGTACCATTCCAAAAACAGAAGGTTCTCCAAATTGGTTGTAAGTGGAATTTGTTCCTTCCACGGGGCAGAAAACTTCCCAAAAGTTGGACCCAAGGACGGGTATAGCCAATGGGTTTTGGTGGGTACATTGTGGTATTTGGGGGTCCCCTCTAATTAACTCATCAGATGTTCGAGGCTTTGCTGAGTTTCATGACGATATTACTAACAAATGAACTTGTGAAGGAGGATTCAGCACCTACTTAGTTATGCGAGCCCAAGACCACAACGAGATCGACCGGCACCAAACATGGCGGACATTTAGAATAATCTAGTTAGACCAGAGGCGATGAGCTGACAATCAAAGGCCGCTATACCGAGAGAAGATTAAAATAAAGAAAAACACTGCGTTGTTTCCCAATAATTTATTTAGGTTTTTTTTTTTTGGAAATTACAAATTGTTAAAAATCGGTCCTGATTTCACAATTAAAAATTTGTCTAATTTTACCGAAAAAAAGGTCACTTGTTTTTGTTTTTTTTTGGCAGGTTATCAAATACAGTATAAATTTTGCAGATACTTGGAAAACACGGCGTTTATATCGGAAATTCTAACGAAGCCCTATACAAAAAGCAGCAATTAACAATAAAAAATATTTTATCGCTACAGAAACTTCCCACAAGACACTTTAAAACCTTTGCGTTAAGGATGAATGCGATTGGTCGGAATTATTATTCTACGGAAGCTTTGCTCTAAAAAATGACGGATTCTAGAAATGGGGCATTTTAACCATTACCGCCTCGTTTTCAATCGTGAACAATTTAAAAATAGTATGTAACGGCATAGAGGGAGTTAAAAATTATTGGCATCATTGGCCATTACGTCAATTTATGCTCTGTCCTGATTGGCTCTAATCAAACCAGATATTAGCCAATCAGAATACAGCAATAACGAAAATGTTTTTTTTTTTTCCTCATCAGCTCCAATTTACTTAAAGTCTCTACATGCATTAATAAAAGCTGAAGAGGAGGGAACCGTAAATGTTCCAAACTTTATTTTATTCTGCTTTTCTCAGTGTGCTGCTTCATAAAATATATATTTTAAAGCAATGCTTCTTCTTTTAAAAAAAAAAAAAAAAAAAGATTTAAAAAAGAATTTAAAAAAGTACCAGAAGTTTCCGCATATAGACTCATTCTGCGGAGATTTGTTGAACATCATATCTGGAGCTCAGATACCAAAAAAAAATCCCTAAATCAAGAAAAAAAAGTTAAAGGAATAAAAAAAAAATACTGTTGAGATATATCACTATTTTTTTTTTTTTTTTAATATTTTTACTTCCGGACCGACGAATCTATACCTTACAATTGAAAGCGATCTCATCACCATAGCAACTTCAGTTAGGACATAGCGATGTTCCACTGGTAACGTTCCACTGGTTGCTATGGTGATGAGACTGATTTTCTTTTTATACCCATAAACCCGTGGTCTTCCTAAGACTTTTAGTTACATTGTATCCATGAGCTAGAAATTTGATTGTCAAAAATTTCCTATTAGTGACGGGAACCGAGAGGGGAAAAAAAATAGCAGCATTGATAAAAACCTCAAAATTATCCCCAAAAATATATTTTTATTTAAAAAAAATACAATCGTCAGTGATCGGTTTTATAAAAAAAACCTAGGAAGTGTTTCAAAAAGCAAACCCAACTTTATATTAATTCCGAAAAAAAACAATAACTAGGTGATATAAAATTTATACGACTGTTTTAACCAAACGACTTTCTTTTTCTAATAAAAACCAGTTCAGGCTTGTGTGTTCATACATAGAACTATATTATATGCGCACGTACGTTCATAGATATGTATTTAGTAAATATTTATATATATATATAAATGTATATATCTTACAATATATAATCTAAGTTGTATTAGACCAGCTAGTTGCTATAGAAGAAACCTGCACTGGGCTGTCCAATGGAGCAGGGTTCGGCCCTCGCGTTTCTAGAACCGCCATTTTCCCGCTATTCCTACATGCTCTGGCGGTGGTGGTGGGGCCCCCCTGTCCATGGCGGTAGGGCCCTGTCTAGTGGTCAACACGGGGACCGTATCTAGAAAGGTTGGACAGATAAGCTGTTGAGGACACCAGGCCTCATACCTGATAGACGGCTCTAAGATGCAGTAAAGCCGTCAATTTTTGGGGGGCACCCACCTCCAAGTCTGGTCCTACAGAACCTGCCGGCAGATCGGCCCCATTCGGCCCCCCGTCTACTCACCCGTTTTTCCCGCTCTAAAGACTCAAACCTTAATCAGTCGTTGGTCTCGTCTTAGATTCAGGAGCCGTATGTCTATCCCATGCATGTTTAATACCCTCACTGTATTACCCTCTACCACTTCTGCTGGGAGGCTGCTCTATTTACGTACCATCCTCTAAGTAAAGATAAAACTTTATTAAGTTCCCTAAAGCCCATTCATTCTGCTTCCCCATGGACAAGCAACAGCCCTCTTCAAAAATAAAAGTGCTGCAAGGTAATTGTTTGCATTAGATTTTTGGAGTTGGTAACACAACCGGTTATGGGCCATAGAAATAAACTGCCCTGTCGCTCGGTGTTCACAAGATCTCCCCCCCTTCCATTGAAAAGCCCCCCGTATCCCCCGTGGGATACAATGTGCATGAATGGGAACATTCTAAATTCGTTGTCAGATACAGTAAATGCTACAATATCCAGTCAGTTCATCGGTAATACTAACGGCACTCTCACTTTCAGCTATCGGAGTGTTAAAGTGTTTGATACACTATCTTTTTTTTTTTTACATTCTTACTTAAAATGTTTATTTATTTTTTTAATACTAATTTGTATCTCCTAACAAGCAGTAAATGGTAAAAAAAAGCAGCTTTGTATATACTATCAAAAAAACAAAAAACAAATGTCATTGAACTCGGGGACACCCCTCGAAATATCACAGGGGGGGCCCTTGATTCTTTATGTCAGGATTTGGAACGTATGCCCTGTCCAGATGTTAACGGATTAGGATTCCCACGATGCATTGCTAGCCAAACCTCAGGTATTTGAGACCACATTGGATATTGCCGTAGCACGCAATATAGGGCCAGGTCACCTTAATGTAGATGCGTGGCGTTATATTTTATCGACACGTTCATGTAGTCCGTGCTGGTCGTAGCCCCCGAAACAGAGAACTTTATATAAAGTAGTGTCCCCACCAGCATAAGGCCCCTTTATATTAATATAAAACTGTAACTTACAGCTAAAAACACGTTAAAAATGTTATCTTAACATATAAATACTCTTATGTTCTATTTATTAATGCACTGGGGGTTTTTTTTCAGTTTTTTTCCCTCAATTTACGATTGTTTTAGATAATGTATATTATATATTTGTTATTTTATGGGCAGTCAAAAGTGACTTCATCTTTCAGTACTTCTGGTATTTGACAATTTTGCCAATTTTGGCCTTAAATATTCGTTATATAGAAACCTAGAGGGGAAAATGTTCCTACTGGCAGGATTTAGCAGATCAAACTCTTTTAGTGCTTCTTTACAGAGCTGGAGGTTTTTCCGCCCTCAAGAAAGCAGAGAAACCATAGAGATGCCTCGTCAGAACCCCTAAGGCATATCGCAGGTATGAGACGCACCTCTATGGTCTTTTCTGACAACGATTAACCTTCTGCCACCGAGGATGACAAACCTTCCAGCTTTGTAAGAAGAACGAAAAAGGGGATTATCTGCTAAACTGTGGAAGAGAAGGGTAGGAAACAGTAAGTGCTCATATATATATATATATATATATATATACCTAACAATAACTGTGATTAGTCCCCCTTTCATATGTCAAGAAGTAGGTTGTTGCCAAAAGCCCGCTGACATATAGCATAAGGGATTAGGTGCGATATTTGGAGCAGAAGCACCTATTGAGTCACATTGTAGACGATGACAGCCCTCAGAAACATTGTTTTTAGTATTGTAAGAAAAACATTTTTTACAGTTCTAAAGGGTGCCAAAATATTGAATCCTGTACCCTATTTTAAGTGCTGTTTGGTTAGTAAGATAGTAAAATCTCTGAAACACCTACAGACCTCTTCCCAAAAGCTACAATCTCCACATTCTGGAGCCCCGCTCAAAAACATATAGATTTTTTTTTTTTTTAACCTTTGGTTATACGATTGGTCCTAAAACACGTATGTAAGTGCGGGTGCGTCAATAGGGAGTGGACCCTTCCCACTCGACCAAGTACTGAACCTTCCCCTCCGGCGTCACCCGTCGGGCCAACACCTGATACTTTTCTCCGCACGCCAGCCTCCCAGCGGCTCCGAAGTAATTGGTGATGGAGGATTTCAGGTGGGACAGGCACGTGTCGTCCTCGCTGATGCTTTCGAACGGGTGGCTGTCAATGGCGTTGTCCGGCAAATCGGAAGCCCTGGCGTAGTCGATGGTCTCCGGGACGCAGCCGTTCTGCCTTTCTGTATGTTCCAAGGCCCTCTTCTTGGACTCTATAGATGTGTACATTTTGGAAGCCAACTTTCTTTTACGGCTACCGACATTACCTCTACAAAAAAAAAAAATCACGTTAGACATTTTGGACTCAGAAAGTAAAAAGAATACCAAACAGCCCAGAACTTCATACCAAGTACAGACACGGAATAATCCAACGATGCCGGGCTTTACTCACCTAGACTCACAGGACAGGCTGGTGGAGGCTGAACCGGACGTGCTAGCGGCGTCGTTAGAATCAAGGTCCGAGGTGAAGTTCTGACCGGAGCTGGCACTAAAATACATTAAGAGCAGAAGCGAATTCAGTTTTAGCCCCCAAAAAACCCAAAATACGTAAAAAACCCTTTAGATAAAGCTCTGTAGGTTTGCAGCGACGCTCTCTACATCCGCTAAAATGTATCAACGGAGAGAACAAAGCGGAAGCCAGCGTTAGCGAGTCCCACAAGGCTGGTGCCGTATGTCTCAGGTCACGTACATGGTGGGGACAGCCATGCACCCAACCGGCTCATGAGTTGGACCATATAGATATTATAACCAGGAGCTGGAAAGCAGGGCTTAAGAAGTCAATATCTACAAACTAAAATATCCAATAGTAATAAAATATACATCAATTTCCAATTATGGAGTAGATTTTTCAAACCGCTCAGCGGACGGTAGGTGGGGGGTCGACCGGTTGTTATCGGCTGTCAGATGGAATGTTTCATAGTTCACTTCATACCTTTTCAAACTCTGGATTTCATCGAGCGTGAAGTCGAAAATGCTGGCCAGGTGGTGGTTCGTGCTCCAAGCAGATGTGAAATCGCTCTAATTGAGAGGAAATGAACGGAAAAGATTAAAAGAAACGCGAGTATCGGCGGAGTCTGAGAACACTGAGAACAGCCGTACGGAGCTCAGCGGGACGCCCGTTATTCCTTCGCCGCGGAGCTCCCCCGTAATAACCGCTAATGGGGCTCTAGCTGTGAGCGTCACCGCGCTGAACTTTTCCTAAAACCTTTCTTCATTTAGGTGACAGCTGGACATTAAGGTTAAACAAACTTTACATTAATCATCTCAGCACAGAATGAGTCCATGTAACCCGTCCAATTCGCTCGCCTTAAGAACATCTGGTCTTATTCTTCATATACTAACGAGGTATTCTGGCTATAAAAAAATGTGTAGAAGAGAACATTTCCACCCAAAACTGCTAAGATATTTTTATTTAGTCCGCTTATTTTGCCATAGAAGAAGTTACTCAGCTGCTCAGGAACGGGAGGCCATAAAGAGGATATAAATCAAGAAATAATATAAATACATATAAAATGAGACCGGTATTTATTTAATAAGAAGGAGAACATCCATCTTGGACAGACGTTTAATGTACAGCTGGAATACTTTCCTGTGAAACTGACCGTATATCCGCAGGTGGCAGGACACAGAGGTCTCAGGAGTTGAGTGGTTTGGCCGCTAATTCTGGCTACAGCTGTCTCCTAAACTACAAGGACCTCAATAACCAAAATGTGTCCAGTGTTTGTGGGACGCTCGGGAAGAGACACATCTGTGAGCGGCGTCCGGTGCCAAATCATGGGGGACGGCGATCGGACACATGTCTACTAAACATCTATTTCTATCACATGTCCGCGCTGCAATAGCTACGAAGATATAAAGGAAGACGTAGAACTCTATATTTTAGCTTTCACGTGTAGCCATCAGAATAATTTGGTCCAGGGCCGAAGACCCCGAGCGGTGTACAATGACCATAATCTTACGAAAAAGAGAGGAAAAAAATAAATACTCACGCTGGGGATGGCATCTTCCAGAAGGAACTTGGCCTGCTTCCTCCGAATACCTTGCCTTTTCTGCCTTTGGCATTCATGGGGTAGTAAACTGTAACAAAAACATGAAAATATAGAATTCTGTACTAGAACTTTAAAGTTCAGGCTTACTCTACACCGGGTCCGCTTTCAGTAAAAAAAAAAAAATGCAGTTTCTGTGACGGCTAAATGGGACCTCTACCTGTTTTTATGGGAATACTTGCTCCTTCCTCTCTTCTTGGGGTCGGCCGAAGACCTGCTGTCCGTCTGGCCGGTCACCTTCTCTGGGAGCAGTTTGCCCGGCGGGCTTGGCGGAACACGGATTCTCAGGCGGAAGATACATTTCTTCCTTTTGATCTCCTTGCCGCAAAGAAATCTAAAACGAAATAATGAAACGAAGGGGATATACAATGTTTCCAAGAAAAAGCGCGGCCGGTTGGGTGGTCACGGCGCCTCGCGGTGCGATTGTCCTACCTGCTCTTATAGCTGTTTAACGCATCGAGGAGATGCTGGCCTCTCTCTTCCGCTGGAGTCGCAGAGAGCTGGAAATGGCATTAAACACCAGTTAGTAAAAGAAGCCCACGCGTGTTATTGTTTAAAAGACAACAAAAAAAGGGTTATGGAATTGGGTTTATCGAGAAGGGGGGGTCTGTAAAGTTGCAGAATTGTAGGAGTGTGACGTTAGGTGGGGACGTCCCAAATCCTCCATTTTTAAATTGGTTAAGGATTATGAATTAGTACATTTTTTAGGATCAGGAAGATCTGTCACTTCAGGGAGCGACCATAAGGGGGCAGCCAAACCTAGGGGGAACTCTAAACAGAGATGGGCTAAAAAAGTGAAGTTTTCTTCCCGTGTTTGTGAATAACACTAAGTTTTCATGAAAGTATTCGCAGGAACGCAGATGTCTGCAGTAGTAAAGCTGAAACTTTGATGACGTCATCACGCCCGGGGCGTAACTGGGGTGAAAAGTGACATCTTCTGCTGTTATTAGGGGGTTAAACTTCTCATCACAGACCCCGTAGAGACGGTGCTAACGTATAAGAGGATCAAGCAGCCGCTTAGGGCCTTTATTGGTGTTTGTGTGGCCCTCCTTTTTTTCTTTACACTAAACTCACTCCATATTCCGTTCCTAAGTCTCTGCATACTTTCCACATACATTATATATATATATATATGAGATGGGCCAATCGAAATCTTCTTGTTTACAGCCCCTAAAAATCTTAAATCCCCCCCTACTTCAACTGCGGATACCCAAAGAAAATGTATACAACAGGGTATATATATGTATAAAGTAACGCATCACCACTTAAAGGGGACACACGGCCCCCCTATCCAGCCCTATTATACTTCTCTGAGAGATACAATAAACGTATTATATGTTTTCGTTGCATCTTATATCAGATTGATGCAGAAAACTAGTCTAAATTATTAAATAAATAAATAATAGGGAGTGTCGGGTAATTATTTTCTATAGAATGCGTCTGAATCCGCCGTAGGGGTTACGTGGTTTACACCCAGTCGGCAGACGATTAACCCATCGCCCCCCAACGACTGTTATTTCCGTGCCGAATGTCTGATTCCCCGAACAGAACGGCCCCTCTCTGCCCCCATAACGCGTCCCTCGCACGCCCGCCATCTCATTTCCCAGAGCTCAGATCCAAAGGGATATTAGAACGTTTGTCTGCGTTCCCCCAAACGACAAGCAGATGGAACAGACGCGTCCGAGCCAAACTTCCACTGGTCGCAAAGCAGAGGATCGTGGGTAATCACGGCCGACTGTCTCGTTTACCCGTTTACCCTTTTTTCTGGGGCTGTGCGGCCCCCGGGAAAGGGCTAACCGGTGTTTGTAAACCATTGACGAGCTGGATGGAGAGGGAGGGGTAGCTAAAGGACCGCATTACATCACATTCCAAACGGAATTTTGATTTATTGCCAAATGTGTTTTTTGGAACGAGCGCGACGCGTTAACGTTACGAGTGATCCGGACAGAAAGTATTTGTAGTAAAAGCCTAAGGCATAACCCCCCAAACACTATTCTCTTAAATAAGACACAGAATTATTGCAAATTTCATTTAAAAAAAAAACAAAAAAAACCAACAACTTATAAATGCCAAATTGAGTCTTTTTACACCATCACGTAGACCCAAAATAAGGCTAAAAAAGTCATCTTTGGGTCCAGGAATAATGTTTTTTTTTTTTAAACGGAACGTACCTTGGCGAGCTGCATATGGTACCAGTTGGCATTGACGAAATTCAGAATTTCTTCAAAGTCGAAATATTTCTTTTTGCTGAGAACTCCCAGGTTGTAGAGGGTGAGGTGTACGATATCTACCCTGTAAACAAAAACGGCAAGTT
The DNA here is from genome assembly GCA_009364415.1 of Spea multiplicata. NCBI lineage: Eukaryota > Metazoa > Chordata > Amphibia > Anura > Pelobatidae > Spea > Spea multiplicata. The sequence goes on from VKOC01000142.1 coordinate 205,483, forward strand.
ACGTCACGTATTACCCTCTACCACTTCTGCTGGGAGGCTGCCCCACTTATCTACCACCTTCTCAGTATTATACATTATAATTGGAAGTGATTCAGTGGTCTCTTCACTCATCCTTTCCTACATTTGAAGTCCTTTAAGACACAACCTGCATTCCCTGCCTACAATTGACCCGCGTATCTCTTGTTTGCATCCGTCTTCATTATTGAATCTATTAATTGAATATAATAAGTAAGAGCGTTGAGTCCCGTGTATCATCCTTGATTAAATCCCCTCCCGGTAAGGGTCTCCGCCGCTCCTGATGAGAGGCACATGTTTATTTAGGAGAAGAACAATTTCAAGCGAAAAAGGGTTTGGGTTTCCTGGAAACACTGTTTCCAATTTCTTACAGTTTATCCCAATTTCAGATCATTTATGAGACGAGATACGCAGATGCTGCTTCTCCTCGCGTTAGGGGACGAGGCACGCGAAGGAAGCGCGGTGGCCGGGGGTAAAACGTTAAATGCTGCCCTTTACGCTCAGGCGTGGGGTATTTTACGATGAATCGCCCCGCTGTCCTGCAATGTGAACTCAGGGCCCATCGCGCACGTTGTGTATTTGGAAACGAGGGATACGTTCCTTTGGCATCTTAACAAAGAGCACCTTCATCTCCGGATTACTTAGACCTTGGAGTGTCTGGGGTATTAATAGACTAATTACCCGGGAATAAACTAGCAGGAACGCATCTAATGATGACCCAGGGCAAATCCTGACTCGCTCCACTTACTGAGGAAAGACAAAGGACTCATCGTGCATCGCGCTAAGCAAACCGCCTGTGGACTCTTTGGCCCCTCCAAGGAGAATACGAGCTTTCTGCGGATGGTGATGCCTTTCGGGGGATCCCCTTCCAGTTTCTCGCGGTTATGGCCATTCCAGCCTTTTTTTACAACCAAATTCCCGCAATCTCTGGAAAGATCATCGGGAAGCGCCTGACGGTAGATTAACGCATTTGAGTTTCGCCGTTGAACAGCGCTTTATTTATTTTAAGAGGGGTTTGTATCCATCGTCGTGGCTGGTCTATAAGATACACCTTAAATAAGGGGGCGTCTTTTACCCAATTAACACGCAGGGGCTTGTGGAGGCCGGCGGTATCTCAGGAAATAAGAACTGGTTTCCTTGTATCAAACCTCAAAGAGATACATTTATAGTGAATAATAGGGAACACTAAATATATATATCTATCTATAATAAAAAGGCACATATATACTGTATATGCCTTTTTATTAGGTAGTGGATTATTAGGTAGTGGATGGATTTGCCCCATTTGGGATTCTAAGTATGGCAGCTGATTGCTGGGCCTAAGGGGCATTTAACCTGCGAATGCCCAGTTACACTTGCGCGGCTCACCTTCCACTTGGAATGCTAGTTGAGTTCCAAGGAGGACACTGGGGATGATCCCAAGTATATAAATGATTCTGTGGCCATCTTTTTGACCCCCTTCACTACAAAGCCTGTGCATGTACGGGCTTACAATTCATTGTCCTTAATGGGTTTTAGGACAACCCATTAAAAAAGGTTAAAAAAAACCCAAAACCCACAATAACTGCAATAAGTCCTCTCAGTACCATAAAACCTCCATCTTACCATCTCAAAGGCAGCCGCTTCAGGAATTCAGAGCCGTGGTTACACACAGAACAGAAGAAAACGTAAAATCTAAGAAAGAAAGAGATAAATGCTGAGAGCGAATCATCAAAACCCTCTACAGCGCTATGGAATACGACGGCGCTGTGTAAAGCAAATAATAACATTTTACATTGCAATACAAATAAATAAACATAGGAATACAAATATTTATTTATTTTACGGGTAAAGCTTATCGCGGCCTGGATTTCCCCAAATAATAACTTAAGTTTTTTCCCCCACTTCTTGTTAAACATTGAAACAAATTAAAATCTCCAGCAGCCCTTAGAACCTCACGCCAGGAATTCCACCGCAGCTCGAGAAGGAGGATTTTTATTAAAAAAAAATATTTTAGTAACAAGGAGGAAAAGAAAATAAAAAAAACAGGAAAAGAACTTCCAAGAATAAAAAGCGAAACTTTAAAACTATTTAGTTTGGGGGGGGGGAGGGGGGTCTTGGGGTTCTGCGGAATCGCACCTGTAAAGAGAGATTTACGTTTGGCGCTACACGGACTTTTTTAGTTTTCATTCATGACAGAGGGAAAGGGCCCCCACCCCCGGAAAAGAGCAGACGGGGGCAACGGTTTTTTCTCACATACTTTGTGAAGTCTCGTTGTGCCGTTTAGAAGAGGAGGATCGGCAAAAACGGAACGCTACAAAGTGCAGCAATATATTTATTTTCTATTTCTGGACATTTCCGCCCCCCCCCCCCCCAATCAAATTATTAAGCTTAAACCAGGTTGGCGCGAGTTTTGTTTTTTGGGCTGGAAGGGGTTAATGCGGAGAATGTGAAAGGGAAGGCCCCACTCGCTAGCCTCGCGGGAACGTTTAAGAATGTGCAGAATGCTACGGAGCGAAGGGGAAACCGCACAGAATTCCACACAGAATGCCTTTACACCCAAGGGACTGACGGCTCCTTCCCAGATCCATCTACCTGGGACTCGTTGGGCTGCGAGGGTCCGTCGGAGCCCACCTGCCGGCAAACGCCACGCTCCGAAGACCCAAAAAATGACTTATTGATTTATAAAGCGCCATAGTATTCCGCAGCGTGGATGAAGGGCTCCCGGGATCTCAAGATTCCCCATAAAAAAAGTGTTTTAAAATAAATAAAAATAATAATAAATAGATATATGTCGTTTAGTAAGCTCTTGGGACGCGGGGCCGTTAGAGCAGTCATGGGCGATCTGCCCGTCCTGTGTACTGGGAGACCCGACAGTCCTCCCCCTGGGCCACAAAGTTTTAACAGCTCCGTCTCGTACAATTTACAGCAGTCATAAAGAGCCGCTGGCACCGGAGCCAACAGAGAGATTCGTTAACCGGCGGGAGGCAGAATAAATAAATGGGCCATTAGCCGCGCCGTCGCAGGAGGCTGGGGGGGGTGTTAGAGGTCGCAGGCCATGCGCGACGCGCCCTGAAAGGTGTACCGTACCTGTCTCCAAACATCATGGGCTCGTTCAGGCACTGGATACAAGCTTCGTGGAACCACTGTCTGCAGCGGAAACACTGGATCATCTTCAGGTACCACCTGTCCAAAACGATACATTTACCCAATCACATACTTTACACTCGAAATGTCATTTTTAACCAATATTCTGAACTCATCATTATTTTTATTTTTTTTGTAGACTATGGCTGTATTTAACACCTAGGAGGCCACCGGCACAGCGGATTGCAAGCTCCTTGGATCGGACTGTCTGAAATTTTTAATCCTCTAGTTTATTATATAGATTTTTTATATTTGCGCATTCACAACTATAATAAATCCGAGATTAGAATACCAGCCGCGCATGTTGCTGACAGACCGGTTAGGACTTAATGGTCCACTTTTGGGTTGAATAGTAGAAATATCTTACTCTCCGGGCCCCCCACAGTAACAGTAACACTGCTGCTGATTGGTTCTGTGTGGCGAATCCCAATCCAGCTCCTTGGGGTTGTACGTCAAGAACATTTTCACGGCTTGAAGGGTTTTGGCAATCGGCCCTTTCTTCAGAGCGCCTCCTTTCTGCAAGTAAAAAAACATTATATTTATGGTGGGAGTTTTTTACCCCCCACAACTGCCGTAAAGCAAAACATGGCTGCCTAGCGGTCCCTTTAAATTTGCATGGTTCCCCCCTTACCAGATGCATGGGGGTATTCCGCTGAATCCTTCCATGTGTATTTGCCCCTTTTCCCCCGCTGGCAAGCTTTACGGAGAGGGTCTATGATCAGACCCCCGGGGCACACATGTGGCAGGGGATCCTATTGTTTAAATGGACCAATCACACGCCACTGACTGGCTGCTTCGAGGATATTTAATCATTAAAAAGAATACTTATTTAGGTACTTGGTTCTTTTGGCGAGGCGGCCGGGGCGCGGGGATTAAACTGTCCCATTAAATAAGCGTTTAGAGGGTATAATACACGGACCGGAGGGGCTACGGAGATCAAATGTAGTAAAATACTGACTTCTCCATAGCAACAACACGGAGACCTTTACACGTTCCATAGAAGCGTAACGTTAAAGTGGTTGGCGAGGAGCTCAGGGGCGGAATGTCTCCGGCGACCTCGCCAAAAGCCAAGCCCGCTCTCTCTTTTCTTTCCACGTCGGCCCCCGGTGAAGCAGACGCTCTATCATCTTGAAGCAATAAATGGTTTTCTGTGAGCCTGGACAGGGTTTGGCAGCCGTATGAAGGCTTAATCCCCCTCGGACCGGACAAGAGGCCATCGAAATTCCTTCTCTTACAACCGCAGAGCCGCCGAAACCTCCAAACTCAGCATATCCTCGCCGTGACGGCACAAACCGTCTGGAGGATGAGGCAGGGCCGGGTGCCGGGGATTTATTTACTACTTGGAAGAGGTGCGTTTGATGAACGTTTACAACCCAGCCAATTCTCCATTTCTAAACTTTTCCGGCAGCCGGGGGGGACGGTAATATAGTAAATGACCGGGCCAGGAGTTTATAAAAACGCAATAATATACAGGGCCGAAGGCTCTTTATATTCACTGAATTTCAATTATTTTTCAAAAGAATTAAGACAATGCCCAAATTGGACATCTATTTCCAGTTTTGCTTTATGGAAAGGGTAGTAGATCAGTGGAATAGCCTCCCAGCAGGAGTGGTAGAGGGTAATACGGTGAGGGGATTTAAACATGTATGGGATAGACATACGGCTCCTCTAAGACGAGACCAACGACCGTACAGCGGAGAGGAGGAATCATCATCGTGATACATAGGGTTCTTAATGTTGGTTACATTGTTTCAAGGCTCTCATAATGTTCTCTAAACATGGAAAGACGGAAAGGCTAACGTTTTTTGCTTATGGACAACCAAAACCCAGAGCGTGGCCATACACCACCAGTCCCCGAGGGCCACAGCCCAGCAAGGGATTCTGTGCATCCCTGCCCCTAGACAAACAGTTAATGCTTCATTGAGACGCCTGTGCTCAAGCAGGGATTTCTGAAAAGCGTGGCACGAGCCATTAAGCTTTACAATTACACAAGAGGGGCTTGGCGTCCTTACCCTGACCGCGAGAACGAAGATGCATCTTCTACAGAACCAAGGCTCCAGAAGGCAGCTGCCGTTGCTGTCCACGACAGGTACGTGACACTTCTGGTGATAACCTGGGGAAGAAATCGTTTATCGTGAAGACTTCTGGCAACGGATGCATAATGGTGTCGGTAGAAAGCGGCGGACATCGGGTTACATGCGCACAGGGTGCTTCACATACCGGCAAATAACATTTTAATCAGAAACTTTATGCAGAGATCTCTCTCCGGCGGCTATGAAATAGACTGTAAGCTCCCTGGGGCAGGGGCCTTCTTTGCCAATGTATTCAGATCACAATGTCTCTAAACTACTGTACTTTGTATAAGACGTGACTTTTTATATTGTAGATTGTAAAAGACTGATTATATTATTATTAGCAGTATATTGTTATGACATTTATTATTATATTAGTATATTTTTTTATTAGTAGTAGTAATAATAGTAATTATTATGTTATTAATTATATTATTATATTTTATTATTATTTATGTTATTATATTATTAGTATATTATTATTAGTAGGTAGTAGCAGTAATAGTATATTATTATGTTAAAAATATATATTATATTATATTAGTAGTGATTTTATTATTATGTATGTTATTAATATATTAGTATATTATTGTATTATTAGTATTTTTATTTTATATGTTATTTAATATTTTATAATATATATTTTATTATTAGTATTTTATTATTTATTTAGTATATTATAGTATTATTAGTATTTTTATATTATGTATGTTATTATTAGTAATATTTTATTATTAGTATTTTATAATTTATGTATTTGTTATTATTAGTATATTATTTTATTAGTAGTATTTTATTATTATGTATGTTATTATATTATTAGTATATTATTTATTAGTAGTAGTAGCAGTAATAGTATATTATAATGTTATGATAATATTATTATAATTAGGATATATATTTTTTCATAAGGACAATTCAAATGCTGGCGGTTATAAGGATTAATAAACCAGGCTTCCTGCGTCTTTCTGTCCGAGCAGCCGGGACGCCCGACGCGTTGCAGGCTTTCAGACAGAACACATAAGGTAATCATTAAAAACTGAAGGCTGCGCATGTAAAGTATCAATTTTGCATATATGACAGTTTTGGATGTTACTCGATACAGGCTTTGGTCCTGCCGGCCCGCAAAAAAAGGAAGAGGAATCTTATCCGAATAATGTATTTTTTTTTTTTTAAACAGTGTTTTCTGGGGATATTTTTTCATCAGAAAAAGCGTAAATAAAGTGTAGCCCCGCCGTTACTGTAAGATGCCGAGAGCACGCGTGCCGTTTCTTGCGGGATGGCTACTCACGCTGGTCATTAAGTCAACACGTTTGTACCCGACAGCATGTAGTCAGTGTCCGGGACGGCGTGCCAACTGTGACACATCTTAAATTAGGAGCTGAAAACCTCACCCTAAGCGAGAATCAACAGAGGTCGGCTTGAGAAAAGCAGAGAGGCGACAACATTTTACACCCCCCTACCTTCTAGGGGACCCCCCAACACTTTGAAACACCTTGACACAATGCCTCCTCCATTCTGCAATCAGTAGCCTTCCCCCATCAGTAAAAGCCGGGGCTGTAACTCCTCTGCTGCCCCTCGACGGAGGGCAACCGCTGCCCCCCAAAACACGGCATTGGGCATTGTGCTCCTCCTTGGTACTTTTTGGAATGAGCAGAACCCCCGGGAAGCCTTCCAGTAACTCCTAATGCAGACAAAGTCTGTCTAGGAAGCTTACTGTCAACGTTCAAGGATACCATTGTTCTACAGCATAAGGGAAAAAGGGCTACAGAGGGGTTTATTAAAGCGGCAGGATTTTGCAGACTCATTTAGAAGTTTTATATGTTCGGCCTATAAGATATTTTTGTCTGTCTTTTGTAAACCTTGTATTTCTAATGGCTTGCGTAGGATATTAAAAGCAGGCCAAGATTTCGCAATCACAGAGGGATTCGCCGTCTAAATACCGCGGCGCATCTGGTGTGAGAGCAAAAAAACGATGCACCGACTTTATGAAAGGGAGTCCAGGAACGCATGAATACGGAAGGCAGCTGGAAGACGTCGGAGAGCAGTCCAAGGCACCTGCGGCAGCAACGCGTTTGGCAACAGCCAATTACAACAGCCTCTGAATTCCCAAATCCTTGTAAAAGTTTAATGGGGGGGGTAAAAAGCTGTCGGCTCTCTAGCCGTGGACCCCACACGTCTCTTCACATCCCCACAGCCACGGAACAAAACGCAGAGCTGTCTTCTATACATTGAGATATACAGCAGGGGGGTCAAAAAATACATTGGTTGCCCCAGCATGAAAATATAACTTTTTCTTTAATATTTATATCCCCCCCCCCCTGGAGTCATGGAACTTATAATGCCAGGGCATTTTGGGCACACATCTAGATGTCCCATTGGCATTAATGACTTTGTACAGACACCTTGCCAATCCTTGCATCTAATCCAATGCCCAGTTCCAGAGTCCTGCGCCAGTTATAAAGTTACAAGAATATATTACGTCATAATATTGGGTTCAACGGCACTGGATTTGGATTTTTACACTACATTCTTTATATTAAAGAATTTATATGATTATATATATATATATATATAATCTATATACATACACACATATACACACACATCGTATACATACTTACTACTGTTACGTCCTGTCTACCCATTGTACAGCGCTACAGAATATGATGGCGCTATATAAAACAATAATAATTTAAAAAATATATATTTTTATAAGAATATTTATTCGTTCTAAATATGGAGCGATCGCTGTGGAATGTTCCGTCCCGATGGCTTCGCAAAGAATTTGCACCGGAATGGCCCAGGGTCCCTCTAAAACGTCCCGGGTCCACGTTGATAATCATAGTATATTGTCTCAAAATACTTATGTTTAATAATTTTTTTTTTTGTGTAGGATGTGGCTCTAAAAACCTACCCAAACCGCACTTTCCGCAGATGAGGATTTCGTCCGTGGGGTCCGACGTCTTTCCCGTACAGATGCTGCACTTTGGTTCCTCTCCGGGGACGCCGGCTGCAGGCGGAAGACACGGAATCGTGTTAATATATACGCCGACGAACGAGATGAAAATACTGTACATCATTACAAAGCAATGTAAATAATGGTTTCCACGCCGACGCGGTATACATAATCACTTCCACCCCGGAGCTGCGCGATGCAGACCGTGGATCTACGTGGGAAGATAGGGGTTTGCAACCAGGAGAGGAAAATGCAGACGAAATAAAGACATCTGGATCAATCCCAGTAAAAAGTTATTGTGTGGTAGGTGACAACTGCCCCGAGGGCCAGTCAGATATGGACCGTTAACCAAATCAATCTAGCAGAAGAAAAGGCTGGCTGTGTTCACCCCAGTCTGGATCCTTTTTGTGGTCCCTAAATGGTCCTTCTGCCTGCACGGGGTGATAAAAGGTATTCTGCAATCCTTAGAGTGCCCAAATTGCCCACCTATGGATGATGAGTAAGTTTGGCGGTACTGATTTTATAGGTTGGGTAACGTCCCACGCATGTTATCCGTGTTATAAGTTAGTTTTCATGTCAAATTTTCTTGTCAGGACTCAACATCTGGTTCTGCGCTCGGGGGGCCGCATCCGCTCGGCTATCAGCCCTCCGGATTGCATCACCGGGAAGGCGACTGATACCGCGGCCTTATGGTGAATAGATTAGGCTTTGTGGTTTTTACTGAATGACATAAACAGGAACATTTGCAGCCCCCCCCCCCATTTCTCCTGTCTGAACATGCCCCCCGAATCCGCACGCTCCAAGAGCTTGTTAAGTGATATTTGCCAAAACGCTCTTATTCCGTGCAAAAAAAATCCACTAGGATCACATTCCTCGCACTCCCGGCCCCGCAGATGTGCGTTCCAACGGAATTGCCTATTCTTGTCACAAACGTTGTCTCGACGCAAAGCATTTTGTGTTACAACTGGATGGTGAGCCGGGAAACAATGTATCCACAGCTGGATGATATGAAATGACGATCTGCGGACCCCATTCTGCTTCCCCTGATGTTCTTAATCAGTCGTTGGTCTTGTCTTAGATTCAGGAGCCGTATGCCTACCACATGCATGTTTAAATCCCCACATCTGCTGGGAGGATGTTCCACGTAACTACCACCTTCTCAGCGAAGTAAAACTTCCTTACGTTACATCTCTGAACCTGTAGTTTTCCATTATAATATCGAAAGTAGAATTAAAAGTAATGCTAAACGCTACCCTTCCATATCTGTTTTGGGGGGTCTCTTGGTGTCAGACGTTATACATTATCTACCCTAAAGGAATGAATGTTTATTTTAAATACAATAATTGGTAAAATGTAGTTTAGGAGAGAAATCGGCGGTTTTAGAGGCCCAAGGGATACCAATGTTGCCCTTCTGCCCCCCAAATGGCTTTGGTCCACGGACTCACCATGCTGTATATCTTTCCAGAGGACCCAGTATTTGGAATTGTCTTCAAACGTGACGAGACAACTCTGCTTGGAGCTGCTTACCTGTCAACAAAAGGACAGCGGTCAGGGAAATAGTACAGAGCGGAGTGCGTCGGGGTCAATTCGGTGAGAACGCGTCAGACAAAGGTTAAAAATAACAGAGTACAAATAGTGACGTCTCCCCAAATAGTGATCTCTTAGAGACGTCTCCCCAAAAAGGGACCTCTTGGAGACGTCTCCCCAGGTGCGTCTCCGGGTCAAAGAGAAGAACATCACTTATATTATTAATGATATCCGCCGGCGCGTTATGTAGAGAACATTTTTGGTTCGTGTTGGATTACGGACGCCCTTCAAGCTCCGGTGGAATTTACCCGTTTGATCTTTCCAAGGTAGTAGAGCCCATCCGTCCACCGGCAGAGTACATACTGTCCTTCGGCCTGAGTGATCATGAACTCCGTGCACTCCTGCCCGCTCCTGGCCGACGACTCGGAGGCACCTTGCTGCCGGTGGCTGCAGGACACGCAGACGTCTCTCAGCGCCGGATCCAGGTTTCGCTCTTCCATTTCTTCCTAATGACCTCTGCGAAACCAAGCAAGAGCCCAGGGGCAGTTACCCGGGGCAGTTAGAGGCCGTCCGCAAGCCCAGCACCCGCCTTAATACTTCATTTTTTGGCATTTAAAGGCTTTTTAACTGAATCTCTAGACGCCGTCTGGTTTAGTCTGACCCATGGAAGTCAAGGACTCCTTGAAGGTGTCGGAATCAGGGAGGACCATTTTACCCCAAACTACCCCAGAGGCAAAGACATCGGCATCGCTGTGAGCTCGGTTTAATGAAGGCGCACCTATGAGTTATCCGGTCGGGGACCACCACCAGCTCTTTGGCGACGAGAGCGTCGCATATTAAAGATACAAAGTAGCAAAGATCCCGCGATAATGACCCGGTAAAACGTACGCTCTTTAGAATGAAAAAACTTGCAGATACCCGACTTCCTTAATGTGAAAGTTATTAAAAACACAAGTTTTAATTGGGAGGAGGAACAGGAAATCCTCCTCGGCTGCCCCGTGCAGGGGGCGCAAACACACAACGCCCGTCAAAAGGACGCACGGAAAGCGGTTTATGTGTTAAAGTTCCGCCTATGTACGGCGTGAAACGCTGCAAATCTATGCATTATACCCACCGATGAGGTCATCGCTGACCGCGAAGAAGCAGGACTTACCGGAACTATATGTCGGCGTTAAACGCCGACAGATAACCCAAAAGGAGGGGCCTTAAAACATCAAGTCTATATATTTAATGTGAGGTCCGTCTCAATACATTAAGCACCCACAGTAACCGTGTGTCCAGAAATATTCGCGAGCAGTCCCTAACTCGAAACTAAACTAAATTACAGGCAAGAAACACGCGGGATAAACAAGGGGGCATCGAGGTCCGCACGGCACGAGACTCATAGTTTAGTAAGCCGGGCCCGAATATTTTTATGGTGTGTTATGCGGTGGCTAACAGTAGCCACATTGTGAGTCACTGAAAAGTAATCCTGCCGGCTGGCAAATGTTCAGCACCGAGCGCCGCATTTCTGGGAAATAAATACCGTAAGCGATACCTTTTTTTTTTTTACATTTTTTAAAGAAACTTTGCTTGTGAAGCACGGTGCCAAGAAGAGCCAGCACTGAACGGGTTAAAAGGCAAAAATCAGGTAATTCTGCGAATGTCCTACATTCCAGTAAAGCGGCTGGAGTCCTACACCAGTGGCTTTAGTGGGAACGTGTGCCCCCCCCTCTATGAAGGACCGATGACAACAGTTTGCCCCATGTTAATGGTTTAACCCTTTGTACTCTAATGGAATCAAGCACCCCAGGATTCTGGCTTTGAGTGGCATTAGATACTTAAGCCTTTGTGGGGTTAAAAAAAGCAACCCCTTAAGGACCTAACTACCCCACTGTCTGGGCCTTTACTAAACCAGACACACTCGTATTAACTCACTGGCAAGACAGGGGTTAAACCTGCAAAAGGTATATCACGGAACGGAAATCCTCCGCCGTTACCTGCATGGTTTGGATTTCCGTTTCGTTACAAAGCAAAAAAAAAAAAAACCTCAACAGCGTTACCCCCCCCCCCCTCACCAGCCGCTCCGCCGGATCCTCACAGCAAGCGCGATGAGCTATAAATTCAACTTTAGAGCAAAAACCCCCCAAAAAACCTGTGCAGAAACACTGCAAAGGGTTAATGGTATACATCAGGCAGATGTAGCTGGCCTCAAGCCAAGGAAAAGGGTAATTCCACTCAGTTCTAGAGAAAATCTATTTAAATAAAAACTTATTACACGCCAAGACACTCTATATGTGTGAAGGCGCTGATACATTGTATACGTAGCCATCGTGATTATTATGTTTCCACAAACAGATTAAAGGGAAGCTGTTACAAAACTTAATGCTGCGAAGAAACCTTTCCATTGTCGTTATTTGCATTAACGTTCTGTTTATTAGTAATCCATGTTTTATGTATTCCGGCTCTGGCATCGAAAGCAGGGTATTTCATCCAAATTCCCCTGCCCGCTATACCCCCCCCCCCCCTCGGTGCAGACAGCTTTGGAATCTTCCCAGGAGCCCAAAGCAGGAAGTTGTTACCCACTTCCTGCATGTGATGGGGCGGCAAGATGGCGGCTCCCGTATAAGGTGTAATATGGATGTTAAGATCAATAGAAAGGGAAGGAAAAGATCATTCAGATTTCGCATATATAGGTCAGGGGTCGAAAAATTTGGTTTGGATCTAAGAGCCAAAAAATGTCAGTTATCTGTTCCCCAAACATTGCTTTAATTTTAAAGTTTTGGTCAGAATCCCCAAATCCCATCTTTCTTCTAAGGTGATGCTCAACCTTCACATAAATATATCTATACACACACATATTATCCAACAACATACACCAACACACACACTAACTGTGACACTATACACACACACACACATTATTCAACATACACACACACTAACTGTGACACAACCTTCACATACTCACCTAATACATAAATATATCTATACACACACACATTATCCAACAACATACACCAACACACACACTAACTGACACAACCTTCACATACTTCCCCTAATACATAAATATATCTATACACACACACACACACACATAACATTATCCAACAACATACACTAACACACACACTAACTCTGACACTATACACTAACACACACATTATCCAACAACATACACTAACACACACACTAACTGTGACACTATACACACACACACACATTATTCAACAACATACACACACACTGTGACACAACCTTCACATACTCCCCTAATATGTAAATATATCTATACACACACAAACACACATTATCCAACAACATACACCAACACACACACTAACTCTGACACTATACACTAACGCACACACACTGACTCTGACACTATACACTAACGCACACACACTGACT
>VKOC01000142.1:218674-266346 GCA_009364415.1 Spea multiplicata
GATTAATATTCTTTGCTGTTAATTTAGATCTCTGTCATCTGACATCTTAATCGCCTCCGCTGGAGTTAATAAATCACATTATCCGGCCAAGCTAAATTTTTTAAATTCCCTGAATTTAAAAGAAAAATACAGGAGAGCAAAAAAGTGATATTTTAATTGTGAACCAAACATTCCCAGAAGATGACAAAGTATCTCGGATACACAGGACCTTTGTCTATTGAAATAACAAAAGTAGTTTACGAAAGTAACTTAAACGCGAGTTATCCTTACCAAAAGTATTTCGGTGGATTCCTCAATTTCTCCCTTCCATAGGTATCTGTTATAACCAAAATTGTAAGTAAAAAAAAAAAATATGTTTTCTTCCTGAAGCAACCAACGTCCATAACCATTAAAATAACTTAAGAAAAATCAGGCTTACTATCATTATTATGTATTGTTTAATAAAGCACCATCATATTCCGTAGCGCTGTACAATGGGCAGACAGGACATAACAAGTAGTATGTAACATAACAATTTTGACAGATGAGGAGGGCCCGGCTCAAACGAGCTCACAATAACACAATTTGGGATTTAGGGACTGAAAATCCTCTATATGTGGTTAGAAAAATGTTAAAAATATTACATTTTTATTAATATCCCCCCCCTTTTTAAACTGAACCTGCCCCTCTATACCTACAGAGATGAAGTCTTCGGCATGATATTAACTCCAGCGGCCAACCTCTTCTCCAAGATGGCCCTAGAGAAAGCAGATTACGAAGGGTTTCAATGCCAGGAACCAGTATGACAATTTGTCTTTGGTTTCAATGTTTTTGGGGACTGGGATTGCCTGCTGGGACCGGTAGCCTTGACTGGTGACTTATCCCATGGGGCTCAATTACAAGACATATTACATAGATGGAAGAGCCCACCAAAGTACTTACAAAAAGGGGTATCAATATACTTCAGCCTTCCAGGTTGTCGTTTTTCTTATTTATTTCATACTTTTTGTGGTTATAGAGCATGAACAGAACTTTCTAGCATTACTCATAAAGTATGGTTGCATATGGGTTTATTGGGAGGAATGATTTGGGTCCCAAAGAGGGACTGGCCAGAAGGAACAGGGACACTTGGGACTTATGATGTCATCATATCAACCACTACCCATTACTACCTGGCAATATCTTTTGCAATTTCTTCGTTAGGACAGTTGATGAAAGCGAGTGAATGGGAGCCGGGAATGTAACTGCCAGTGAATGAAGAGTGAATCCCGAAATAAAGGCTCCTTATTACCGGATACATTAAACAGGAGCCAATCATCACCTGAAACGCAAAGACGGATATTATTTCAAGGGTTAAACAGTTCCCAGTTTAACAGTTTAGGGATACCACTGGGTATACATATACTATATAATATACCATATGTACCATAACATGTATACAACATACATCCACACACTTTAACCCGCATACACGTGTATGCTTCACCTTCCAATAACTTTTATAAATACCTTTATGTATCTCTCCCCATCCCCTCTCTCTCTTCTCTCCCCATCCCCTCTTTCTCTTCTCTCCCCATCACCTCTCTCTCTCTTCTCCCATTCCCTCTCTCTCTCTCTTCTCCCATTCCCTCTCTCTCTTCTCCATCACCTCTCTCTCTTTCTCTCCCCATCACCATCATCTCCTTCTCTCAACCCATCACCTCTCTCTCTCTTCTCTCCCATTCCCTCTCTCTCTCTTCTTACTCCATTCCTCTCTCTCTCTCTTCTCCCATTCCCTCTCTCTCTCTCTTCTCCCATTCCCTCTCTTCTCTCTCCCATTCCCTCTCTCTCTTCTCCCATTCCCTCTCTCTCTTCTCGCCATCCCCTCTCTCTCTTCCTCCCCCATCCCCTCTCTCTCCTTCTCGTCCCCATCCCCCTTCCTCTCCTTCTCTCCCATGCCCTCCCTCTCTTCTCTCCCATCCCCTCTCTCTCTCTCTCCCTTCTCTCCCCATCCCCTTCCATTGTCTTTCTGCCCCGTCTACAAAGAATCTGGGGATTAAATTATCAAGAAATTGACTCTTTGCCGTCAGCCGCGTACGGAATAAATGGCTGCCAAAAACTTAACTCTTTGGATACCAGGCGGTGTCAAAAACATTGCAACAAAACCATACAATACCGAAAAACGTAGTAACAACGTATCAAGGTCTCAACGATCGACGTAGACCAATGCCAAACTCCTGGAGAAAAGCATGAAGATAAACTTTCGAAATTTAAAAATGTAATTTTAAAAAATAATAATAATTTGAACAAAAATTCCACAAACTCACCAGCAGAACTGTGATCCAGCTTGGCCGAGGCCAGCTGGAACTTGGTATCTGGCATATCTGGGACCAGAAGCCCATGGTCTCGAGCTGGTGGCCTCGGCAGCTTCAGACGGAGGTGGGAAGAGGTCCGTGGACTGTTTTTGGGAAGGTTCCAGAGCCGTCATCAGCTCCTTCACCTCTCCTCCGTGCCCGCTGCTTGTTCCCAACCCCCCCCCTCTGCTGCTTACAAATTCAGTTTATTGGGTGCTAAAACCAAAAGTGAACACGAAGAGCGGAGATCACCGCGGTCCTGGACTGAAATGCGGCTTTTTGGAGCTTTTCTCCTCTTTTTGCACTTATGAATTTTAAATCTAAATTTTAAAATGAAATTTTAAAAAGCTGTTAGATATGAATTCTCGCCCTTCCCCCCGTCTATGTGTCTATGTTTTAGGGAAACACCATCTTGATTGAGACTTATGTCCCCAAAAATGATATATATCTTTATTTTTTACCCCAATTGTCCCCTGAAACCCTCTTATAACCGTATAAATTACCATATTTCACGTTTTTTTTCTTTTAAGCAAAAGTCGATGTCATTACAAAAATTCAAAGTCAATGATTTTATTGGATATCACAATTAAATATTAAAATAGTTGAATTCAGTCAAAAAATACAAGTAGATTTCATTAAAATTTCCCCTTTAATCATATATATTTCCAGAATTGGGAGAGATTTGGTTGTTTAAAGGAATGTGGCTTGGAAAGGTCCTTAAAACCTTAACTCTTTAATGGATCATCACCAAGGTTAAAAAATAAATGTGACCTCATCCAGCCTCCAACCTCTAAAACCTCACCGGCTGCTCCTTCTGAGTGCGGAAAAGGTCACCTCCACCTGATACGGCGGCCATCTATTATTTAACGTCTCAATCACCGCGTTGGGATCGCCAAACATCACCTCGTGTCCTGACCGTACTAAGAAACAGAACGCTCCGAGCAGCAGGTCATGTAAAGGGGGGGATTAGGGTTACTGGATGTAGTGGGTATATGGTATGGCAATACATCAGAGGTTTAAAGGGCTGAATTATAAAAGAATCCAAACTGGAGAGCAGGGCTGCAAACCTCTCCTAAAATCTCTGTATAACCCAAAACTAGAGGGTCAGAGGCTTAGATGTAACTGAGAGGATTGTAGATACGTGGAAGAGCCTCCCAGCAGAAGTGGTAGAGGGTAATCCAGTGAGGGGATTTAAACATGCATGGGATAGACGAGACCAACGTCTGATTAATGGGAGACTAGACGGGGTGGAGCGGGTCTTATCTAACGGCAAATTCCAGGTCCTTAGGTTAATATTTGTTCGGTGTACGAATTGGGACACCTAGGTTGGGGGTGTGGCAAGAGGCAGAGAGGGGTGGGGCTGGGCTCCTAAATCTGCATAACCAGGGGCGTGGTCATGCATCCACCTAACCTGAGGAGCCTCCTGTCGGGACTGTTGGGAGGTATGGGCACACACTGTTTCCATGGTGACTGCACCACATTTAGGAATCACCATGGGAACTAACTTATTACGGAATCGAAATTCAAAATCCACAAGCTTGGAACGCAATCATTTGGGGCATTTAACCCTTTTTTCCCCCTTTTTCCTCCATTCATTCTGCAGTTACATAACATAACAAGCGCTTTAAGACTCTCCCTGTTTTTTTTCTTTGCTCCAGATTTGTTTTGGCCGCAGACACCAGTGTTCAGGCAGGACGTTCACTCTCAGCGTGAAAAGACTCATTCATTCGGCTGCGGTCACATACTGGAGCCGATTCATTTATTAAACTGGGAGCTTCTCCGCCGCCTGCTTCCTCGCTCAGCATGAAAGATGCACACAGTTATATTTATCGCTGTACCTGGGAGAGTCTGCCCCGGAGTCTCAGGGTTTTTGCCCCGGAGTCTCAGGGTTTTTGCCCCAGTCTCAGGGTCTCGGGGCAGATTCTCCGGGTCACGCACTCTGGAGCCGACTACTTCCTATTCTCCCTCCGCTGGGATCGTATATAAGACTCCCAGTTTGTTCTTTTGCTCCCAGTCTGTTATGGTTGATATCCCTGCTTGAATGCAGGTGACCCAATTAAATGTATCTTTAATAATGACAAGTCAAGTTGTCCATTAGGGCCGGCTTTAGAGTCACAGAAGCTTTCAGGGGCTCAGAGGTCTCTTCTTCAGATGGGAAATCCCTCTACATTATTTTCTGTGTTGGCGCAATCAAAAGCATTTAATCTTCAACTAAAAATCTTATATTTGCTTTTACCAACCCGGATATATGCGATTACCTTGTGTATGAAAGAATAAAATTATTATTACTAATGTTATTTATTATTATTATTATTGTTGTTGTTATTGTTACTACCATTTATTATCATTTAACACGTTCACTGCTCAAGGCATCATGGGAGTTGTAGTCCTCTGTCTGTTTCTGTGCGAGGACGTCAGGGGTCAAAAAAACTACAACTCCCAGAATTCTCCTGGTAACCACAACCTTCAACTACGGCGGGTGATTTCTTTTTTCAATTTATAGTTTTCCACGTATTATTTGCAGTTTATTCCCGGTGCATTTGTGGCGTTTTACCATTTCCAGACTGAGAGCAACCCGCGTTGCTAAGGTGGCCTCGTCTTTACCATAGTAACGCTAGGCGAGTCTCGCGAGAGTCTCATCCCTTCCAAGATGGCGGCGTCCATAGAGCAATTGGTGGCGTCTTTGTCTGGGCTGGAAGAGCCCTTAGAGGCTTTACAGACCTTAAAAACAGCGGCCCTGGCTCTGCCCCTGAGCACCCTGAGGGAGAGGGTCCCGGAGCTCCGCCTGGGGGGCATTTTCTCCCTTTTGAACGTTAATGACAGGTGGGAAACACCATAATATACCCCAGTACCCCCCCCCCAGCGTGGATGGTGCATTATGGGGCAGTTCATGTATTGCTAATTACCATAATTAAATGTATTTTATTATTTTGGAAATTATATTTTATGAAGAAATCCATATGTGACGTATATCGTGGGCTGGCATGTATTTTTATTAAGCTGCGCTCGCTTTAACACTTTCACTGCTGAATTCCAAAACCCTTCACTAAAAACCATTATTTAATCACCATTTTTCCACCTCATTCACATCTTTTTTTATTTTTTGGGCTGTGACCACTTAATTATAATGTGACACAAAAGCAGACACTGATAGGCTGTTGCCATGGAGATGACCCTAAACAAAGGTTTACTAAACAGTGCAATTCATGTCTTGTCAAAGTGGAACAGCACCTTTAGAGGGTGTTACCATGCCCCGGCCAGGCCTGTGGCCCCCATAACGATTAACGTAGCTTTAATGTCTCATCTTTTGGTGGAACAAGGCTTCCCCCTGCCGTGATCAGCCGGTCTATGTGTTTGTCACTCCATGTGTAGGTCACCCCTTCCACGGGGGTTAACTGATCGTAACCCGGTGCGTTGACTTTCGATGACATGCGTGGGTCGGGATAGTGAGATTTCTGGTGTTGGTGCCCCTGCTTTCACGCCAGAGCACTATAGCCCTGGGCACCCATCGCCATCCATGAAGATGACGACCCATAAGGGCAAACAAGGTCACGGGGCTGTAGGAAGCATCCCCCCCCCCAAACCAGCGACGTCATGCAAGCAGTTTAATAAGCGGAGAAATACAGGGTCATGATTTACCTAGATTAGCAAGAGCCCTGGTGCCAGCATGACTGTAACATGAGGATAGGAATAAATAAAATGGGTAGGTGAAGCTGCCAGCAAAAATACACTGAATACCAGTAAAAATACGGTGTAAAGGAAACTATGCTTGGTCTATAAGAGCAAAGGTGATGAGTCCAGAAGTGATTGCGTTCTTGAGTTCAGGACACACTCTGCTTTTGATAATATTACCAGAAATCCAAAAGTCAAGAATTCTGCATCCTCAGAAAGCTGTACGGACGGCGGTTAATTTCCTATTTTCATGCTCTCATCTCTTTGAAATAACAGAGGACAGGTTGCCCTGTGCGTTGCCATACTGGAAAGATTTCTACAGGCCCTCGAACCGCTTCAGGTTGCCCGAAACTATAAAGAAGAACTTCAGAGAGGACTCTATCACCCCGATGATTCCGTGAAACTCCTCACTATAGCGCAAGTAAGTAAACAAGCAAAATGGGCATAATACGGAATGCTTTATTTTTTTCTGGAAATTCTTGCGTTCCAGGACGTCTAGGAGTCTGATCTGATTGGCTGGAGAAACCTAGTGCAAAAAGGTCCATATATTTTGGGAGGGGTGTGGGGGGGGGAGTAATCAGTTTAATTCCACAAAATTGGACGCTACCTTAAAGGAAAAACAGACCACAAGGAATATCTGGCGATACTTGCGATAGAAGCAACCAATCAAAATTCTAAATAAAAAATGTAAATTTACTTTAGAAATTCTACGTTTCTGTGCATGCTTTGTCCTGTTGGAAAATTGAAATTCTTTAAATGAATTATAATTTAAAAATGTGGAATTTGAAATTTAAAAGAATAAAAAAATGTAAAGAAGGCTATTAGCACTTTATGTATAATTATCGGGACTCGCGCTTCTTATAGTATTAGAAATATAGTATTACTAATAATTTGGGTCGCTAGAATTAACATTGTAAATTATGACATGAGAACTATTCCACTCTTTGCAGAAGTATCGGTCGCCGTTTAGTTATCTGCCCCACTCGGTCACATACTTTTACATTTCAGGTTGGAAGGATCGTGGAGTGTCCGCAGGCGATGACAGAAATAATCACCAACCTTGATCTCCTGAAACAAATCATCCTGTGCATCGGAGGAGATAAAATATCGGTAGCCAAGGAGGTCTGTCTTGTTTTTGTATTTCTTCTCTCTGATATCGGTTGTTTTTATTTGATATAATGAAAATTAAACAGAAAACCGTGTAAGAGAATGGAGGCGTTCGACCTAATTTCGTTTTTTCTCCCATATTTTTATTACGTTGAAGCCGTTCCTAATCAATGGGTATTATCTAAAAACAAATAATGCGCTTTTTTAATATGCAATATAAATTTAATATAGCCTTTTATTGTCGAAAAACTAGATTTTCTAGCAAAAATGTGTAATGTTTTACGTATGTTTGACTGAACTGTGTTTTTGCCTTTCTAGGCGATTAAATCCCTATCAAAAATCTCTCAGACGACATCCGGCCTCGACGTGCTTTTCGGAAGCAATTTGCTGACAGACGTTAAAAACGTCATGGCGATCAGTGACGTGGTGCGGTATAGAGTTTATGAGGTTCGTAAATTCCCGTTTCTAATCTTCTGATCTCCCTTAACCCCGGCCCAGGGAGGTCAAAAATAAATGGAGGCTCTTCTGTTGTATCGCAGACCTCCATTGTGGGTCCCACGTGTCCTCCTCATGACGCTACAGGTACAGTGGGCAAGTGGCCACTTCCATAGCTGCCCCTCCTTGCCTCTTGCCACCCACCTCAACACAGGAATCCCAATGTGGACGCCTAAAATGTTGAGAAATTCAAAATCAAGAAATCTGTGTTTTTATTTCACTTTTTCCCAATAATATTTTGTTCCCATTTGTGCGTCCTGATATTTTGCTTTGGCTCTTACATGTGTGTTCGCTTTACATTATTAACATGATTATTTTCTTCAGCTGGTAGTAGAGATCTCTTCTGTGTCCGAGGAGTCTTTGAAGTGCTGCGCAAGCAGTGGTCTGGTGCCGCAATTACTGCAGGAGCTCACAGGGGACGATGTCCTTGTCAGGTAAACCAATAAAAGAATATAAGGTTTTAATTGTGCCAAATTATGTTGGTTTATACTTGAATATAAAAGTTTTACTTATATTATGTTTATTCACATTGTAATAAACCCCAGTGATGTATATGAAAGTAGATAATTTTTTACATGAAGCGGAGAAGGGAGGGCACTGGAGATATTCATTACCAATTATATATAAAATTGTAGCCTATGAATTTTTATTACTTTTCATAGAATTACTTATTAAACTAGCTTGTCCATCATCTCAGAATTGCAGTCTGTTCTAGACCGTAGCCTGGCTGTGTTAATTCCGATCGCTCTATTATCTTCTCTAGAGTGACCTGCACGGAGATGGTGACCTCCTTGGCCAGCACCTCGCACGGCCGCAAATATCTGTCTCAGCAGGGCGTCATCGACAAAATCTCCAACATGATCGTGGGAGCAGACGCCGATCCTTTCTCTGGATTCTATTTGCCAGGTGCTGGCCGTTCTCAGTGATAACCTGTGGAGTATATAGTGTGAAGCCCTGGGTTTTAAAAAAAATAGAGTAAAATAAATAAAAAAAAATAGCTTTTCTGCAGTTTAAGTATTTTTGTGCCGCTTTGTTTTGCGTCCATAAACAGGACATCAATTAAACCCTTTTAGTTTCTGCCTCTGTTTCAGCTATTGGATACTTGGGCCCTAGACAGTTTGAGGCAGGGGGGCCGCGCACGGTTTGAGGCATCTTGTATGAGACTCTAATTTTCTGTTTCGATCGATAGGATTGATAAAGTTCTTTGGGAACCTTGCCATCATGGACAGTCCACAGCAGATCTGTGAACACTACCCAGCATTCCTTGAGAAGGTCTTCAGTATGGCCGAGGGCCACGAGACTACCATGATAGGAGTGGCCGTGGACACACTCGGAGTTTTGGGTTCTAACATAGAAGGAAAGCAAGTGCTACATAAGACAGGTGAACTTGTTTACTCTTATTGGATATCTTATAGAAAATAAGTGACACTGGTCTAAATTACCATAATCCTGTTTCCTATCTCGAGAAGTAGGTTGAACAGCCCCTCAGGGGAGGCGACAATGTGTTTTGGACATATGGAAGTTACATATATATATAATTTTCGTGTTTTTACAGTGTATTTTATGACCTCTCCCCTCTAGGAAGCAAATTTCAGAGCGTCTTCAAAAGGACTGGGCACCATGCGAAGAATGCCCCTACTGAACTCCGAGTGAGATGTTTGGACGCAATCGCGGCTCTCATGTTCCTGCCAGTAAGTCTGCCTAGAAGAAGCTATTTTTGAGTGTTGGGTAAAATTAGCTCAGCCCTCTCGCTTGGTGATAAAGATTTTCATTACCCAAATTAAATGGACAACACACTGAAAGCTTATATAGGCAATGGAAGTGAAGGAAACCATCGCTAGCTTGGTTACAGCCCACCTAGGTTCACCTGGACGCCTTGGGTATTCAATATGGTTCAAACTTTATTTTGGTGGAATAAGTTAATTGAGTTTAAATGCAGACGTACAGAAGCAACCTTTTTATGCCTTTGCATTTCTTCTTCAGACTGATCTACATACAGAAGATCTGTTAGCTATGGCTGAATCCTGGTTCAGGTCCCTATCAAACCAACCCATTGATCTGTTCAGGGGGATCGTCTGCCAGCCCTTCCCTGAGCTGCACTGCGGCGGACTCAAGGTCTTCACGGTGAGTGCCTCTAACGAGGAGAGAAGGATTTACCGATTTAACAAATATTTAGATTAATACAAATTCAAAGAAGTATAAGACAGCTTGCAATGTGCATGCACCTATTCTAATTAATACATTAAGAAACTAATTCGAATTAATAAGAAAAAAATGGTAGACTAGATGGGCCAATTAGTTCTTTTCTTGTCATCTATGTATCTGTATAAAATAAGTTTTATCTCACAATTTAAATGTTTTTATTGATTTCCTTAAAATTGCCTCTAAGCAAACCTAGTTCCACTTTCTAAAATGAATGGTGTCTTGCCCTGAAATCTTTTTGATGACTTATATATTCCTCTGCTACCATTTTCCAAACCCAGTCATTCTATTGAAAGGTAGACTATTGGGGTGATTTCTAAGTAAATCGTTCAAGACTCATTTTAAGACTTCCAGACAGGAGACATCTAACTCATGTCCATGTTGTGATCCGTGTGAAACGCTTTAGGAGTTTTTACATTTTCTTGAACATGTTAACTGATCCTAACGTTTCTGCTCTCCCCCGTCTTAGGCTATTGCCAATCAACCTTGGGCCCAGAAGCTGATGATCGAAAGCCCCGGATTTCTAGAATACATTGTAGATCGAACCGTAGACCCGGACAAGGAATCCAAGGATGCCAAATTCGCGCTGGTGAAAGCACTTGTGAGCTCCCCAACTATCGCTGAAATATTTGGCAATCAGCATTACCTGAGGCTCCGCGCCTACCTCAGAGAAGGCCCTTACTACGTCAAAGCCGTATCGACCGTGGCTGTGGAAGGAGCAGAATAGGCTTATTCTGAACTTTGACGGACACTTCTCGTTGGTGCTCTCCAACCAAGCTCCGGTGGGACACGAATCAGATTAAGGAACCGGAAATCGGACCAGCCAAAAAAAGCACTTATTTGAATCGCTTACAGCAAGTACCTTATTAGATGTGACGTTGGCAGTGCTTTCCATGTGCCTGTAATGTTTGTAGGAAATACACTGCTTTATTAGAGCCTGGGTGTACCGTTTCCTCTATTTTGAATCTTGTTTTAATATATCATTTTAAGGGACACTTTTTAATTTGAGCAGCCCCGCACAAAAGTACGTATAAGGCCAGAACTGGGTGGAACTCATTGAGTCTTCCCTCACCAGCCTTTAAATCACCTTGTGCCAAATCAGACGGAGGACAGACGTACGTGAGACATACAGACATAAGCACTGCAACTTCTAACATTAACACAGAGGCTATGCAAGTTTTAATACATGAATACATGAATTTAATAATGAAAAGAACAGTAGGAGATTGTTTTATATAGCACCATCAAATTCCGTAGCGCTGTACAATGGGTAGGCAGGACATAAGTAGTATGTAACATTACAATTTGACTTACAGAGACAACAGGTAAGGATCGCCCTGCTCAGACGAGCTTACAGTGCATTGATTATCTTTATGTTTCAGTAGTGTCTGTATTTTGTCTACAGTCTCTGCGCTCATAAGATTGTCATCCAGGCTTATGTGTTTGACGGCGCTGCCGTGATCGGTCATCAAGCTTTGCACAAGAGCCTCTCCGCCTGCTTCTCCAATGTCGTTGCTGTCGAGGTCAACCATGAGCAAGCTTCTGTTGAACCGTAGAGCCTCCGCTAGGACATAGGCGCCTCCGTCACCCAGAGAGTTTTCATCCAGAAGCACGTGGGTTAGATTGGAATTGACGTTTAACGCCCCAAATAGTTCTTTCCATGCATCCAAGCTGTTGACGTTGCTTTGAGCCAGGCCCAGGTACTTAAGAGGTGGGTTAAGCAGAAGAAAAGATGCAACAGACAGAAGACCTTGTGTGCCTATCTGGTTGCCTCCTATGTCCAGTTCAGAAAGGGCAAGTGGTCTTACTGCAGATATATCGGAAGATGGCTTCTCCATTCCCCAGGTAGACATGTGTAGCTCTGATAGTCCGCGCATAAGTAATTTTATCCCATCGATTCCTAGCTGGTTCCCGTATAATCTAAAAAAAAAACCCGTTTTTTGGATTACATATATATTATATATACGGTATATGGATTGTGGTGGAAACAAATACGTAGCAATAACTTACAGCAGACTTTTGACACAAGGTTTCTCCTCCAGAAGGCGGACAATCGTTTCCGCGCCATCTGGCCCAATCTCGTTCAAATTAAGGTTGATCTTCTCCACCTGGGACTTGCTGGTTTCTATAGCAGTAACGAGACTTTTCAGCAAGGCATCTGTCATACCGGTATTCCTAAGGACCAACTCGTCCACCTCGTCGCACTCGTGAAGCACAGAGATCAGGTCTGCGATCTGCAGAGACGAGAGAGAACGATCAATACAGAGTGCCGGCCCCGTCTAACACTCCCCATATGATTTGGCCGTGGGGGCCATAATAGATGTTACGGTATCGATTCGTACAAAATTTAACAAATCCCAGGAAGCGCAGAGACACTGCACGGGGTTCCTCTGTCGCGCAGGTCTCACAACGCCAACACAGTGTTCCATTTTGGAACCTTTGACTTGAATCTCTGACACAGAAGACCTTTTCATGACCCGCTGTTTGTAGATATTTATTATTCTTGTATATAGATATGTGAAATACTGCCGACCGTACCTGGCTAAGAAGAGACCCATCTTCCTCGG
The DNA here is from genome assembly GCA_009364415.1 of Spea multiplicata. Classification (NCBI taxonomy): domain Eukaryota; kingdom Metazoa; phylum Chordata; class Amphibia; order Anura; family Pelobatidae; genus Spea; species Spea multiplicata. Next base: position 231,030 of record VKOC01000142.1, read on the forward strand.
CTTTCCTCGAACCAGTCTCAGGAATTTGCAATTCGGTTTCGCGGTCTTCTCCGTTCGGAGCCTGTGCTGCCCCCTGGAGGTCAACCATTGGCATTGCATTGTGTGCTTCATCTACATCATCAGGAGGATCGTAGGTGTCTAAAACGTGTTTATGAAGAAAACAGCATACATGAAAGTATATTTTTGCATACAAAAAACACTCCTTAAATTGGACCCGTTGTTTGTAAACGTGTTGTTGGCACGGTCTGGGTCATGTAGGCAATACGTGTACTACTCAAATTCTACGGCAAACGTATGGATGAAATTGCGTTATCACTAAATGTTTTTTATCTCCTTTGTATCCAGACATTAAAGGTTTCCAGAGCATGAATGACCAACACAAATTCTTTTCCTCTCCAACCGCTATTTCTAATACCGCTGGAGGGCTAATGAGGAAAAACATAAATCCAATTCTGTGTGCATTCAGGTGGTCCGCACGTAGATCCCATTTTCATACAATGTACGGGGAATATGCATTTTGTAAACTCACCTGCAGCGCTTCGGCTTCCGCTGCTGTCACTGGAATCACTCAGTTCCACTTCAGAACACGAGGGGGTCTCTTTGGCCAAAGCAGCCATCAGTTTAGTGGAATAACTGGTAGCCACTGATGAGTTCCTCGGAGGATCATCTGAAAAACATTTGTAAACGTTATATTAGTTGGATTGCGACCAGTTTTGGCCACCGTTGTGGCGAATGTGGACAGATACACCAATTGTCTGTCCTCAACCTACCTAAAAGTACCATAGAGTCTTCTCTATGGTATTGAATTTTTGACCACACATTTGTTTTTTTACTATTGTATTCGTGCCGCTAGACTATTTAATTGCAATTAATGGAAGAAAGTTGAAAGCCATGATGCTTCAGGCTCTCTTCCCACCTTACCTCCCATATCTGGTTGATATGATTTAGGTTTCCGACGTCCTCTGTCATCCTTAAGACGTAAATTCTCCTGTTCCGAGTCGGACTGTTCCTTTGGCGGCCGTTTCTTCTTTAGCCGCCTTCTCCGTTTGGTTGAAGAGACCTGTTGTCCCTTTGGCATGGCTGGTAATCTTCCCAGAGTCCCGGGCTTTATCCCCGTCTCCTGCCTCTTCGTTTCAGGGTACGAATCGGCATCCGCATCTGGGGTCTCGAGGTTCTTCTCAAGGGCCGTGTACGAACCATTGTCTTTTCTGTTGGCAGACTCCTCGCGTGTTTCGCTTTTTATCTGATCCTTTTCTGATTTTATTCGGAAATGTTTCTGATTGAGGAGATCAATACACCTAGAGGAAACACAAAGAAGTTACGTTCTACTGCTTCACAAAGACATTCATCCGCAAGAGAGTCTGGGGTGATGGCCCATGTCCTAGAACTCCATCTTTTAAAGCCTGTCCTGACCCTTGCTGCCCCTTTAGTGACCTTTAAAGACCTAGAGGAGGGAGATGCTCGGTACTGAGGTCTTCAAAACCCATCCTCGGGTTTAAGAACCTGAAACCATTTTAATACGTGGAGACGAGAGACATAGATTGGCTTATTTACATACGTTTGAATGGGACTAGGACATGTTAACCATACATGAAGACCCCTGTGGGTTCTCCTGTAGAATAAAGGGTTATAATGTTTGTAGGGCGAGAAAACGCTGCTGTGTTATCCCCGTAAGTGGTACCTGTAGCACGGCTTCCCTCCTCTGAGCTGGATTATCCGGAAGCAGCCCCGTTTCCCCTGCTGAAAGCCTTCGCGGTATCTGTATTCACAACACGAGCTCATCCGAGCGGCTATCAGTCCATTAACGTATACGCTGGCGCTGAACGGGAAACCAAAATGCCGCCTGGACACAAACTGGAAAATCTCTGGAATTTTGGAAACAATGTAACAGAAAGTAGCATATTCTGGATGGAATTATAACGTTCCTTTAGCTATAATGAGCCCTTGATATGCGTTAGAAGGCTGGAGCTACATACATCAACCTTATTGCTTAATTCGTAATTAATTACCATAATTATTTAAGGGATGTGAAGATAGGCATCACTTATAGAATTGAAGGCTAGATCATGGTCATTGTTTATCTTGACCGGGAAGCGCTTGGTCTCAAATTGGACAAGGACATGGGTCTGGGATGACCAACACTTGAGATCTCTCCAGAGTATCCAAGCGAAGAGCCCTTAGCAAGGAGAGAATGGCGACTAAGTGTCTTGCCAGAGACATTCAATGGATCCATTCACGAGTCAGGGATCTTACACTCAACCTCACAAGCTAAGAGCGTCGAGAACGTCAAGACGATGGCCGCGTGAGGTTTGAGGTCCTGAGCCCGGAAACATAACGGATCATCTGGACAAGTCGTAAAAAAATGTCTTGATAACTTACCTCCTGGGCTCAGGTAGCCCTTATACACACAGATATTCTCTCCTCCGCAGATCTGCTGGAACATTCCCACCTCATCTCTTGGTTTGATCATCTCGCGGGTCCCGGATAAGCCTATTCCCACGTACTGCATGGTGAGATGTACGTCTGAGCGTCTGCAGACCCCCTGAGACCTCTTTCTGTCCGCTTTGCGGTTGGATTGTGAAGTCTAAAATATGACGGGACCAGAAAGAAGCAGCTTGAGAGAAGAGATTCCTGTTTATCGGAATTCTGTATGGATTCTGTTTCATAAATCAAAACTTTGCATTCATTTCCAAATGAAATTAGCGTCTTCTAAAACTGCTGTTCCACCTATTCAGTAAATTTAACTAAATTTATCTTTAGAAACACCATTCCTGGGACCGCTGACCATTACCATAGGTGATTATTTACTTGCGTAAGCTTTTGCTTCATTCATATTTTCTTTAGGGAACCCTTAATTGTCATGTGACACAAATGCAGACTCTGATAGGTCGCTGCAATAAAATCTTAAACTTTATAAAAGTTATGCGTTTAAACCTTGACACAAGAATTAAGGTGATAGATCCAGTGAGGTTTATTTGCTTAATGTACATTTTCCCGGACTCTGTCACAGTTGTAAAGTCAGTACCGTGCGCGTTTTACTTGTCTGGGTTTGGATTTCGAGAACCTCGACTATTTACTATGTAAGAAGCTCTCGTTACCTGATCTCCAGAGTTGGGGGACGCCGTCTTTTTCGTCGGGGCATTTAGTTCTAGAAGACCTTCCGAGACCGTGGTCGTGTAGGAACTTTTAAACGCGTTGGGGATGAAGGCTGACAAATAGTCAATGCTAAAGTTCACCGTGTCCATGACCATCGATGTGCATTTCAGGGAGACGCACGGTAGGTGAGCTACGGCCATCTTCTCTTCCTTGTTCAGTTGAGCCAACCAGGCAAACGCCTGAAAGTCAAAGCAGCGCAACTAAACGCATACAACAGTGCGGAGGATATGCCTTATATGACGTTCTTCAGCTGTTTTTTCTTTTAGAGCCTCCTATAGACCAAGTTCTATTTATCCTATAGACTATAAATCGATTCTATAGACCATACATTGATTCTATAGACTGTAAATTGATTCTATAGATTATACATTGATTCTATAAATTATAAATTGATTCTATAGTCTATAAGTTGATTCTATTGATTATAAATAGTCTATAGGTTGTAAATCGATCCTATAGATTATACTTTGATTCTATAGAAGGTCTCTGTCTACGCAACAAATCACATAATAAGATTATATGTGTTTCTTGGGGCAGAGACCTGTTGGCCTTTCCGTGCGTCTCGGAAATTCAATATGTAGCGAGATACTGGATACAACCTGCTGCCGAAAGCCGGGCATAGAAGGCGCTAATGGGCTCGATACATTATAGATGAGGCTACCAGCTCAGTCCTACATATTCATGTGTCTGGGGTGTGAACAATGGCTTAATCGGACACCTTGCACGAGCCAACAAGTAACCTTCTATAACGAGAGGTCTACGAAACAGTTAACCGTCTACGGAACCAGAATTCTCGAGGAGACCGTAAGATTCCGTCAGGAAATCAGAGGCTTCCAACGATAAAATTCTGTCGGAGAGGCCAAGATAAATCACTGAGGTCTGAACGTTCTTATATGTTCTTAGTGATGGACTTTAGGCATTAGTATTGGTTTAAGAACATCTACTTCTGATCCCACCGGGTCCTTCTCCGCACACAAATTATTTCATGGACAGGAAAAGCCCCCCAGTCTTCAGAACCAAAGTATTAATATGAGTTTCCAATCCCCCATTTAAACATCACTCGTTACAAACATTTTAAGAGATAAGATATGGCAAAAAATGGGATGGGATTTTAAAATACATCAGAATTAACCCCTTATTTTCTGAGACTCCCTTGTCTTTCCCCATTCATTTTTAACGCCCGTCTCTCGGTTTCATTCTTTCGACTCCCTCCTCATTTCTTGCTCCTCCAAAAAGAGGTTAACCCTTGAATTGCTGCAGAGCGCGCAGTTTCACATGCGGGAAGCATAGAACCCGTACCCCCCCCCCCATAGCCCATCTGCTTGAATAATAACATAGCATAAAATAAGTCAGTATAGCATTAAATGGGAAGGACCCCCGCGTTACTTACGTTACACCGACCACCCTCGAGGAGACGGGGATTTGACTGTAGACCGCGTTTCATCGTCTCTCCTTCCTCCGTCTATCCGATTCTCCTCGACTCATAACTGAGCCAAGTCAAGGGGCAAGACATTCAGCGGTTGCTAAGATCCAGTTTAATGACACGAGATGCGGTGACCTTTTCTGCTTGAATTCCTATACATTGTTCTCCTCCGTTCTCCGCTTCGCTAGATCCCCAACATACATCGCTGTAAAGCGAAGCATCGCTATGTAATCATGCAGTGCTTTTCTAACTTCGTCTTCCGGGGACCACTGGTGCTCCTCAAAACGATCCATAAAGACAATGTAACCAGACATCCGAGGTCTTTCCTCCTGGGATTATATGATATTTGCCTTCTACGTTTCCATTTCTTATCTGGTTACATTATTTTTGTTACCCTTGCCGACCCCTCTATTCATTTCCAGCCCCCCCATCTCTTTGTACCCGGCTCTTTCCCCCCTGTTCTCCATTTTTCTCCCCATATTACCTTACCAACTTTTTCTTCATTTTGTAAATCAGATATTGAATTATAAAATCCCGGGAGAACAGACGCGATCGAAGGGAAAAAAGAAATAAGGAGACATGGACTAATGCAAGGACGCATGATAGCCATGAGTCCATCTGCATTCTATAGGCTACAGCCATAGTTTCTTCTACCCGGTTCCTTATCCTCCTACCCCTGTCCCCCGCATCCCATCTATTCTTCACTCAGCTGGGGGCTTCATGTCAGGAGACGGAGGTCCTTCCTAAAGGCAGCCAACAAGTGGCCCGAGTGGCCGCCATTTGTCATAATGCTATAGATACATAGTTAGCAATGGAAGAAAAGAACCATATAATCTGTCTTGATTTAATCATTCTCAGGCTCGTAGCCTCCAGGTGGAGGTTTTGGTAACTCTTCCAAAACAGGGAAGCCGTGGGCTAACCGCGTCTCTTTATTACCGTATTTTTTTATGATTTATATAGCGCCATCATATTCCACAGCGCTGTACAATGGGGAGGTGGCCTATTAGAAATTGTATGCACTTATAATTTTATAGGTTTCAATTAGATTTATATTTTCTTGAAATTTCCAGAAATGTGATTTTCCATTTTTTTTTTTAATACGCCTTTATAACAATATATTATATTATTTTTGGGATTATTGGCAGCTAAAGTAACATTTAAAGTAATATACAATAAATACAATACTGGAAAAAGATTTAGATAGAAAAAAAAAAAACATCCACATGGTCTACAGTATATTATTTAGTGGAACTTCCACTTTTTAACACCCATGATTCTCATCCAGTCTTTTGTTGCAATATATATATATATATATAATATAATTAAATATATAATAATATCATAATATATATAATGAAAATTCCTGAAATAAGAAAATTGCCATGCCTGCATAATTCATATTTGACATAAAATCATGGAATGTAATCTCGCGTTTTGTTATCGCGTTCATGATCCCGTCCCGCGAGGTCTCCGTCATATTAATTAGTCATTGTGAGAAAACGCTGCTGCACATTTGTTCATTCGTCTGAGCGAAACGCCGCCCCGGGCTTCATAAATAAGAACAAATTCCCTGAATACAGAAGTTAGAAGCCAAAAGCGCTTAGCTCTGCGTGTTTAGGAAAATTACCTCTCGACATAGACGGGAATTAAAGGGACGGTAAAAAGCTGCGGGTTAAATAGCCATAAAATACATATTTTCAGATTCACAGTCTTTTTTTAATTTTTTTACATCTTTATGGGTTTTTACCATAGAATACGGAAGCTTTAACGCCCAAACACCTTCCCACCGAGGCTGGTGGCGCTGAAATGGACCCAATGAGCCACATTTTGCTTCGATCACCCTTGGTCTTTAAGGTATCGCTCTATTTCCCCCCAACCGTTACCCGCAGCCTTTTACACAATTCCCCCTAGAACAAAAATGGCAGCCAAGAAATAAAATACTATAATAAAACACTTTTATTTTTACATACGGGGTAAATATTTTTTGATTAATTTTTTTTTTAATTGCCTTTTTTTAAAATTTTGTTTACATTTTTAAATTCACACTTTTATGATAGATATTATATGTTACAATAAACATTTCTAGTGCCGTATTCACTATTACTTAGAGAAACCTTATAGCAACGTAGGATTAAATATGTAAAAAGCATCTGGTTTTACGTCTCGGGGGGGGGGGGGTCACACGTGTTCCGTGTCCTCCTTCATTGACTTATAGGCCACTCAGAAGGATACAACGTATCGTCCTACAGGGAAAGGAATTAAAAGGACAACATGTGCTTCGTTTCATCCTTACTGAAATAACTGAACTTGTCTATGTAAGCCCAGACTTTGCAGGACACAAGGCCGTAGTACGTCTTCATAATGGTACATTCTTCTCCCGCGGTCATGTCTTTCCAGGCTAAAGAGAGTTCCTCGTCCTTCTCAACCAAAGACGAGAAGATAAACTCGTAACAGCAGCGGTTATATCTGATGTGCCTCGTGCCGGAGAACCGGGCGCTGTGGACTGGCAGAACCCCGGCTTTTTGGGCACAGATGCCTATGAAGGCATCAGATGGAACAGACGTGGGGACTTCCTTGGACACAAGGTAGACCTTCCGAGCTACGTCCTGGGACACGACCATAGCAGACCCGCTGCAGTAATCCGGGTAATAGGCCTCTGAATAGGATGACCATGGGATAAAATTTAGACTACCAGGGTTTCGGTCGGGAACGCTTTGATGGACTACCCGTCCCGTGTAGAGGTCTTCAGAATTCGTGTCTAAGCCGAGAAGATGGTCAGCCAAGCTCTTGACGTTAACAAACATACTTTGGTCGGTTTTGAGGATGAATCTCACATTGGGGCAGAAAGTAACTGCCCATTTTATCACCATGATCATCTTCAGTGTTTCGTTCCGATAGGCGTCCAGGAAACGTCCTTCCACGATATCTCGGTGGATTCTTGACTCGGTCGTGACTTCCGATTGGGTGAATTCCGAGACTGGCCTTCCCAAAGCAAAGACCGTGAGAACGACCCGACCTTTGAAGGCCGTCACGTTACCCCAAGTGCGCCGGATAACGTCCCTCCTCGACTTGTTTCCTGGGTCGCTGAAGACGACGGAGAGCAAGAAAACATCTCTGCCGGAGCAGAGGTCGGGTCCGCTGATCAGATACGACTCGGAAGCGTTGCCCTTCATGAGACGCGCGTCCAGGTTTCTGGCCCGCTCTCGGATCTCCATGAACTTGGCGTCCGTGTAGGAGAAAGGCGCAGCCTGGAGGAAGTATTCCTCGATGAAGTCTGCCCCGAACAGCAGGGCGTGGAAGAGCAGAACATTGAAGACGATGAAGCACCACTGGCGCGTGCGCAGCCGGCAGAACGTTAACTACAAGAAAAGACAATATGTCGATGAGAATGTCGGATCTTGCATCTTTGGATCCCTAACTGGGGGGGTTAAACCACAAGGCACCTAAGGTAACCACCTAGGGCCCCAGCGCATCGGGGTCCTAATATTGCACTTGTACCTGGTTACATCTTGTTTAGAACCCAGTAGGTAAAACCCAAGGTCCAGTAAATAAATTGCTCTTCCCACTGAATAAATTATTACTTGATATAGCACCACCATATTCCACAGCGCTGTACGATGGGTAAAAGGGACATAGCAAGTGATACATATACTGTATATAGAGTATAACAATTCAACTTACAGAAACAAGGGGTGAGGAGGGCCCTGCGCAAAGGAGCTTACAGTCCAGAGGTTTACATGTAAAGAAGGGACCGCTGAGGTCTTTGAACTAAAAGGTATGACAAATGGCATAAGATCAGCGTCTCTGGGACCTAAAGCTATTTTTTTGTTTCAGCAGATGCAGGCGCGGCTGTAACATTTAGCGAAGGAGTGCTGCGTCTTCTAACGAGATATCTATTTGGCATTTCAATGCGTTAGTCGTTGGTCTGGCCTCAGATTCAGGAGGCATTTGCCTATCCCACGCACGTTTAAATCCCCTCACTGTATGGAGACCTCATCTCTACCATTTCCGCTGGGAGGTCGTCCCACTTATCTGTGTCAGTCTGAATCTAACATGTAAACATTTATTTGGGCACCTAAAACGCCATAAAAACATTTTATAGAAAATGGGAACATAACGGATTCTTGTGAAACATGATAAGATTTTTGGCTATGGATGTTTCCATGGAAACCCAAGATAATGGAACACCAGCTCAGTAATAATAAGAAGTAATAATAAGAGAAGGCTTACCTGCATAGTATCGAGGATCCCGCTCGGTTCTGTGCCCCTGGTTTTATAAGAATTTGTCCGGAACCCGCCGGCTGTTTTCACTGCGCGGCTTCCAGGTAAAGTTACTTCGCTGTCAACCTGATCCGGCTTTCCGACTCACCTGAGCAGAGCGCTGGAAATAGGAGACCGAGCCGGGGGGGGAAAGGTAATAGAGAAACGCGCTCGAGATGAGAGCGCAGCCCAACCCCCCGGAATATAAAAGGAGAAGCAACTAGAGCCATATGTCTATGTTCCAATTCCTCACCACTTCTGCTGGGAGGCTGTTCCACTTATCTACCACCCTCTGGGTAAATTGAAACTTCGCAAAAAACCTCTGGAATTAAACACCATAACGAAGGGTCTCAGTCTGTAATTGGACTCTCTAATCCGTATTCCTCGTTTCAAGATTACATTAGCAACAAAATAGACAGTAATAGTAAACACAGCAGCCGGGTATATTTGGTTTGTTGTAACCATGAAAAGTCCTTACGTGGTTCCAATACTAGATTCTTCCCCAGCTTGGGACAGAGGGCAAATCTTTGTCTCATCTACTCTACTAAATGTCTCCAGCCCCCAATCACACATTAACCATCCTGTTCTTCATCATCCAAGGAGGATCCAGTGAATAGGTCACCTGGGGTAAATAGCTAGCAAATTACCCCTGCACTTTATGTCCCTGACACGCAGGGACCATCCACGGCAATACAGCAGCCCACCAGTCTGACGAGGAAGGGGGCAGCGGGTTGGGAGTGAAGACGGGAAGAAGATGTGGTATAGAGAAGCCAACTTGGTCTAACGCCTGCTATGACAAGAAGCCGATAAGGACCGTTATCTATGAGATCTCTGGAAATCCAGAAGCCGTTAAGGGGTATCAGAGCCAGAAAGATCCCCCAGATACACCGCAGACCGTATTGGGATGGAACTGGAATATACTGGAGAAAAGAAGATACAAGAGATGGCCAGGGCTGGAAAGAATTTAATTCTTTTTTTTTTTTTTTAAAATACGTGAAGCCAACATTCCACATAAATTTCCTCTTAAATGTCGATTGCCATACGTCAGAATTATAAATCTTATATACAATTAATACCAACGAGGAAGACCAGTCAAACCCAGGACAGCAGTGGGATTGAAGAAGGGAAGAGAGTTTGTTGATCTGCACCGATTCGTGGGTTGGAATGCTGGAGCGTTTCAAGGAACGAGGGGGAAAAAAAGTCCCAGAGTCTTTTGTGCAAAGAAACATGGCGCCCGGAAGGAGGCAGGACCGGATCTGGCGTCGGAGAACTCATTGGACTCCTTCCTCTTCCACGTAGGTTGAAGGAAACCAACCGATCTGTAGAAAAGGACAAACGCGTTACCCTGGAAACCTTTTATCCTTAAAATACATTGAAAGAGCGATCGACGCCTGACCATTCCACCAAAGATAGACTGCTGTCCACGGCCTCAATATCTGCTTAGCATAAGATTCTACTCCTCTACCAAGACTTCAGGACTGAGCTATATAAATGGAGGACACGCATGTTCTAGTTAGATGAGCCGGCTTGGCCCGGGTCACATATGTCCTACAAAGCAATGTATTTAGTAATTCATTTCAGGTTGAACTCGTCACGTTGAGCTTCCTCTGGGTTGTCCGTCGAACTCCTTCTACTCACTCTTCCATTTGTTTCTCCTTTCCACCATCCTTGGTCTCCTCCTATCCGGCTGTAGATTCTAACAACGTCCCCTTCCCGTAACGACAGCTCCCGCATGTCTCGAGCTGCGAAATTGTACCTGGCGACGGCGGTTCCTATCGGACGCGGCGTGAAGACTAAGAGGAGAAGACGAGGAATAACGAAACATCGATTGAGTGTTAATCAGCTGGAATGTTAAGGATTCTCAGATCAAGCTAATACTTTTAGGAGCTCACTGCCTGAGCACAGGTAGAGCTAAACATTACTGAGCTAAGGATTCACCTGTAATTAAGCAGGGCTATTCCGCATGACCAACAAGCAGTCAAGCTTGAAGATGGGCCGCCTATTCATTCTCTTTACCCACCAAGTATGAATAAAATGTATTAATAATATGAACACGATGTAAAGTGGAATGGGGGTTCGATAGAGAACGGGGTATCTCGGTATCGACGCTGCCCACCGAGGCGTCAGCCGCTATTCTGCCGCAAAATGCAGGAATATATGGTTGAAATGATATGTTTAACACAATAAGAGCAGAAGGAAGAGGAAGACTTTGGGGGAAATTATCAGGAATAGAAAATCAGACAGATGCTGAAAACATAAAAAAGGAAAATGGAGGAAAACGATAAAATCTGAGTATTCATGGTATGAGCCAAGTCGCTGGCAAAATAAAAACGTTAATTTATATATCTGCCCGCTGGCCAATAAGTCTCGTAATGCAAGTCATCTAATTCTTATGTAGTTTCTCAAACTTGAGTTTAAACATTAATATTAATAAGTAGAAGTTATTTATTTTTTTAAGAAAGTACTGGGAAGCAGCAACCAAGTGTGGCATGCCGCATGCAGTGCCCAAACATGACCACAGGGGGCACTGTATCCTACGTGTACGAAGGCAGAAAGGTGGCAGTACCTGACCAGAATGGAGTGGGTGGATTCGGACATGGGAAGTTGAGGCCCTGAGGACTGAGAAAAGAAAAGTTGTAGGAAGCGCAGGAGGCTGCAAAGAGGTCAGAAAAAAACATAAAGGTAGAAGAAGAACAGAGAAAAAAGAAAAAAATAAAACATTTTCAAGCAACGCAATGCAACAAAACAGAGATAAAAGCCCAAAAAAATCCCATTGTAGTTTAACCAAGGAAGGAGAGGACGACGACCCGTCACCAAAAGCAAAGTAAGCTATAGCTGAACCATGGACGATTATAGGGAAATCGAGACTGTAGGGAATAAAATTTGGGGTGTTTTTGGATAATAAAAAAAAAATAAAAAAAAATGTGAGATTAATAAGTGGAATTCTTCACCTGATTCTACATAACATATTACATTCACATTATGTGGCCTTGGACTATGGGACGGAGGTGTCAACAACATCAGATACAGATAAAGCCGTTCCCAGGAGACGAGCGTCCGATTGTCCGCACGGTGGAACCCGGCTTGTCTCGGTAAAGACGGGGAGCTGATCTTACCTGGGGATCTCGGGGCCGTACGAGAGCTGGGGCCACTTCGCTGTTTGAAGGGGTATTTTAACGTGGTGTCCAGTAGTTTGAAGCTTTCCTTCAGCGAGTGCGTCTGGTAATACTCCACCAGCTCCTGCGGGGGCAAAGACAGCCCGTTTATGGAACTCAAAATGGTTTTTCACCTCTGCTTTCTGTATTGTAATTAACCTTTTACTACCAGCCCATACTGGGAAGGGCCCACTTCTGGGGCAAAAGTTCTAAATACTAAAACCAGTGGAGTTCCACTGATTTTCTCAACGTTTTACCCCAAATTGGTCTTCTTAATGGTATGATCCACCCTCTCGACTCATAGCATATACGTGCAAATGAAACCTACCAAGAGGCTTTCAAACTTCTTGGCTTCCGTGATGTGTATCCAGTTATCTTTCTCCACGACCTTTATATGTTTGACTTCGTCATTGAATCTGCGGAGAAACAATCACTATGACATCATTTTTACACTATGTAAATTTAACCCCCCAAAACATGTTCAATATTACAGTCTCTTTTATAAACATTTTATGGGCAATTAGTTTTAGTGGTCCTTTTAATGTCGCAGGTAACCCCGCTAAACGGTCGGTTCTTGAGCCCCGCGCACGTACTTGATGCTGATGGCGAAGCGTTCGGCCTCGGCCGGCCTCTCACGGATCAGGTACGTGCCGCTGACGTGGGCTTTGAGGAGGTTGTCGGCTTGGGGCCGTTCCACATTCCCAGCGAACCTAGAATGAAGTCTCGTGTTAGCGAATACGCCGAAGGGATGTTAAAGATCTTCAGACGCCTTGGTCCACACCCTCTCCCCCGATTGGAGGCATGTGTGAGAGGCTCCGCCCTTTTGCGGAAGTACTCTGCACCTCTATTTCTCTGTGGATCCCTCTGCGTTATTCTGGTCTCTCGGAGTTCTTTCGCAAAAGGGCGGAGCCGTGACGCCTCACAGGACAGCCTCTCCCTAATACCTCCAATCAGGGGTGGGGGTGTGGACAGAGGCTCCACCCTTTAGCAGAAGCGCTCCAGGAGGCCAGGTTAACGTAGTAGATAGCGGGAGAAGTGGACCAAGAAAGAAGGACAAGAAGAGGCAAGAAGACTAGAGGAGGCATGAAAGCGGTTGGGTAGAAGGTCATGAGACATTGAGAGAGAAGAAGAAGATTCGGAGCTCTCTGCTTCATTGTTGTTGTTTATCTCTTTGGGGGTCGCTCCTCATTTTCAGACATTCATACCAAGTTAGATCAAAATTTGTATGAATCTGAATGCACAAAGTCTAGTTATCAAGCAATTTAATTGAAAAAGTGGCCATATACAATGAAATGAAACAAAAAGAACATTAATATAAGTCTACGCATGTTGGTGGATCGGTCAGGCTGACACGCAAATATCTGAAAATCGTCAAATTGAGTGAATATTGAAGTTGTGAAATATGCTAAAGAATAAAGAGAGTCCGTACCACGGGCATTTACTGTAATCCATCGACCGGTTCACAGGCTGCGGGAAAAACAAAATCATCTTAAAAGTGAGACACGAGAAAAATGAATTAAAGTGGAGGAGTCACACAAACCATTATCCCGTTACAGCGAAGAATCTTTATACTTATACACGCAAACAACGCTTATTACTCTCAGCCGAGGGAAATCCAAATGCAGCCGATTATGGATTTAATATCTAGAACGTTTCCCAACGTAGTAAATGTTACATAAAAGTTGTGTTGAAGGCTCCAGTGAGCTTCATTTCTGGATGGGAGTCGACTTGTGACACTATATTCACCATCTGGCTGTGAGTAGTAAGAGTGGTAGCTGGAGAGACCCCTTTGGTCATAGATCTAACTCCAAAAATCAGCTTGGAGACGTGATACCCTACCCTGCTCTCCACCGGAGACGGCTTCACCGACGAGCTGAGGAAATAGCCAGACTTCTTAGTGAGCAGCAACCGCCCCTGGGGGGGGAGAAAGAGAGGGGCAGATAATGGCTGTCAACCCGTGCGTCACGAGAGCAACCCTCCTCCAAGTAGAAACGGGATCTGCTCCTACCTCCCACCACTGAGAGTCGGGGTCACCTCGGAGTAGCTCGATCTCTTCTCCAGTCTGGAAAGTCAATACGGGTTTCCCCGGAGGGGCTGGGTTCCCCAGGTAATTCTGTACCGCCACCATTTTGGGCCCTGGGAGAAAGAGAAGATGTGATTGGTCGCCTGTTGGTTTCCTAGACATTCAGGGTGTAAGAACCCACATAATTATTTATTTGTAATATTAAGATTATATTTTTTGGGGGGGAAAAGAACATACCTGATATTGTGATGAGTGGATCCTAAAACACAAAAAAATAGAAACCATGTTAAAAAGAAGCGATAAACTTGGAAGCCAAAGAAAAAAGGAATTAAATACAGAATCCCGGAGGAGTAAATGAGACGATATTTAAATTCATCGTGAATCGGACACATGGAACGTGAATAAATTGTCAGAATTCCGCCTCTTCAACCAAAAGAAGAAGAATCTTACCGGATCTTCTGCTGCCCCTGAAATGGAAAAGACAGGAAGACAATTAAGAAGGGCTTTCCCAGCAGCGGTTTCCATCGCTAGACGCTCGTGATGTCATCCCGTGTTATAACGAGTCACCACATCTGATAAAATATGACACAGGCGCCTCCATCGTATACTTCAGCACTAAGTTATTATGACCCGGTTTAACGGCATCCACCAACGTACCGATTTTGCATGGATGAATGGTCTCAAGGCACTCCTTGTGAACGCCGACTCCGCACTTTGTACAGCAGTATCCCTGATAAAATGTCCCCCTGTGAAAAAAAAGTAAGGACAACCAGAAATAAACTCAACTGAAGGAACCCCATCTTCCAACAGGCAGAAGAGGACATCTGTAACCCCCCCCTCGGTGAGACGCTTATTAAACAGACGTTAAAATGTTGTCATGCAACAGGAACGTCTATCAATACAGAACGCGTTCTCGGTGGTGGACGGATCTGGAACATCTGGTTTGGTAAAACCATCGGCTTGCACGATATGAACGTCCACAATCTACAGCCTTTCCACCAGTTTGATATCTCGGGGGTCCATAATATATCTGGTAAGGAGCGCGGACTGAACGAAGAGCTCACAGCCTCAATGTTTCGAGGTCTGTAATAAGGCGTAAAATCAATCGGTCCTCGATGGCCGGAGAAACGGACGGATGCTTCCTACAGCGTCCTCATCATGGTCGATAACCGCACTTTACTGGGTCAAAGCGAGTTTACCCGGCACTAAAGAAGCGCCTACAGCTTGGACCAGGAGGTGTTAAATATCTAAACGCGCGGACGTGGTATGGGGTGGAAGGAGAAGGAAGAAGAACGCGCTTTAGAGGAAGCTTCATACCTTAGGAACATCTTGCATGCTCTGCAGCTCGTGGCTTTGTCAAACGTGTACATCTGGAAGTTGTGGTGATTTGCGTTGGCTTTGTCGGGTTTAATGTTTGACCTGATAAGAGAGGCAGAAAACACAGTTTAACCCAATCTTAGGGTCCCTGGATCAATGGGCAGATTCCCAGGTTCTGGAGCCCACTATATCCTCTCCTGATTTAATGATGATATCTGAGCATCCTCGTTGGTGCTTTTCTCCCCGTTATATCCCATCTGAAGATCCTGCTTGAACGCAGGTGGTCTCATTCATAATATCTTTACCTCCTGACCAGTCATGGCGTTCATGGATGGCTTTCAAAGACGGAAGCCAGAGAAATAGCTTAACTGCGTCCGGCCAACGAGCGGCAGGAACGCTACCCTACTTATCCCCCATTGGCTGCCCGATGTTCTAATTTGGAACACGGACGTCGAGGTGCAGACTTCACTGATCTAATACGGCGATATGCACACGTTCCATACATTGCCATTTCAAACTGCTCCATCCACTTCCGCTTCATGTCGTCCGTCTTGCAGAAGAACTGGAACCCCTGCTTCCCTTGTAAATGAACCAAAAAGAATCCATACGACCACTGAGGAGAGAGAGAGAACATGCGCGGCCTTAACAAAAACATATTGAGGGGTCTTTCACGTGGGGCATTTAGTTGGGGAGAGGGGCAAATGCATTTGGGGGGCTTCTGCAGAACCCCCACATCAATGGACCACATGAAAATATAAAGGGGTCACGCAGCGGCCCACTGATTGGACAGAGCCAGATCCCACAATGCACCGGGAACACGGTATAATTTTACAATAAAAAAGCTGAATTGCTCTTACCATTTTGCCATGCGACTGGGGGGCGTAAAGAGAAGAGAAGTGCAAAGGAATTGTTAAAAATACATATATTTATAAAGATTTCAGGTTCGTACGGCATGGATTCCAAAAAAAGTGAATTATCTGGTAATAAAAGACTAGCGGACTCGTTCAATGTCTTCTTCATTTAGATTGAAATGGAAATTTCACGGGACAATCTCACTAATTTAGAAGACACATGATGACATCACAATGGGGAGGAGCCAGCAAAATTAGGTAAATGACAATAATATGCTGATGGAAGGAACATTTAATGGACCCAGTATGGTAACGACGAACGGCACCGACAGGATTCTCACCTTCTTGATATCTTTGTTGTTCATGGGATCGTTGCTCACTTTATGGTAAAGCAGCTCGATAATTTCCTTCAGCTCGTAACTGTAGCCCTTTCTTTTACAGACAATCACGACTTTGTCGAAAAGAAACAGATACCTGCGCATGGAATGGAGAATCGTCATTGCCACTCATCGATGTTACCAATTTCCTCTAAAAAAAAACCCCTCAAAAAACACTCCGCTTACCTGTCCTGCTTGGCCTGATTAACCGCAGAACGGACCTTCAGTTCCCCGTCTATCTTCGGCCGTCCAAATTCTTCCAGTTTTACTTGCTAACAGAAAAAAAAAAAATTGTGTGAGAAAAAAACAAACTCTAAATATTGGAAAGAAAAAAAAACAACTGTTTTGCCGTCAGATGTGTAAAAATATTTTCTAAATATTAAAAGAAAACAATACTTCTTTGAACAATTTTTCTTGTTTGGAAAAACAGAGCGTAGGGAGCCATTTTGTCTCTGTAAGCCACACCCACAACTACCCAGGCAAGTGATTTTTCTATGAATGCATCACACCCCACCCCCCCTGTATCCCCGGATTAATAGAAATATCATAAGTCACATAGTGATGCCTTATTACATAACAGTAAAAAATCACTCAAAGGATTTGGATTTCTGGGTGAAAAAATTCATAATTTGGGGGTTCCTAGTATGACATCAACTCACCAAATTGTCTATAGAGTTCTGGAACTCGCTGATTTTCTTTAAGGTTTCCTTGTCCCTTTTGACTTCATTTATGTACAGAGCCAAGTCCTGGGGGTTAAAACAAACACATTTTGGTTAAAACAGAAAGGTGGGTTTTTTGGACATTTTTAAAGGGACATCCTATCAGGGAGAATTCTTTAGTTCTATCCAAGTTTGGCAACCGATAAGAATTCCATTGTCTTAATACCCGCTATTCAAGGTCTGACCCCGGATTGATTCATTTGCTAGTAGAACCAGTTACGGCTCAAACATTATAGTTACACAAGTAGGTTTATAGCGGCCGGCGAGTGCGAATGAATGAAGCCTTTTGGGGCAATTAAAATACTCGTCTCGCGGCTCGTTATGAAGCCAGCGGGGTCCGCGGAAGCTGCCGGGTACGGCTGTAATACCTGCATGGCTTCCAGGGCTTCCTTCAGCGTGTGTCTCTCGGGGCAGTCTGCCGAGTGGCTCAGGAGTTCCTGAAACAGAGACAAGTTATGGAGAGCCTGGCGGTAATCTGCGGCATCCGCCGGGACCGGCACAAACCAGCTCATCCGGCAGATAAACCCAAAATCATTATTTTCAGCACAATTACACGTATCGAGCAGGCTACGATCCTGGAGCCGCCAACCACGCGCTTCTTCAACTCTCCCGGGGCTTGTAGCCTTTTGTACCTACAAGCCGGTCACAGCAGGATTCAATCATCCACCTGCACAAAGCAGCAGCGCGCCGACAGCAGCCGAGCTGGCAGAGGATCATGGGAGTTGGTTCCTCGGAGGCCAAGATAATGCCCTTCATGATGGTTTACTCACGGCATCGTTAATCGCTGCTTAGATGGTGCGTCTCGCTTCCCCGCGGGATTACGCAACTACCATCTCTTCCCGAATACGGCGCGCAAGTTTAACATGGGAATAACTACCGTGAAACTTGGTGATTTTAGCATTTTTTTAGCCGTTTTCAAGATTTTAAGACATCTTTAGTAAAGCATCTGCATTTACTTAACCCTAATCAAAACACGGCTCAAGAATTAGTTTGCTAATGGTCAGTAAATAGTAACTTACTTTGTAACTGGTGCAGGACTCAGACCCTAAGGTGTATCCCTTAATGTTTCTGGTTTCATTGGTTTTACGGGTGAAATCATACTTTTCCTCTTTTTTTGTCTTACGCTGCAGTAAAGTGCAACCACTGTGATGTAACGGCCTGCCATAAAGTGAGGATGTGGCGAGAATAAGAAAGCAATGACTGCCAGCACCTAGCATTCATTGTTATTTTCTGCCATGTTAAGCGCCCACATTATTTATACCTCATCGTGATCGATAATCTGCTATTGGTTATTATTCCTATTTTTTTATGTTTTGCTGTAAATGCAATAAATACGTAGGACTATACATAAAAGGATTTGAAAGCGTGGGTTGCCATGACGACTGCACTTACTTTAAGGAGCAGGTGATACTTCAGGACCCTCTGCATCGGAATCACCATCAAATCCTGCAATTTAAATTTTCCATCCTGAACCTTCAACGAGCATTCCTAGGAATAAAGCAGGGAACGCTTTAATTCTCGACACGGCTTTTTGATATATCCGGTAAAATATTCTGATCCCCTTTTCAACAAACCCCCCCCCAAATATATTTAATAGGAATAACGTAATTTATACAGACCTAAAAAAAATTATTATATCTATAAATATGTCTAATAATATATATATTAAAATATCTGTAACTATGCTATAATAAAATATAGAATAGAATAATATATTATAATATTTATATTGCCCAATTTCTTATGTTTTCCACCCTACAGGAATTACAGATTTTAAAGGGACGCTGCCACATTACAGCCGTATATTAATACAGCGATAAGGCATAAAGAAGATGATAATTATGATAAAAGGTTATATTAATTTCTTGGCTTCCCTGTGCAGCCCGGTATGCAAATCTCATCATCCTTAAGGAAGCATTTAATTTGCATACCGGGCCAAATAATGATATCATCCAAGGCACAGCGCCAACTGCTTACAACACCTTGTTCTTTGTCTAGACTTTTAATACCCGCCATACATTTCCACGTCATCCAAACAAGATCCTTCCCTTTAAAGTCTTCAGATCTGTCCAAATTCAGCTATTTTACTAAATCAAACCAAGATGTGATTTATTTTTTGTCTCCGATTAGGAAAGAGGGAAGGACGGAGTTCTTGACCTTGGCGCGAGTCTTGCTTGGCAGTAAATATTTTATGTCCGGCCTACGCTAAGTCAAGATACCCCGAAAACGTCACAAAAGCCGCAATGTACAAAGTGACCGACGACATACTAAAGAGCCAAGTACCCTGACAACGGGTAAATAAAAGGTTAATATGTTTAACATGCCAAGTTAAAGTAAACCCAGAGGGTCCCTTAAACATCAGACCCCCGATGGAGTTCTAGTAACAGCGTTACTTATAGCAGCGCTCATTCTACGCGACTTCTCATTGAATCCCACCGACCGCTGAGGTCTCCTACAAACAAGAAAACCAGGAAACTTGGCATAACTGGGCTGAGAATAACCAGAAAAAACTTAAACGAGGTCGATTGGTATTTTTAAATTTGAGGATATTCATTCCGAAAACGATAACCGACGCGTCGCTCGGGTCGAGCCCGACACTCACCTCCACCTTCAGCCTCAAGTCCTCGCGGGTGGCCATGAGGTGATCCAGCGTCTTCTGCGAATATTCAATATGACTGCAATACTCGCCGTAAATAAGCAGCCTGGAGAGGGAGAAAGAGAGAGGGGGGGGAGAGAGAGAGAGGGGGGGAGAGAGAAGGGGGGGAGACGGAGAGAGGGGGGGAGAGAGAGGGGGGGGAAGAGGGGGGAGGGGAGGAGAGAGCGCGAGGGGGGAGAGAGGAGAGGGGGAGAGAGGGGGGGGAAGAGAGGGGGGGGAGAGAGAGAGAGGGGGAGGAGGGGAGAGGAGGGGGGGAGAGAGAGAGGGAGAGGGAGAGAGAGAAAAAAAAGTATTTTCTAAATGGTGTTTTCAATTTATTAAGAAAAAGGTTAAATGCAGCATTTCTCAACAATGTGTTCTGGTTCAATTGACGATAACATGTTGGGGGAAAAAAACTTGGCTTTGCGTCCTGTAAACCTTAACATAAATAGTTATATTTAATAACAAAAGTTTTATAATAGTATTTTTTTTTTTTACATTTTCTAGCTCAAAAAATATATACTGTATAAAATAAAACAAAAAATGTTATGCAATGTTTACAGAGAGCAGAAAGAAACCCCCCCTTCCATTTGGCACTTTTAGGGTTAACAGCACAAGGGGTTACCAAAATGCTGCGTCAGCCCACACAGAAACCCGGCAGGGGGGGGGTAAACGATGACCCCCTGAGAGTCCTATCAGAAGGATCTGCCAAATAATTTCCTCCCACCTCCAAACACAGCTTATCAGCTCCGAGGAAGCTGGAAACATCTCAAGGCTCCCGGCCAAGCACGTAAAACCGTTACCAAGGAGTCAAACAATAAACGTGGGTCTTTATAACAAAAAACCCCCCCAAAAAATAAATAAAATCAGTAAACCGAGCGTTTATCTTCCAAACCACAAACGAATAAACCGGGAAGACGACCAAAACTCAGAGTTTCAGAGTGAAGTTAATGATCTGGACCGTCCTACTGAACGAGAACTTTCTAAAGAATCTTCTACGATCATCGGGCATCAAACCCACGTCATTTACGCCAACCGAGGCTTCTACCCATCCCACCGAGCTGGAAATGTGCCATTCCCGCTCTTTACGAGTTGGTTCGGCGGCCTCAATGAAGGACACTATGTCTTGTCCAGAAATGGTCAAAAAAGTCTCGTTTTAGTGGATTGTTCTTTGCGTTCTTCAAGGACTTCTTCCAAAAGTTCACTACAACCAAGACATCAGGTTTTTGGTCTTCCTTGGCAGCTAATTAAGTAAATACGGATATATCCATTCATAAATTGTCTCTTGAGGAATCTGTTCCATTTTTATATTAGAATCTTCCGAACTTTCCGGAGTCCTGCGTCCTTTGTTAGTAGAAGTCAACCGTTGCTTGGCCAGGTGGACATTTCAGTAGATATCTAGACAGTGAATCCCACCAACCAGCATCGGACGAAAGAGCTCGAGTTGTAGAACGGAAGAGTAAAAAAATGTATCTTTTAGCTGTAAGCGGATCGTATTCTCACAGGGTTTTGGGAAAAAGGTACGTTCTACCATCTTTCTTTTTTTTTTTGGGATGGCAGGTAGAAGAACAGTGCTATACGTCTAAGATGACCCTGGCCAAGCGGGGTTCTATAGGTATTCTGCCAATGGTAAATTCCTGGCCCAATTTTAATACTATTTTTAAATATATTGAAAATATTTAATATATTAATATAATATATAAAAAACAGAACTAATGTATATTAAATATATTAAAAAAAACAGAACTTAATATTATTAAAATATTTAAAAAAACAGAACTTAATATATTAAATATTTAAAAAAAACAGAACTTAATATATTAAATGATATTAAAAACTGAACTTAATATATGGATTTAAATATTTAAAAAAACACAGCCAATATAATAATATATAAAAATCCTAACCTAATATATTGATTTAAATATTTTAAAAAAAAACACAGCTTAATATATTAAATATTATAAAAAAAACAGACTTAATATATTAAAATATATAAAAAAACAGAAAACTTAATATATTAAATATAGAAGTTCAGATTTTTATATATTTAATATTTAATTAAGTTCAGATTTTTATATATTTTAATATATTAAGTTCAGATTTTTATATAATAAATTATTTTAATTTCAGATTATATATGAATATAATTAAGTTCAGATTTTTATATATTTAATATATTAAGTTCAGATTTTTATATATTAAATATATAAAAATCTGAACTCAAATAAAAGCCACATTCGAGTGATATCACAATAAGCATAATACATTTTTTTTTTATAAATAATCAAGATGTTTAGGAATCAAATGTATGCGACGAGAACATGAACATTGTGCAGCCAAATTCATTTAGATCCATCATGGCGTAATAATTCCGATTACCGCATCTAAAACCAGACTGATTTAATAAAGGAAACGAGGGCGTTCTAAGCGTAAAGCGTCCGCGAGCAAGAGCACGCTAATAAAATATTCATGTAATTATAATGAATTGGGTTATTACTGGTGTGCTAAAAAGACACATTTTCTGCGCAGAAACAAAGCAGCCAATTACAAAGCTGTCGGAGGATATTGGAGATAATTAAAGATAAATCGGCACTGATGGCGGCTTGGTTTTATAGACGCGAGAACGCGGGCCACATGGAGCGCAGCGCAGATAATCAGAGGGGGGCCATGCGCCAAAACCATAGGTCACACCTCCCCCCATTTAAATGGCTATTTAGGGGCTTTTTTGTCTTAGGGGGTGTGGCTGGAGGTGTGGCTACAGCTTTGGCCCATTCCATTACGCTGATCACCATTTCTGCCCTGATAAAGGGTGCAATCACCGCTTTCATAGCACATATTCCTCTAACATGGAAAGCGATTTAAATTTTCATAGAAACATAGAATCTGCCGGCAGATCGGCCCCACCCGGCCCCCGTCTAGTCGCCCGTTTCTCCTGCTGTAAAAACTCAAACCTTAATCAGTCGTTGGTCTCGTCTTAGATTCAGGAGCCGTATGTCTATCCCATGCGTGTTTAATACCCTCACTGTATTATCCTCTACCACCTCTGCTAGGAGGCAGTTCTATTTACCTACCACCCTTTCACTAAAATTAAATTTGCCTGCCATGAGCTGCCCTTCCTTTACTGGAAACACTTTGAAAGGCTGCAAAAACACGTCAAGGTTATTATTCTCTTGCTCTTTATGAAACTACAGCTTAAGGTTGCAAACAAGCAGAATACAAAAAAATATATATTTCTATTTAACAAAAGCAGATATGGTTTTCTTTTCTAAATTCGCAATTTTTAAAAAACAAAACAAAAGAAGCAATAATCAAAAAAATATTAAAAATACATATTTATTATTATGTTATTATAGGTGTGCTTGGTTACCTTCTTCCGTTCTATTGCCCGGTTAGAGTGGCCTGCGCACTATACAGAGGCATTAGAGTAACGTAGGAAGCAAAAATAACAACGACCTAAACACGATCATAAATTAAACAAGACTGAAAAAATATAAAACATTAATGAAGCTAACTGTCCAAGCTGAGCGCATGGATCAACAGGGGCCACTAGATGGCGATCTTAACAAAGCCTGCCTGTAGCTACGTCCTACGTCCCTGCAGGGGGCCAGTAACCCCTAGGGTGCCAGAAAGCAACTTCTTTTCCATTTTATTCATCAAAATTATTTTATGCATTTTATTCATCAAATAGCCTATCAGAACTATTCTTTATAACACATTCCAAAAATTAAATTACATTTTTAACTACTATTCGCAAAAAAATAATAATTTAAGTACGCGAATAACTCTTTAACGACATACATATTTATTTTGGTGTAGAAAAGGGATTTTTTCAGAGTTTACAGCTAAGTGCACTTCACTTTCTGATCGCAGGCTACATGTTGTGACAGCTAATCCCCAGCGACCTCTCGGGAAGGCCGATGAAGTTTAACTGTAAAGAGACCTAGAAGCCTTCCGGGGACATGCGCGACACATTCTTGCGGGCTATCTGTCACTTCCTGCGGTTCTTTGCTGAATATCTGTCTGTTTACACACCAGTTTCTTTTTTTTTTTTCCTCCCCTTTGCGGGAATCATACTCGGCTAACGACACTCGAATCAATCCTACGGGGTCACATCGAGGTCGCCTCGTCGGCCTTATTTGAGTTTTTGTTCGATGGCAGTACAAAGCACGGCAAATTTGCATTCGTCGTACGCGGCGGGATGAATAAATGTGACCCCCGCCGCATATTCCGGCTTCATTATACATCGTTTGCCTGAACAAGAAACATACGGCGCTAATGAAGCCCAATTACCCCCCCCCCCCGGGGCATTACGGGTCAGGCTCCACACACCGGAGCAGGGCAGATAATAAAGCTCATTTTGGATCCATAACGTCTCCCCGTGTTCTTGTCGGAAATGACGAGCTAATTTGTTACATCGATTAATTTTATGCGCATTGTTTTATCCGATCTACCAGGGCCACGCGGTGTGGGGTGGCCCCGGTCCGTGACCGGCGCGTCGGGAAGCGACTGTGACGGCCGAGGGTAATGTCAGCCGGGGCCGCGTACGGTGAGGGACTGCGCGCTTAAAAACTTCTGCTTGGTTTCTGCCGGGATCGCTGCTGGAAAGAAATCGCAGGTGACATTTCCAAAAAAAGACCTCAGGTAAGCCGGCAGCTCCAAGAGCCACGCGAGATTCGACTTGACGGCGGCATTTTAAATCTTTTAAGCATAAAAGGAAAAAAGGAGAAAAAAAAAAGGTTGTAACCGTGGCGAAGGAATAAAATATTTAAATCACCGACAGACGTACAAGCCGGCTTCCACATCGGGGAGGAAGAACTGCGGGGATGAAGCCTGCGTTTTCCGGAACGTCTAATAAACGCGGCAAAGAACTTGATCTGATTACGCTGCCGGCTGGCACCTTTGCTTGAGAATCTGTTAGCACGCTGGCGGTCGTATCGGTTCCTTGGCACTCAAGAGTATAAATTATGGAGGAATTGTACCAAAGCTGCGCAAAACGGGAACTACTACTTCTTCTCAAAGGCGGTTCTCCACACCCTTGTATTGGGTCTCCTAACCCCGTTTTCTTTCTCTTGACTGCTCTTTCCCGCTCTGTCTGTCCCCACACAACACGTTCTGAGCTTTCTGAAAATCCAAATTTGTATTCCGTAAGACCTGATGGCGGCCGACGATCAAGCTCTTACGTTTCCTTCAAGTTTCATGATCTTCTTTGGTGGTTCAGTGGGTTACACGGGATAGGGCAGAAGAAGCCACCTGTCCTTGTCTATGCATCGACCGCCAGTCCCTCCTCATCTCCAGAAAAAATGCTTCTATAGTGTTTGAAGAAGGGCCATTTTTTGGTGTTTGAGAGCATGAAGAGGATGCTCATGGTACTTGACCCTAAGGACAACTTGAATGTCCCAACAAGTCAACCCAATGTTATCCCAAGATCAATGGCCGTGGGTAACGTCTGATGCTTCTGTATGCCTTACCCCTCCATTCCCTTCTTGTTCCCCTTTCTCCCGTAGCAATTTTTGCGACTATCCAACTTTTCTTCAACAAATACTTTACAAAATATATCATATCTGCTGCTGTTTCATCAAATTAATTCTTTCTGTCGTTTCTTTTGTGTCTACGTTTGGGTATCTGACGTAAAGAACATCGTCTAGACATAGATTATTCACCTTAAAAACCACATAACTATGGAATGACTCAGACCAACCTCACCACTTCAACTCTACCTTAAATTCTCTGGTATTGATAAATCATCCACAGATCAACTACTCTGCGTTCTAGGACTTTCTGGCCATAAAGGTCGGTTGTTGGGCTGTTGATAAGGCCTGTCACCCTCAGCAAGTATGTGACTGCCTAGGGGTGATTGGAACCGCAGCCAAAATCTGAGGAACCAGAGGTAGTTCCCATTCTTTATAGTTTTTTCCCAGACATTTATTTGGACCGCTTCCCGTTTAAAACATAGTGATGTGTAATAAATTAGACCATTTTTTTATTTCCTCATCAAATTACTTGAAGGACAGATCTGCACCTTTTCATTTGGGATTTGGTGTTTAATGGGGTCAAAAATGGGCCAGAATGGTCCACACCTACTATTATACTGCTCGTTAAAACAACAGCAGAGCATCTGAAACATAAAAATGTTTGGGGTTTCTCTTACCGTTCCTTGTAATCCAGGAAGACCTGCCCGATGGTGCTGCCACCGGTCTTGATTGAGAGCTCAATGGTCCTCAAGAAATTGAAATGGACTTTAATGAGTTCCTAAAGAGCATTGAAACAGAAACAGAAGACAATGGGGAAAAAATGCCGTTCAACACATAAAGCCCGTTTATGGGACGTCGTACAATATGCCCATCGGAAGTACACAACCGTTCAAAAGTTTGGGGTCACTCAGGAAATTTCTGGCCATAACAGTCAATTAGCCTTTTAAACTTAAACTTGGATCAGCGAACACAATGTGGCATTGGGACACAGGAGTGATGGGAGTGATAAAGGACCATTGGGACACAGGAGTGATGGGAGTGATAAAGGGCCATTGGAACGCTGGATGGAGTGATAAAGGGCCAGGAGTGATGGAGTGAAAAAGGGCCATTGGAACACAGGAGTGTGTGACGGGAGTGAGTGTAAGGGCCATTGGAACGCAGAGTGATGGGAGTGATAAAGAGGGATGAGCGCCTATGAAGAGATTCCATTAAAAATCAGCCGTTTCAAGCTACAACAGTCATTTACAGCATTAACCCCGTCTGTGCTGGATTTCTAATCAATTTCATGTTATTTTAATGTGGAAAATGTGCTTTTTCTTTCAAAAACAAGGACATTTCTAAGTGACCCCAAACTTTTGAACGGTAGCGTACGCATAACGCGGTTCACGGGGGTTGTAAATGTCTCCATCTGTTCGTTATGCTCACCTCCAAATTAACGAAGACGACGGCCATTTCCTGAGGACTCAGCAAAGGCTTTAAAGGGATCACGTAGTTCTGAAATTAAAGAAAAAAGGACAAAACGCGATGAATTAAAGGGCCCTCGGCATCGAAATCCTTTACCGTTAATCCACAGATTGGTTGTGTTCAGATCTCTTTAAGCCCGTGTAGAACATCTACTAATCTTCTCCTACCGCCTGGTTATAAACACAAGAAAAACTGCGTTTTTATGACTAAATCCCCCTCTATAGACTTTATAATTATATTTATCTTGAACTTGGATCTCTATGGAAAAGCTTTGTAGAAGCTCTGCCAGGAGGCGGATCACATGATGCTTCCATAAGGGAGGAAGATGGAACCGGTCATTTGATTAGCGTTAAAGAACGTAGAGGCGGAGGAAATTTTAAAAAAAATAAAATGTAAAAAAATATTATATTTATATACACTTTCCATTTTTATTTATTCGGATGAGACGATCGTCTCTAGTGCTTGGGGGGGGGCGTGTTGGGGACAATTTATATGATTAACACAACTTATTTAAGTGGAGGGGGCCTTCTGTTCTGAGCTAATGGGCCAGGATAGAATGAGTTCACTCCATGTTTCCGAGATGAGTGTCCCAGCCTGGCGCGTTTATCTCCCATGGGCTCTATTCACTGAGATGAAGTGGGCGTCCCGGTTAAACACACAGATCAATGTGTCATCCATTGACCTCCATGAGTCCCCGTGTGACCCCCCGAGCACGGCGTACGGAGCTGGCACCGATATCCTAATTCCCAGCCTCCGGCTATACGAGAGACGGCGGAGCGAAGTCCTACTGCGGCGTCCTTTGGCCGACCATATGTGCGACGGTAAGAAAAGCTCCTGATCGTTTGTCTCTGGGATAATTTTCCTTCTCCTGACAACATTGTTACCATTAATACGAAACGGCACAGAAACGCAGAATTTATCGGCACATCAGACCGATTCAGCCCCGTTTCTCCTGCTTAACCCTTACTAAGTAGTTGGTCAGATTCAGGAGCCGTATATCTATCCCATGCATGTTTAATACCCTCGTTGTATTACCCGCTACCACTTCTGCTGGGAGGCTGTTCTACTTATCAACCACCCTCTCAGTAAAGTAAAACTTCCTTACGTAACATCTATGCCTTTACCCAATAATTGATATTGAGTGAGGATAAAAGGACTTTTCATTCAATTCAAACACATCTAAAGACCAAAAAGGGGCTCTTCTATTTAAGGGGGTGTGGTTAAGGGTGTGGCAGGGGGTGGGCCTTTTAATGGGACTTTTTGCCCTATTGCTGGCTATTAATCCAATGAAGGATTCTGTTGAGCTGATTTTATTCATTGACGCACCTGCTGTTTCTATACACATTATCGGGGCTTTTTGGGCTGTAGAACCCTGCAATCCCCTCATACCCAGCAAACATTCTGACCTCCAAAAAGAATCCAAGAAAAGAGGGGCATCAGGGGAGGAAAGAGGGAAACGGGAAGAAAGAGGGGCATCAGGGGAGGAAAGAGGGTGCGCAGGCATTTTGGGGTACAAAGGCCGAACTAAACATGGACACTTGCGTGAGAATAGATGGAAAGAAAAAACGCCATTTCCAATACAGGATAAATAATCGTACGCAGCATACATCCCGATAAAGAGAAATGAGCTTCGATGGAGTCCGGAGCTCACCGTCTTGATGTCTTCTAGAGTCCTGTAGTAACGTTCCTCGGTCTCGTAGATTTCCAGCAGGCAGCAATTCCTTTTGTCGTGTTCAGTCATGCCCATTTTCTGAGAGGAGGAAAAACAGCTGCTTTAGCAACGCAGAAAACACTTCATTCCTCCCAACAAATGTTCCGAGTCAAAGTGATTTCATTCCCCGGCCACTCGATCGGGAAACTCAATGGAGTGGGCTTGGACCATGCCAGCCGCTTGTGTCTTCTGTAGCCCACGTCGTGCCAACCTCGTAATAATGGCTACACTTATCATTTTAAAGCTAATATTTCATGCAATTCTCTCGCATACTGATTTTCCTACGGGCCGGACAATTCGAGCTTTCGCACAGAATTCAGTTTGCTTTTTTAGTCTGAATTTATCCCTGGCATTAAAAGTTCTACCTAAATCATTTCGAAGACAAAACGGTCCATTTATGATGGAATATTCAGAATTACGAGGACAATAAAAGCACCGTTATGATCAACCATGCGATGCATGTATCATCTATCGTATCATCAAATTTCATATAGCGTAATGCCTATGAATGATGTTTATTGGTGGGGAAAACCTCCAATCAGGGGACAGGGATACAATGACATCATATCCATTGCAGTTAAAATCAT
Organism: Spea multiplicata; assembly: GCA_009364415.1. Lineage (NCBI taxonomy): Eukaryota > Metazoa > Chordata > Amphibia > Anura > Pelobatidae > Spea > Spea multiplicata. The sequence goes on from VKOC01000142.1 coordinate 260,182, forward strand.
CCTTACCTGCATGTACCTTATCTGAGGCAGAGGGAGATAAATCAAATAGATTACTGGGATGAAAATACTCTTACGTTAACATTTAAATGTATACACGCTACTGTTCAAAAGTTTGGGGTCACTTAGAAATGTTCTTGTTTCGAGAAAGAAAAGCAGATTTTGTCCCTGAAAATAACATGAAATGGATAAGAAATCCAGCACAGACGGGGTTAATGTTGTAAATGACTATTGTAGCTGGAAATCTCTTCATAGGCGTACAGAGGCCCTTTATCACTCCCATCACTCCCGGGTTCCAATGGCCCTTTATCACTCCCATCACTCCTGTGTTCCAATGGCCCCTTATACTTCCATCACTCCTTGCTCCAATGGCCCTTTAATCCTCCCATGTACTCCTGTGCTCCATGGCCTTTATCATCCATCACTCCCTGTGTTCCATGGCCTTTATCATTCCCATCAATCTTGGTTCCATGGCCCTTTATTTCCCATCACTCCTTGTGTTCCAATGGCCTTTATCACTCCCATACTCCTGGGTTCAATGGCCCTTTTATCACTCCATACTCCTGTGTTCCAATGGCCTTTTATCACATCCCATCACTCCTGTGTTCAACGGCCTTTATCACTCCATCACTCCTGTGTTCCAAAGGCCTTTATCACTCCCATCCTCGTGTTCCAATGGTTTATACTCATCACTCCTGTGCTCCAATGGCCTTTATGCACTCCATCACTCTGTGGTTCCAATGGCTTTAATCCTCATGCACTCCTGTGCTCCAATGGCCTTTATCTCCATCACTCCTGTTGTTCTAATGGCTCTTTGATCACTCCAGATCACTCCTGTGTTACCAATAGGAACATAGTATACACTCCCTCCACTCCTGTGCGTCGCAATGGCCCTTTATCACTCCCATCACTCCTGTGTTCAATGGCCTTTATCCTCCATCACTCTGTAGTTCCAATGGCCTTTATCACTCCCATCACTCTGTGTTCCAATGGCCCTTTATCATCCCATCTCTCTGGTGGCTCCAATGGCCCTTTTATCACTCCCATCACTCCTGTGTTCTAATGGCCCTTTATCACTCCCATCACAGCTGAAGTTTAAAAGCCTAATTGATGGTTAGAAACCCTTTTTGTAATTATGTTACAGCCAGAAATGTCCTTGTTTTCCATGAAAACAGCTGAGTGACCCCAAACTTTTGATCGGTAGGGTGTGCGTCTATATATATATATACACAAAACAGCCAAATATTGAACCAGAAGCGTAATCTCTTCATCCTTTAAAATAAATAAATATATATATATTTTCTTTTCATTAGATACTGTTAATGATTAACAGGCAGATGCCCTGTGGGCTGGTGGCCGAGAGTGCCAGGGCCGCCTCATCAACAGTCCGGCCCTGGATGTTAAAATATCAAAATAATCGGTTAAATATTAACTTTAAGGTCAAAACATCCATTATCACACGGGATTCCATTTAGACGCCTCCGCCAAACAGAAAAGGTTAAGGCTGTTGGGGGGGTTTATATAAAAGGACCGGTCCAGAATTTGCCAGCCTTAGACAGTATGCTCGGTGCCCGTCAGCAGCAAAGCGTAAAGTGGAATAGAGTAAAGAATTTTTTCACCTGTAAAATGCATGAATTTTGAAGGCATATTGAAGGAGTCAGAGTCTAAGCAGCCAGGGGCTAAAATCTGACAAGAGCACAGAAAGATCCGGCCAAAATGATTAAAACGAAGAAAAAAAGCCCGTTTCCCCGCGCGGAAAGCCGCTTTCCGATCTTCCTCTTTTAACATTTGCCCTTTGCAGTTTCTCTGTGAGCTCCTAGCGATGTGGAACCCGTCCAAGCAACAAGCACTTCTGCTTCCAGACGATTGCAAGCGCGAGTGTCCGCCAAAGGGGTCCGGAATGAGAAAAAAAAAAAGAGTGTGCGTGATGTGGACAAACCGCGCATTCTATATGTGATATACTAGGGGCAGAAACCGATGCTTTAAGGCTGTGTCTGCATCGCAAGCTGAATTAAAGGACACATCACCTAAATGCAGGTTAACGCTGCATAAAAAAAAATCTATATGTTGCGTTAAAGATTCTTGAACCAATCATTTTGTTTTTGAGATATTTGGAATGTAGGACTTCCGTAGAGGTGACGCGGAACTCGTTATAAGGGCAGAAGTTCTGAACCGAGATACAAATATTTCAAAGGAAGAGGGAACGATCGGGGCATCGATGTTTGACTTGGGACAAAGTATCCTTTTATCTGAAGGACTCGTGCGCCATATTTAACCAGAAAGGTTTTTGGGGCAAAGTTTTACATTTGGATCAATCTTCAAGAATGGCGCATTGGCTTCCAGCGTTCACTTACAACTCGCGGCTCATCGCAAACATGGCTCCATTGCATCTATTATAGGAAAAATCTCACTGGGACAGTTAGAAGTCTGGTTTGGGGCAACCCTGAAGAGCGATCTTTATTACCCCAAAATGGCTGACTAAATTAAAACAAATCATATGGTTTTGGGCAGTTATGACAAACATTGGGCTCTTCAGCTGGTGTGGACTTCAGTTCCTGAGATACTCCATGGCTGGCTATAAGTCTTAAGGACCATAGACATCAGTATCTGGAGGACCAACGTTTAGCCATCACTGGTGTAGCTTGTGGACCTGGACGTAGAAGCCCTGCGATTGTCTTCTAGACCACATGAATGCCTGTTCCAACCAACACTTGGCCAGTTTAAGAAAATACAGCTATACTTTGGCCTACAGCCAGGCCAAATCAATACAACCAACTTATGACCAAGATACATTGGTACCATTTGGAGGCACCATCTTTATTATCCAACTATCCATAAAAGCGTGCTTCCTTTGCCCATTTCTAACTGGTTCCTGCACCGGGCGATCCCGCTGAGATACGTCTTCCCAAGGGAAAGCTGGAGGAAACATCTTGTAAATAGGATATAAGGCACGAGCTCGGAATTCTGTTGTTTCTGATTAATTCCGAGCTTTCTGTGCTCTCCGGTGCCCTGTAAGTAATTACCATCGGCTGTTGATTTTCCACTTTGATGATGTCTTCGTAAATGTCATCTTCTTCACAAGGGACATCGTAGGTATCGTTCTCTCCCAAGTCATGCTCGCTAAAAGAGAAAAATAAATATCATTTTTGATAATCAAAGAAAAAGAACCTCCCCACCAAACTGTCATTCTATATCGGACAAAGTTATGCACTGAAGGGACTTCCAGCTGATGAGGTGGAGGGCAAAACGAAAGGAGAGTTGCAGAACGTCCAGGACAGGCACATCAAATTATATCACGAACGAAGATTCTGCTCTTTAGAGAATTCCCGGCAGACTAAACGGGCAAATTGCTTTATTATCGGCTGTCAAAACCTATTTACAAGGTTAATGGGCATGGCGGCCTATTTCATAGACGATGATTAGCTACAGAGGTACCATTAGGAGTTGGTAAATCTAGCAGTGATGGTTTAAAGACTTTGGGCGAGAGACCAAAGCAGACCCGGGAAGTCCTGAGAAATTCTATCCGAATGCAGAAAACGGATATGGTGATGGATGGATAGATAGATAGATGGATAGATAGATAGCTAGATAAATAGATGGATAGATAGATAGATAGATAGCTAGATAGATAGATAGATGGATGGATAGATTTGGCCAAAGAGAAGATGGAGTCTCCAGCTGAAGGCGTTATCATGTAAGACTCCATGCGCATAAAATTGGAATGTCTTGAACAAATTTGTACCTCTTTTTGGGGTGACACTGGGTGCCGGAGAGCTCAGAGATTTGGCTTAAATGTGGACTTAACTGCCAGCCAATCCTCACCACGTGCAAAAACTTGGTCAAACCAAAGGCCTTCACATAAACGTACGCAGCATTTCCAAGTTTAGCAACTTTCATCTTGCGTTAGACCATAATAACACCAAGAATGATCACCGACCGGGCGTCAGATAACCCTGGCCTTAGTGAACGCACCCCACCAAAAAAAACTCGGATGTCTCAAACTGCACTACAGAAGACTTTACCTCCGCCCGTCTCTGCTTGCCCTCCAGATTCAAACTAAACATTTTACCTAAGAAAAGGAGATAGATTTTGAAGGAGGGATATCATCCGCTCCTCCATTCCCTGCCAGTCTTGAGTGATTTTAAGCAGAACCTCCATGCCGGATAATATTTTCTTCTCTTTTTTTTTTATTGGATTAGGAGGTTTTGGGACCCCCGGAGCTGCTTGCAGATGCCGCCCCGGAGCCGATGCGTCCTTCTGACTCGGAAGGAAGTCAGAGTTCAGAAAAACACAGACATAGCTGTCAAAAGAATCCCCGCTCTCTCTACGAAGACGTCCCCCCCCCCCTGACAACGAACCGGGGCAAGGCGCAATCTGCTGTTACCCTGACCCGTTGGCGCGGCATCTGCCAGCAGCGTGAAAACCCCGAAGAAGATTGGCATCGGAAGACTAGGAGAACATCTGACGGCCAGAAGGTATTCGCGCGGAGCAAAGGAACGGGATGGGGCATTCGGACAAAAGCCATCAATCTTTTCCCTCTACGTGAGCGGCGTCGAAAGAGACAGCTCTCCGGCCGTAACATTATATAAACCGGGTAATTTCACTTTTATTGCTTTATTTTATAGCAGACGAGGGGTTTATTTTGATCCATTTTACGATCGGTGACCACTGTTTGACGTCTCAACGTCTCCTGGCGGCTGCGTGAAGGTGCGTATCGGCAGGACAGAGAAAATTCATAATCTAAAACCAGAGGGTCAGAGGCTTAGGTGGAATGGAAGGAGGTTTTAGTTTACCGAGAGGTAGGTAGGTAGGTAAGTGGAACAGTCTCCCAGCAGAAGTGGTAGGGGCTACTACAGTGAGGGGGTATTAAACATGCATGGGGTAGACATACGGCTCCTGAATCTAAGACGAGACCAGCGACTGATTAAGGTTTGAGTCTTTACAGCAGGAGAAACGGGCGACTAGACGGGGGCCGGATGGGGGCCGATCTATAGGCAAAATGTGTGAAATAATTTGTTGTGCATTATAGAATATTTTCTGATAAGGAAAAGTTAATGCAGCTAAAAAAAAAATGATATCCATTTAGCAGCCTGGAGTGAGAACACCTATTAATGAAATATGAAAAGTGACAGGCTCCCCGACGCGTTATTTTGGCCACCGGCCCATTCTCTAGCTGGGCCCTGATGCAAAATGATCATTAAATTGGTACAAAAAAAAAAAGGTGACATTCTGCCCAGGGACTTCACAAAGTGACTTCCCGGAGAGGCGACGGAAAGCAGAGATAGCAAGGTCACAAACCTCAAATGTCTTTCACCGGCTCCACCGCGGACACTCAAATCCGCTAAAATCACAGCGTTCACAACTTATTGAAAGGGGAAGTCCCACCGTTTTCTATCACTAGTATTACATTAAAAATACATTTACAACAATATTCTTTTTTTAAACCAGTGGTGGTTTTTGCCCTATAATATAATGTTTTTTTTGCGGCTGCATATCAGCCGTTTTTACTCCCACTACCTTATACTGTCTGTGGGGAAAAATAGAATGGCTCAGTCTTATCCACCCAGTCAGACTCCCTGTATTACTGTATACAGCGCTGGGGGTTATATTACTGTATACAGCGCTGGGTGGTTATATTACTGTATACAGCGCTGGGTTTATTACTGTTATACAGCGTCTGGGGGGTTATTACTGTATAAACAGCGGCTGGGTGTATTATTACTGTATTACAGCAGCTGGGTTATAATTACTGTATACAGGAGCTGGGGGTTATATTATCTTGCCATTACAGCGGCTGGGGGTTATATTTATGCATTACAGCGCGGGGTTATATTATGTATACAGCGCTGTGGGGGTCGTATATTACTTGTTATTACAGCGCTGTTTGGGTTATACTGGCTTACAGCGCTGGGTGGGTTACTATACTGTATACAGCGCTGGGGGAGTTTTCATTACTGTATATCAGCGGGGGTTATATTACTGGTTTATACAGACGCTGGGGCGTTATTACTGTATACAGCGCATGGGGTTATTTACTGTATACAGGCTGGGGGTTATATTACGGTATACAGCGCGGGGGTTTATATTACTGTATACAGCGCTGGGGGTTATATTACTGTATACAGCGCTGGGGGGTTATATTACTGTATACAGCGCTTGGGGTTATAT
>VKOC01000142.1:266446-276974 GCA_009364415.1 Spea multiplicata
TCCAGAAGGCGGACAATGGTTTCCGCGCCATCTGGCCCAATCTCGTTCAAATTAAGGTTTATCTTCTCCACCTGGGACTTGCTGGTTTCTATAGCAGTAACGAGACTTTTCAGCAAGGCGTCTGTCATACCGGTATTCCTAAGGACCAACTCGTCCACCTCGTCGCACTCGTGAAGCACAGAGATCAGGTCTGCGATCTGCAGAGACGAGAGATAACGATCAATACAGAGTGCCGGCCCCGTCTAACACTGCCCATGTGATTTGGCCGTGGGGGCCATAATAGATGTTACGGTATCGATTCGTACAAAATTTAACAAATCCCAGGAAGCGCAGAGACACTGCACGGGGTTCCTCTGTCACGCAGGTCTCACAACGCCAACACAGTGTTCCATTTTGGAACCTTTGACTTGAATCTCTGACACAGAAGACCTTTTCATGACCCGCTGTTTGTAGATATTTATTATTCTTGTATATAGATATGTGAAATACTGCCGACCGTACCTGGCTGAGAAGAGACCCATCTTCCTCGGCTTTCCCCGAACCAGTCTCAGGAATTTGCAATTCGGTTTCGCTGCCTTCTCTGTTCGGAGCCTGTGCTGCCCCCTGGAGGTCAACCATTGGCATTGCATTGTGTGCTTCATCTACATCATCAGGAGGATCGTAGGTGTCTAAAACGTGTTTATTAAGAAAACAGCATACATGAAAGTATATTTTTGCATACAAAAAACACTCCTTAAATTGGACCCGTTGTTTGTAAATGTGTTGTTGGCACGGTCTGGGTCATGTAGGCAATACGTGTGCTACTCAAATTCTACGGCAAACGTATGGATGAAATTGCGTTATCACTAAATGTTTTTCATCTCCTTTGTATCCAGACATTAAAGGTTTCCAGAACATGAAAGACCAACACAAATTCTGTTCCTCTCCAACCGCTATTTCTAATACCGCTGGAGGGCGAATGAGGAAAAACATAAACCCAATTCTGTGTGCATTCAGGTGGTTCGCGCGTGGATCCCATTTTCATACAATGTACGGGGAATATGCATCGTGTAAACTCACCTGCAACGCTTCGGCTTCCGCTGCTGTCACTGGAATCACTCAGTTCCACTTCAGAACACGAGGGGGTCTCTTTGGCTAAAGCAGCCATCAGTTTAGTGGAATAAATGGTAGCTACTGATGAGTTCCTCGGAGGATCATCTGAAAACCAGACTCACATTTAAGAAACAGGGACTTTTGTAAATGTTATATTAGCTGGATTGCGACCAGTTTTGGCCACCGTTGTGGCGAACGTGGACAGATACACCATTTGTGGTCTATTGTGTGTCCTCAACCTACCTAAAAATACCATAGAGTCTTCTCTACGGTATCATTGAATTTTTGACCACACATTTGGTTTTTTACTATTGTATTCGTGCCCCTAGACTATTTAATTGCAATTAATGGAAGAAAGTTGAAAGCCACGATGCTCCAGGCTCTCTTCCCACCTTACCTCCCATATCTGGTTGACATGATTTAGGTTTCCGACGTCCTCTGTCATCCTTAAGACGTAAATTCTCCTGCTCCGAGTCGGACTGTTCCTTTGGCGGCCGTTTCTTCTTTAGCCGCCTTCTCCGTTTGGTTGAAGATACCTGTTGTCCCTTTGGCATGGCTGGTAATCTTCCCAGAGTCCCGGGCTTTATCCCCGTCTCCTGCCTCTTCGTTTCAGGGTACGAATCGGCATCCGCATCTGGGGTCTCGAGGTTCTTCTCAAGGGCCGTGTACGAACCATTGTCTTTTCTGTTGGCAGACTCCTCGCGTGTTTCGCTTTTTATCTGATCCTTTTCTGATTTTATTCGGAAATGTTTCTGATTGAGGAGATCTATACACCTAGAGGAAACACAGAAAGAAGTTACGTTCTACTGCTTCACAAAGACATTTATCCGCGAGAGAGTCTGGGGTGATGGCCCATGTCCTAGAACTCCATCTTTTAAAGCCTGTCCTGACCCTTGCTGCCCCTTTAGTGACCTTTAAAGACCTAGAGGAGGGAGATGCTCGGTACTGAGGTCTTCAAAACCCATCCTCGGGTTTAAGAACCCGAAACCATTTTAATACGTGGAGACGAGAGACATAGATTGGCTTATTTACATACGTTTGAATGGGACTAGGACATGTTAACCATACATGAAGACCCCTGTGGGTTCTCCTGTAGAATAAAGGGTTATAATGTTTGTAGGGCGAGAAAACGCTGCTGTGTTATCCCCGTAAGTGGTACCTGTAGCACGGCTTCCCTCCTCTGAGCCGGATTATCCGGAAGCAGCCCCGTTTCCCCTGCTGAAAGCCTTCACGGTATCTGTATTCACAACACGAGCTCATCCGAGCGGCTATCAGTCCATTAACGTATACGCTGGCGCTGAACGGGAAACCAAAATGCCGCCTGGACACAAACTGGAAAGTCTCTGGAATTTTGGAAACAATGTAACAGAAAGTAGCATATTCTGGATGGAATTATAACGTTCCTTTAGCTATAATGAGCCCTTGATATCCGTTAGAAGGCTGGCGCTACATACATCAACCTTATTACTTAATTCGTATCATAATTACCATAATTATTTAAGTGATGTGAAGATAGGAATCGCTTACAGAATTGAAGGCTAGGTCATGGTCATTGTTTATATTGACCGGGAAGCGCTTGGTCTCAAATTGCCAGACAAGGACATGGGTCTGGGATGACCAACAATTGAGATCTCTCCAGAGTATCCAAGCGAAGAGCCATTAGTAAGGAGAGAATGGCGACTAAGTGTCTTGGAGTGGATCCATTCACGAGTCAGGGATCTTACACTCAACCTCACAAGCTAAGAGCGTCCAGAACGTTAAGACGATGGCCGCGTGAGGTTTGAGGTCCTGAGCCCGGAAACAAAATGGATCATCTGGACAAGTCGTAAAAAATGTCTTGATAACTTACCTCCTGGGCTCAGGTAGCCCTTATACACACAGATATTCTCTCCTCCGCAGATCTGCTGGAACATCCCCACCTCATCTCTTGGTTTGATCATCTCGCGGGTCCCGGATAAGCCTATTCCCACGTACTGCATGGTGAGATGTACGTCTGAGCGTCTGCAGACCCCCTGAGACCTCTTTCTGTCCGCTTTGCGGTTGGATTGCGAAGTCTAAAATATGACGGGACCAGAAAGAAGCAGCTTGAGAGAAGTTATTCCTGTTTATTGGAATTCTGTATGGATTCTGTTTTATTAGTGTCTTCGAAAAATGCCGTTCCACCTATTCAGCAAATTTAACAGTTTATCACTAAATTTATCTTTAGAAACACCATTCCTAGGACCACTGACCATTAACATAGGTGATTATTTACTTGCGTAAGCTTTTGCTTCATTCATATTTTCTTTAGGGAACGCTTAATTGTCATGTGACACAAATGCAGACTCTGATAGGTCGCTGCAATAAAATCTTAAACTTTATAAAAGTTGTGTGTTTAAACCTTTAGACACGAGAATTAAGGTGATAGATCTAGTAAGGTTTATTTGCTTAATGTACGTTCCCGGACTCTGTCACAGTCGTTTTACTTGTCTGGGTTTGGATTTTGAGACCCACAACTATTTACTATGTAAGAAGCTCTCGTTACCTGATCTTCAGAGTTGGGGGACGCCGTCTTTTTCGTCGGGGCTTTTAGTTCTAGAAGACCTTCCGAGACCGTGGTCGTGTAGGAACTTTTAAACGTGTTGGGGATGAAGGCTGACAAATAGTCAATGCTAAAGTTCACCGTGTCCATGACCATCGATGTGCATTTCAGGGAGACGCACGGTAGGTGAGCTACGGCCATCTTCTCTTCCTTGTTCAGTTGAGCCAACCAGGCAAACGCCTGAAAGTCAAAGCAACGCAACTAAACGCATACAACAGTGCGGAGGATATGCCTTATATGACGTTTTAAAGCTGTTTTTTCTGTTAGAGCCTCCTATAGACCAACTTCTATTTATCCTATAGACTATAAATCGATCCTATAGATTATGCATTGATTTTATAGACTATAAATCGATCCTATAAATTATGAATTGATTCTATGGTCTGTAAGTTGATTCTATTGATTATAAATAGTCTATAGATTGTAAATTGTAATTTATATTGATTATAGTCTATAGGTTGTAAATCGATCCTATAGATTATACATTGATTCTATAGACTGTACATTGATTCTATAGAACAACAAATCACATAATAAGATTATATGTGTTTCTTGGGGCAGAGACCTGTTGGCCTTTCTGTGCGTCTCGGAAATTCAATATGTAGCGAGATACTGGATACAACCTGCTGCCGAAAGCCGGGCATAGAAGGCGCTAATGGGCTCGATACATTATAGATGAGGCTACCAGCTCAGTCCGACATATTCATGTGTCTGGGGTGTGAACAATGGCTTAATCGGACACCTTGCACAAGCCAACAAGTAACCTTCTAAAACGAGAGGTCTACAAAACAGTTAACCGTCTACGGAACCAGAATTCTCGAGGAGACCGTAAGATTCGGTCAGGAAATCAGAGGCTTCCATCGATAAAATTCTGTCGGAGAGGCCAAGATAAGTCACTGAGGTCCAAAGGTTCTTATATGTTCTTAGTGATGGACTTTAGGCATTAGTATTGGTTTAAGAACATCTACTTCTGATCCCACCAGCTGAGTCCGGGGTCCTTCTCCGCACACAAATTATTTCATGGACAGGAAAAGCCCCCCAGTCTTCAGAACCAAAGTATTAATATGAGTTTCCAATCCCCCATTTAAACATCACTCGTTACAAACATTTTAAGAGATAAGATATGGCAAAAAATGGGATGGGATTTTAAAATACATCAGAATTAACCCCTTATTTTCTGAGACTCCCTTGTCTTTCCCCATTCATTTTTAACGCCCGTCTCTCGGTTTCATTCTTTCGACTCCCTCCTCATTTCTTGCTCCTCCAAAAAGAGGTTAACCCTTGAATTGCTGCAGAGCGCGCAGTTTCACATGCGTGAAGCATAGAACCCGTACCCCCCCCCCCATAGCCCATCTGCTTGAATAATAACATAGCATAAAATAAGTCAGTATAGCATTAAATGGGAAGGACCCCCACGTTACTTACGTTACACCGACTATCCTCGAGGAGACGGGGATTTGACTGTAGACCGCGTTTCATCGTCTCTCCTTCCTCCGTCTATCCGATTCTCCTCGACTCATAACTGAGCCAAGTCAAGGGGCAAGACATTCAGCGGTTGCTAAGATCCAGTTTAATGACACGAGATGCGGTGACCTTTTCTGCTTGAATTCCTATACATTGTTCTCCTCCGTTCTCCGCTTCGCTAGATCCCCAACATACGAAGCATCGCTATGTAATCATGCAATGCTTTTCTAGCTTCGGCTTCCGGGGACCACTGGTGCTCCTCAAAACCATCCATAAAGACAATGTAACCAGACATCCGAGGTCTTTCCTCCTGGGATTATATGATATTTGCCTTCTACGTTTCCATTTCTTATCTGGTTACATTATTTTTGTTACCCTTGCCGACCCCTCTATTCATTTCCAGCCCCCCCATCTCTTTGTACCCGGCTCTTTCCCCCCTGTTCTCCATTTTTCTCCCCATATTACCTTACCAACTTTTTCTTCATTTTGTAAATCAGATATTGAATTATAAAATCCCGGGAGAACAGACGCGATCAAAGGGAAAAAAGAAATAAGGAGACATGGACTAATGCAAGGACGCATGATAGCCATGAGTCCATCTGCATTCTATAGGCTACAGCCATAGTTTCTTCTACCCGGTTCCTTATCCTCCTACCCCTGTCCCCCGCATCCCATCTATTCTTCACTCAGCTGGGGGCTTCATGTCAGGAGACGGAGGTCCTTCCTAAAGGCAGCCAACAAGTGGCCCGAGTGGCCGCCATTTGTCATAATGCTATAGATACATAGTTAGCAATGGAAGAAAAGAACCATATAATCTGTCTTGATTTAATCATTCTCAGGCTCGTAGCCTCCAGGTGGAGGTTTTGGTAACTCTTCCAAAACAGGGAAGCCGTGGGCTAACCGCGTCTCTTTATTACCGTATTTTTTTATGATTTATATAGCGCCATCATATTCCACAGCGCTGTACAATGGGGAGGTGGCCTATTAGAAATTGTATGCACTTATAATTTTATAGGTTTCAATTAGATTTATATTTTCTTGAAATTTCCAGAAATGTGATTTTCCATTTTTTTTTTAATACGCCTTTATAACAATATATTATATTATTTTTGGGATTATTGGCAGCTAAAGTAACATTTAAAGTAATATACAATAAATACAATACTGGAAAAAGATTTAGATAGAAAAAAAAAAAACATCCACATGGTCTACAGTATATTATTTAGTGGAACTTCCACTTTTTAACACCCATGATTCTCATCCAGTCTTTTGTTGCAATATATATATATATATATATATATTAATTAATATATTTATATATATAATATATAATGAAAATTCCTGAAATAAGAAAATTGCCATGCCTGCATAATTCATATTTGACATAAAATCATGGAATGTAATCTCGCGTTTTGTTATCGCGTTCATGATCCCGTCCCGCGAGGTCTCCGTCATATTAATTAGTCATTGTGAGAAAACGCTGCTGCACATTTGTTCATTCGTCTGAGCGAAACGCCGCCCCGGGCTTCATAAATAAGAACAAATTCCCTGAATACAGAAGTTAGAAGCCAAAAGCGCTTAGCTCTGCGTGTTTAGGAAAATTACCTCTCGACATAGACGGGAATTAAAGGGACGGTAAAAAGCTGCGGGTTAAATAGCCATAAAATACATATTTTCAGATTCACAGTCTTTTTTTAATTTTTTTACATCTTTATGGGTTTTTACCATAGAATACGGAAGCTTTAACGCCCAAACACCTTCCCACCGAGGCTGGTGGCGCTGAAATGGACCCAATGAGCCACATTTTGCTTCGATCACCCTTGGTCTTTAAGGTATCGCTCTATTTCCCCCCAACCGTTACCCGCAGCCTTTTACACAATTCCCCCTAGAACAAAAATGGCAGCCAAGAAATAAAATACTATAATAAAACACTTTTATTTTTACATACGGGGTAAATATTTTTTGATTAATTTTTTTTTTAATTGCCTTTTTTTAAAATTTTGTTTACATTTTTAAATTCACACTTTTATGATAGATATTATATGTTACAATAAACATTTCTAGTGCCGTATTCACTATTACTTAGAGAAACCTTATAGCAACGTAGGATTAAATATGTAAAAAGCATCTGGTTTTACGTCTCGGCGGGGGGGGGGTGGGGGTCACACGTGTTCCGTGTCCTCCTTCATTGACTTATAGGCCACTCAGAAGGATACAACGTATCGTCCTACAGGGAAAGGAATTAAAAGGACAACATGTGCTTCGTTTCATCCTTACTGAAATAACTGAACTTGTCTATGTAAGCCCAGACTTTGCAGGACACAAGGCCGTAGTACGTCTTCATAATGGTACATTCTTCTCCCGCGGTCATGTCTTTCCAGGCTAAAGAGAGTTCCTCGTCCTTCTCAACCAAAGACGAGAAGATAAACTCGTAACAGCAGCGGTTATATCTGATGTGCCTCGTGCCGGAGAACCGGGCGCTGTGGACTGGCAGAACCCCGGCTTTTTGGGCACAGATGCCTATGAAGGCATCAGATGGAACAGACGTGGGGACTTCCTTGGACACAAGGTAGACCTTCCGAGCTACGTCCTGGGACACGACCATAGCAGACCCGCTGCAGTAATCCGGGTAATAGGCCTCTGAATAGGATGACCATGGGATAAAATTTAGACTACCAGGGTTTCGGTCGGGAACGCTTTGATGGACTACCCGTCCCGTGTAGAGGTCTTCAGAATTCGTGTCTAAGCCGAGAAGATGGTCAGCCAAGCTCTTGACGTTAACAAACATACTTTGGTCGGTTTTGAGGATGAATCTCACATTGGGGCAGAAAGTAACTGCCCATTTTATCACCATGATCATCTTCAGTGTTTCGTTCCGATAGGCGTCCAGGAAACGTCCTTCCACGATATCTCGGTGGATTCTTGACTCGGTCGTGACTTCCGATTGGGTGAATTCCGAGACTGGCCTTCCCAAAGCAAAGACCGTGAGAACGACCCGACCTTTGAAGGCCGTCACGTTACCCCAAGTGCGCCGGATAACGTCCCTCCTCGACTTGTTTCCTGGGTCGCTGAAGACGACGGAGAGCAAGAAAACATCTCTGCCGGAGCAGAGGTCGGGTCCGCTGATCAGATACGACTCGGAAGCGTTGCCCTTCATGAGACGCGCGTCCAGGTTTCTGGCCCGCTCTCGGATCTCCATGAACTTGGCGTCCGTGTAGGAGAAAGGCGCAGCCTGGAGGAAGTATTCCTCGATGAAGTCTGCCCCGAACAGCAGGGCGTGGAAGAGCAGAACATTGAAGACGATGAAGCACCACTGGCGCGTGCGCAGCCGGCAGAACGTTAACTACAAGAAAAGACAATATGTCGATGAGAATGTCGGATCTTGCATCTTTGGATCCCTAACTGGGGGGGTTAAACCACAAGGCACCTAAGGTAACCACCTAGGGCCCCAGCGCATCGGGGTCCTAATATTGCACTTGTACCTGGTTACATCTTGTTTAGAACCCAGTAGGTAAAACCCAAGGTCCAGTAAATAAATTGCTCTTCCCACTGAATAAATTATTACTTGATATAGCACCACCATATTCCACAGCGCTGTACGATGGGTAAAAGGGACATAGCAAGTGATACATATACTGTATATAGAGTATAACAATTCAACTTACAGAAACAAGGGGTGAGGAGGGCCCTGCGCAAAGGAGCTTACAGTCCAGAGGTTTACATGTAAAGAAGGGACCGCTGAGGTCTTTGAACTAAAAGGTATGACAAATGGCATAAGATCAGCGTCTCTGGGACCTAAAGCTATTTTTTTGTTTCAGCAGATGCAGGCGCGGCTGTAACATTTAGCGAAGGAGTGCTGCGTCTTCTAACGAGATATCTATTTGGCATTTCAATGCGTTAGTCGTTGGTCTGGCCTCAGATTCAGGAGGCATTTGCCTATCCCACGCACGTTTAAATCCCCTCACTGTATGGAGACCTCATCTCTACCATTTCCGCTGGGAGGTCGTCCCACTTATCTGTGTCAGTCTGAATCTAACATGTAAACATTTATTTGGGCACCTAAAACGCCATAAAAACATTTTATAGAAAATGGGAACATAACGGATTCTTGTGAAACATGATAAGATTTTTGGCTATGGATGTTTCCATGGAAACCCAAGATAATGGAACACCAGCTCAGTAATAATAAGAAGTAATAATAAGAGAAGGCTTACCTGCATAGTATCGAGGATCCCGCTCGGTTCTGTGCCCCTGGTTTTATAAGAATTTGTCCGGAACCCGCCGGCTGTTTTCACTGCGCGGCTTCCAGGTAAAGTTACTTCGCTGTCAACCTGATCCGGCTTTCCGACTCACCTGAGCAGAGCGCTGGAAATAGGAGACCGAGCCGGGGGGGGAAAGGTAATAGAGAAACGCGCTCGAGATGAGAGCGCAGCCCAACCCCCCGGAATATAAAAGGAGAAGCAACTAGAGCCATATGTCTATGTTCCAATTCCTCACCACTTCTGCTGGGAGGCTGTTCCACTTATCTACCACCCTCTGGGTAAATTGAAACTTCGCAAAAAACCTCTGGAATTAAACACCATAACGAAGGGTCTCAGTCTGTAATTGGACTCTCTAATCCGTATTCCTCGTTTCAAGATTACATTAGCAACAAAATAGACAGTAATAGTAAACACAGCAGCCGGGTATATTTGGTTTGTTGTAACCATGAAAAGTCCTTACGTGGTTCCAATACTAGATTCTTCCCCAGCTTGGGACAGAGGGCAAATCTTTGTCTCATCTACTCTACTAAATGTCTCCAGCCCCCAATCACACATTAACCATCCTGTTCTTCATCATCCAAGGAGGATCCAGTGAATAGGTCACCTGGGGTAAATAGCTAGCAAATTACCCCTGCACTTTATGTCCCTGACACGCAGGGACCATCCACGGCAATACAGCAGCCCACCAGTCTGACGAGGAAGGGGGCAGCGGGTTGGGAGTGAAGACGGGAAGAAGATGTGGTATAGAGAAGCCAACTTGGTCTAACGCCTGCTATGACAAGAAGCCGATAAGGACCGTTATCTATGAGATCTCTGGAAATCCAGAAGCCGTTAAGGGGTATCAGAGCCAGAAAGATCCCCCAGATACACCGCAGACCGTATTGGGATGGAACTGGAATATACTGGAGAAAAGAAGATACAAGAGATGGCCAGGGCTGGAAAGAATTTAATTCTTTTTTTTTTTTTTTAAAATACGTGAAGCCAACATTCCACATAAATTTCCTCTTAAATGTCGATTGCCATACGTCAGAATTATAAATCTTATATACAATTAATACCAACGAGGAAGACCAGTCAAACCCAGGACAGCAGTGGGATTGAAGAAGGGAAGAGAGTTTGTTGATCTGCA
>VKOC01000142.1:277074-304833 GCA_009364415.1 Spea multiplicata
ACTGTATACAGCGCTGGGGGTTATATTACTGTATACAGAGCCGGGGTTTATGTCCTCTGAGTCTTGCCCCGTGTAACGCCGCGTTATGTAACGGATGAAGGCCGGTTCAGAAGCTTACGCTAATCTGGATTTTTAATCAACCATCATAAGCATCTAAGTGACTTTTCAGGTTGAATACAGGACAGGATTAACCGGTTATCGCTCTGGCAGCGTCGTTATTTTTTTATTATTAGTTAATTTCTCTGCTCGGGTCTCTTTCTTGGTGTAATCGTCGTGTAAATGAACACGGAGATCAAGTTGGCCAAAATTAAAACCAGAAGACGAGAGTGTGCTCGTTAAAAAGCCATATCATATATAATACATCGCATGCCGGGGTAAAGGGGGTCTCATTTCATTGTTCCGGTTTCCACCTGCAGGGATTGGATCCTGTCGGGACGTCACCCCCCCGAGGACCTGCGGATATTAGATTAGGATGATTTGATGAATTGCTTTTGTCCCCGACCCAAGCTTTTCTTCTTGCCAAACCGATTATGTCTCCCCATGACCCATACTGCGTCGTGGAATCATTTTTCTGTACTGCCCCTGACACCTCTGCTGGGAAGCTGTTCCTTACATAAGGGTTAAATTCCAATATTGGGGTCCTCAAGCAGGTTTCCCTTCTAATCCTCGGTAAAGCCACGCGTTCGTCTTCCACGCCCCGTGTAAATGGGAGAAAGTTAACGTGTATGTTCTGCCGAGGAAAATGAGTTTATCCCCCGGATAACTCGTCTCCGCGGAGCAGATGTGATGATTGTCTGATAATCTCGTTTGTGCGCTGCCTCTTTGGCGTTACCACCCCCCCCGGCTTTTCACGAAACCGATTTACTGAAATAACAGATCGTTTGAAAAGCCATAAAGCTTGGATTGATTGGCAAGTGAAGAATAACGCTGCTTCTTCACAGTAAATGGTCACGAAGGTCATGCTATGAAGAAGTAGAGAAGAAGAAACATTAGAATAGGGTGTCCTGTTTATGGGGCGAAGGAGTTAAGACCGTTGTGAGGGCCTCCAGGAGTGACCGTTCCAGGTCTCTGTATCTTATTAGGGTTTTGGGATATCAGAAACATTTTATCAAGCGACTGACACATTGTAAATCATTGGACATTGTAGCGAAACGTGGAACGTTGGTGGTTCTTTTTCCTTTTCATGGAACCTTAAGAAGTTCTAGGTGATGTCTCACTCATCTCAAGACAATAACTATTACTCATTTTTGTTTTTTTAAATTGTTTTTGTGGCCCATCTGCTAAACAAAAAAGTTACTTTTTTGGGAGGAACACTTTGAGAGGCCACGGTTGAAGGACAATTGACGGTGGCCATGAGAATTTGGTTGTGAAGCACCATATAAGTATGGTTTGTACATCGGTTCATCCTAATCCAGACTGATATACTTAGTGCACCTTCATACAACATGTATCATCAGTAGATCTTGTGGTTTTCCTTTATGCGGACCATCCATGTTCTTGGTGTCTTCAGGATGAGGATAGAGGAACATTAAGGTGGCTTCAGGACCTGTTGAGTTGACATGAATCCATTGAGATGACTCTCTGCACATATCTTTAATAATACATGTATTTTGTCCTGATATGATTAAAAATTCCAATTAAGAATATTGTGCTGGAACCTAATTTTTAGTAGGAATTAGAGCTTTTAAAACTACTAATAGGCAGCTGTTGGGTTTTGGGCTTTGGCAGAATGTCCATCGGGCTTTATTTCGTGCTTGCTTTGTTTTAACCATCTACTTCGCTTACCCCTTCCAAAGACACTGGATTGATTTTTTTTTAGCGTAGGCGAGACCTCGGTCTGTTTTATATTTTGTTGGGTTTTTTTTATTGAATGGTTCCGGGAAAGAAGGAGACAGTTAACCGACATCTGCTTCTGGTTTCTGTTGGGAGTTCCACCTTGATGGTTCCTTCATTGAATCCAAGTATTAATTCAGGACATGGAATAGACTTTCGCCTCTGTTTACGCGCCAATTACGGTGTTCGTGTTTTGCTCGATGCCAAAAGGGCTTAGCAAGAATAATGTCAAAAGCATGTTTCGTGTCATACCAACGACATCACGGTCTATCCCGAGACCTACGGAAAATAAATTCATTGTCCTGTTAGAAACATTCTTACATTGAACAGACAGCCGCTTACGCTTTATAATGGCTGTTGATGTGGTCGCCCACAACCCTTCTGTACCGTTGGGTTTCTCCATGTTCTTTGTTGAGTTCCCGTCCTTGTAGAGTATCCTGGTAACCTGCTTCCGTGATGGAACCTCCAGGGAGAAGTTCAAAGGCTTTCGGTGGGAAGGAGGGCGACGGGGAGAATGATTTGTAGTAGACGTGTAAGCCTTGGCACTTGGCCAACGTCCATGGATCACGGCCAGGTCTCGTGTGTGTGGGCTTTTCAGGAAAGGCCCTTCCACTGATACAAAGAGGATGCTTTGGTACAAAACAAGCGAGGCTGCTTCTTTCTACTTTCCATTGTAAACATTTTTGCAAAAGTGTCTGGAATTCGGTCGGTTTGTCTGCTCTTTTAACGTTTAAATTTATGTCCCGGTGTGAATGCGGAAAAAAAAACGGTCAAAGGGTGAAAGTAGAGCAAAGAGAAGAATCTCTTATGAAGATGTTGGTGGTATTTTAATCATTAATGACATTGATAGTGAAGCTTCCATTCTTTTTGGCCGCAGGTCGAAAGGGCAGAAGCTTTCCTGAATTAGAGTATTGAATGTTTCTGCATTAGAATGACAAATCTATTCTTTTAGAATGTTGAGTATTTTCTATCAGAACCTTGAATGTTTTCTTTCAGAATGTCGCGTATTTTAGAGTGGAATGTAGAATAACGTCTCGTTTAAAATGTGCATGTTTTATATTTGAATGTAGACTTTGTCCTTTAGGAATGCTTCATATTAGACTTTAAAATGTGCCCTCCTGGTACGCGGGATGTTTTCCGATTAGAATGTGGTATGCGATTTGAGAATGTTGATCTTTGGATCTGAGACCTGTACAGTTAATGCGTCTCGCTCAACCCTTCAATAAACAGCTTAAACAGTTTTTATTAAATAAACAGATTATAAAACAGTGTTTCTTTTTGTGTTGATGAAGCACATATGATGTGAGGGGTTTAGATGGCTTGCTTCAGACAGGAGAATAAGGTGTCTCGCTGGAGCTGGGCTCAGGCGTTGGCACTCGGCCAAGTTGCTCGCAGTACAGTTGACTCCATATTGGCCGAGCTGCTTATAGTACCGGCTAGTAGTCTGTTGGTCGAGCTGCTCAAAGTACCTGTGATGAACTATTCACAGTAACGGTTGACTCTGTGTTGGCCGAGTTACTCACAGCAACCGACTCTTTGTTGGTCAAGCTGCTCAAAGTACCGCTTGACGCCATATTGTGTGCTGGATGAACTGTTTATAGTACTGATTGACTCTATATTGGTTGAGCTGCTCAAAGTACAAGCTCACTCATTGTTGGCCGAGTTCCTCACAGCCCTGACTGACCCTTTGTTGGCCGAGCTGCTCACAGTACCGGCTGACTCTTTGTTGGCCGAGCTGCTCACAGTACCGGCTGACTCTTTGTTGGCCGAGCTGCTCAAAGTACCAGCTTACTCATTGTTGGCCGAGTTCCTTACAGCCCTGACTGACTCTTTGTTGACTGAGCTGCTTACAGTACCGGCTGACTCTTTGTTGACCGAGCTGCTTACAGTACCGGCTGACTCCTTGTTGGCCAAGTTCCTCACAGCCCTGACTGACTCTTTGTTGGCCGAGCTGCTCGCATTCCCGACTGACTCTTTGTTGACCGAGCGGCTCGCGGTACCGACTGACTCTTTGTTGGCCGAGCGGCTCGCGGTACCGACTGACTCTTCGTTGGCCGAGCGGCTCGCGGTACCGGCTGACTCTTTGTTGGCCGAGCGGCTCGCAGTACCGGCTGACTCTTTGTTGGCCGAGCGGCTCGCAGTACCGGCTGACTCTTTGTTGGCCGAGCGGCTCGCAGTACCGGCTGACTCATTGTTGGCCGAGCTCCTCACAGCACCACCAACTTGACTCTTCCCTGACACCAATAGGAGCTTTCTGAGGCCTCCAATGAAGTTGTAACTAAACCCAAACATTCTGATAGGACTTGTAAGCCTCTCCTCTGACCAACCTGAACTTTAACATATCTATGTCTTTATCCACTGACTAGGGGATTATTTTTGTTGTTTCCATCCACTCCTTTTGCAGCGATCCCTAACCCGTAACGCCAAATGCTTGTCGTTTTTCTGTTTTTCAATCACAAGTAGGGTTTTTTTTTCTAAGAATTTTTACATATTTTTGGAACTTTAGCAGACTCTTCCTGCTTGGCAGGTTCTGTTTCTTGAAGGTGCTTTTTGAGATGGGAAGCTTCGCTCCGCAGGACAAGCGACAAACTTGTAAACATCCGTATGAATCCCGCTCACCCTGATTTCAGCTGATAACATGAATCAGGAGTGACAGGTGCCTTATAGCGAAATATTTTCCCCGTCTAGTGAGATTTTTACGAGTTTTTAAAGTGCATGGGGCATGAGTTTATAGAGTAAACATAACTGGTTTTGTTATCTAACTGGTTTTGTTATCTAACTGGTTTTGTTATTGCGCGTATGTATTGGGTTATATGCAGAGACACAGAGCTCTGAAATAAACATGGCATCGGGTGGATAAAGCGATAAATCAAATGTCTCGTTAGGTTTGAGGTCATATATAGACTATATGTGTAACGTGAGATATTTTTGCTTTACTGAAAGGGTGGTAGATAAGCGGAACAGCCTCCCAGCAGTAGTGTTAAAGGGTAAACAAACACGTCTTCCTGCCCCTCTAATGCCGGGTATTAGTGCCGGCAGCCACGGCCTGCTTTTTGCCTCCGCTTCCTAGGAGAAGATTTGAAGTTACCTGCTGGTCGTTGCAGACGTTGAATAATTCATTGCGCGTCTGAAACGTTCCCGAGCTCGCTGGGCAGGCGGCCCCCGTCCTCGGCTGCCAAATGCGCTCCCCGCGTGGCCAGACGTTACAGCTCATTATATTATTTTGCCGATTGGAGTCATTTTCAGTTACGTTTCCTCCCGCGGAGGTCACGTCTTCGGTCGCGGCCGTAAAGGCGCGGAGAATAGCGTTTAATATAGAATTTCTGATGTTCTGCAAAGCTGTCCGGGTGGCGGTAAATCGTCTAAATTCCATTTTTTTACCTTAAATTTGTTTTCACTTATTATTGGAAGGTTTTGTAAATGGAGAGTATCAGAGCCAGAGGTTTAGCAGCAGAAGAAATGATAACTATTAGTTCTAGAGAGAGAATGGATTCTTCATCATCCTTGTTTTGGAGGACCAGTCCCCTCTAAGGACCCCTGATGCCCCTGGTTCCTCCCCTGATGCCCCTCTTTTCTAGAAGCTCAGAATGTTTGCTGGGTATGAGGGGATCGCAGGGTTCTATAGAAAACAAAAGTGCCCCTCTTTGGTCATTTGGAATGTTTATATCATGAAGCTGGGGTAGTTTGTCAAGGCTTGGGCCCCTGGTGAGACCAGGTCTTGATGGTTCAGCATCGCAATGTTTAGGGGCACAAGATCCTCTCTTGCTAAGACCTATTATCCAAGCACTGGGCGATGTGATCAATAGTCCTGTTACCCCTTAGGTCCTTGGAAAGACGAGGTCACTGGCTTTGGGAGGTTGGTTGGGCCCTCGGGTGGTCACATTGTGGCCCGGCTTTCTTCCTAACATACTATATGGAGTCCTACATAAAGCTGGCTCTATAGGCATCTTATGATGTAATGAGTTGGGAATCTAATCGTTTGGGGTCATTTTTTATATTGTTGTCCGAGTTTCTTTTCTCCACAAGCTCTGAAGAGATGTCCTCCTTTCCCACGACTACGTTATTAACGTTCTAGAATTCCGAGAGATCCTTTAAAGGCTGAACTTAGTAAATTAACTTCTTTCTCTTCTTTTCAATTCCAGTTTTTATGCCTGAAGAACATCAGAACGTTCTTGAAGGTTTGCCACGATAAGTTCGCGTTGAGGAACTGTGACCTCTTCGACCCCTTCGACCTGTTCGATGTCCGAGATTTTGGGAAGGTAAGAACTCAGTGTCTCGGGTTTCTTTTCCTGGCTACCGTGCGCTTTAACCACTTAAATTCTGGAGGCTTTTCTCACACCTGCCTTAAACTGAGGTTCTCTTCCACCTGTTTCCTTAATGCCTTGGGGTATTTAAATGAAGACATATTCTCCTTCAAGGAGGAGGAAATATCACAGGAACTTAGTATTAGGAGCCCTGCTAAGAGTGAACTACATGGATCATTAACTTAGAGCAATGAAAATAACGATTATGTAAAACGCGTCGGGTGGAAAAAAAACAGCTTGAGGAAATGGTCTTCTGAAAGAGTCCTGTTTTCTGACCGAGGTCGGGGGAGGTTGTGTTTGAATAGATACAAGACTTTCGGATTACCCCTCTCCTGTAAGGGCATAGGGAACCCCCCCCCGTAAGAATCACAGCCACTGAGACTTACCCCCCCAGGACTTATGAAGCCATCACCCCTAACAATTTGAATGCAGGAAGTATATACTCCAGAACCTTGACCTCAGCATAATAAAAGCAGTACAACAGTTTATCTCGTCTTAATCAGAAAAAAAGATAAAACACGGCATATTTATTTTATCTACTTCATTTATTTTATTTATTTAAACCCTAATTTGCGTTCAGCGCGACCACCAAACCATATCAGATTCAATCATATTTGTTAAAGCGGTGAACCCCGTCTCGAAGGGCTACGAACACAATAAAAAATTAATAAGGCCCAGAATTCTATACATAATAAATTTGAATTGACCTAAAACAACGAAGATTTTTTTTTATCGAATTATCCCGAATTGTACCTTTTTGGTTCATCCTCACAGTCGGGAGAAGAAAAAAAAAACAACCGACCCAATAATATCTTGTACTTTCCGGCGTCTCATCTCCTTCGTACGAGTGGCCTGCGTCGTGGCTCTTCAACCTGCGCAGACGGCACCTTCTCTGACAGCTGCTTTTGGTCCGATGAGCAGAGTGCGGATGAACAATAAAAAAAATACACTTTTCTACGCATTGCCAGCTTACTAACACTAAATGTATTTCTAACTCGATGCGATGTGCCGAAGCTTTTCCGTTGGCTTCGCTTCGTTCTTTCGGGTTTGCATCGTGGCCGTTCCTGGAAGGGTTTCTGCCGTAGGAAGATTCCGGAAGCTTCTCGGGTTCTAGAATCTCTCTGGAAGCGGCTCGTATTATAAAATTCTGCCCTTCTGCCCTTTTTTGTAACTCTGTAGATAATACATTATAATTCCGGCGGGTCCTACATTGAAGGTGGAGAAGCGCTTGACGAGGTCCTAATGATGCCACCATTCCCGTGCCAGATGTCAATCATTTCACACCAGCCCCAGCCGGGAAGTAGGGGGGGAAAAAAATGTATGAAAAAAGGTTGTTTAGGAAAATAAAATCTATTATTTCTAGCATACACAAGGATTCCTTCTTTATTGGCCCAATGGAATACAGTTTGAAGGTGGATCTCGAAGGTTGGTGGCAAAACGGCCCGTTGGCCAACGTGTTCTCCCATGAATGACTACCATAGATTGTGACGCGTGTTACCAATGACACCATAAACATAATCCATGATGTATGTAATAACAATTTAACATTTTAAGTGCCAGCAGCTCTTATGCTGTAAGCGCTTATACTCAGGTCCAGCAATCATTCTTCTGTCAAACAAACCCAACAAGGAGGGTCCAGACAATGTTAGAATTGTGTATTCAGAGTAGGAATTATGTATATAAATGGAATATTTACAAAGTAATATTTCTAAATAATATATATATTTATACCTACACCATGGGCAGCATATTTGGGGTCCTAGAGAAGATTAGGGGTTCAGATAGAGCGTTGCGAGACATTTTGGCCGTCCTTGTTAGACATGCGCCTCTCCTCTCCTCTTCTAGGAGCAATAAACCAACCCTTCAGTCTGCGTAAAAATCCTCTTTAATTCTGTCTTTAAAGGTCCAAGAAGGGAATTATTAACTAAGTCGTTGTGTTTAAAGAGATGCCTTGGTTAGGAGCGGTTTTACAATCTCTTAAGCCGCTATTTGTGCCCCCCGTGCTTCGGACGCCCTGCCGCTGCGTGCATATCCGAGCGGGGAGGACATTAGCATGGATCTAGCTGCGTTCCATGCATTATTCATCCCCGCTCTTTGTAGGAAATGATAAACTCCTCCGAGAGTCGGCATCTGCCAGTTAATCGGGGGTCCCGTGGACGGGCTGCGCCGCGGTAACTGGAATAGATTACGGGAATGATCATCATAAGGGCCGACTGTGTACTCGGCGCTGATCCTGCTGGGTCAATAAACCCAGCAGGTGATAAGTCAGGCTTCCAACAACCGCTTTCAAGAATATTTAAAGTACCGGCTGATGAACGGGGCCGCGCGTTATCCGTTAATCGTGAAGACTGTATGTAGTGATTCAATCCAAACGGCTCTAATGCCGGCCCTCGTGGACACCTTGACTTGCCATTATTTAAAGATACACTCAATTGAGCCACCTGCATTCAAGCAGGGATATCAACCATAACATACTGGGAGTAAAAGCACCAACTGGGAGTCTTATACATGATCACAGCGGGGGCAGGGGGGGGGGTAGGACGGAGTCAGACTGTCGTGACCTGGAGAATCTGCCCCAAGACGATCCGTGACGACTCGGCGGCAAAAACCCTTGACACTCCGGTGCAAAAAACCCTGACACCTCCTGGGGCAAAAAACCTGAGCACTTCCGGTGGCAAATAAACCCTGACAGTTAGGTTATATAGTTACTAGTTAAGCGCCAACATATTCCACGGCGCTGTCCAATTCAAATAGGAGATATTTAAATGTATAACACAGAAATAATTACACATACGGGTGCAACAGGAGCGGAGGGCCGTGCCCATGAGCTTACAATCTACCTTTACGACACAATGTGAGTCCAATAAATAATGAATAACATTTGATTATTTCGCTCTGATATAGTGTGGGATTTCCGACGCGTTACAGAGAAGATCAGAGTTCCGTGTACTGATTGTCTTTCAATTACCTCTTCGTTTTTCTGGAGAGAGGGAAAAAAAGAGAAATTAAAGTAATAATAATCATGGAAAATGTGTTTTTTGCGCATTTACACTAAAACCTTTTCTTCCTTGCGCTTGTTCTGGTTTCTCCCTGTAATCTTAATAAAATCCTGCTATCAGTTGCTATAGGAACGGTGTTTCTTACAGTAATATATTATAGTGTCGCTCGGCATCACCGCACCGCCTCTGTTCATGAATTTATATATTTGTATGAAACTGGCAATTTAAAGGGACACTGCGGCCCTCATATACACTTCTATAATGCATATGGCAGCTGTGAGATGCTTAGTGCCAGGTGGGGTCTGTACTCATGCGCAGAAAGTGCTCCTATAGATTTTAGTGGGAACCCTTCAGACCATGGAGCTGCAGCTTCCCCCTAAGGTAATTTAACACACTCCTGTGTCCCAATGGCCCTTTATCACTCCCATCACTCCTGCTGTTCCCAATGGCCCTTTATCACTCCCATCACTCTTGTGTTCCAAATGGCCCTTTATCACTCCCCACTACTCCCTGTGTTCCGAAATGCCCTTATCACTCCCATCACTCTTGTGTCCCAATGGCCCTTTATCAGCTCCCATCACTCCCTCGTTCCAACTGGCCCTTTATCAATCCATCCATTCTCCTGTGTTTCAATGGCCGTTTATCCATCTCCATTCACGTCCGTGGTGTTCCAATGGCCCTTTATCACTCCCATCACTCCTGTGTTCCAATGGCCCTTTAACACTCCATCACTCCTGTGTTCCAATGGCCCTTTATCACTCCCATCACTCCTGGGTTCCAATGGCACGTTGTGTCCGCTGATCCA
The DNA here is from genome assembly GCA_009364415.1 of Spea multiplicata. Taxonomy (NCBI): domain Eukaryota; kingdom Metazoa; phylum Chordata; class Amphibia; order Anura; family Pelobatidae; genus Spea; species Spea multiplicata. The sequence continues at coordinate 287,016 of VKOC01000142.1, forward strand.
AGTTTAAGTGTAAATTGATGGTTAGAAACCCTTTTTGTAATTATGTTACAGCCAGAAATGTCCTTGATTTCTATAAAAACAGCTGAGTGACCCCAAACTACTGAACAGTAGTGTTTGTGTGTCTGTGAGTGTGTGTGTTTGTGCGTATGAGTGTTTGTGTGTCTGTGCGTCTGTGCGTCTGTGTGTGTGCGTGTATGAGTAGTGTACAAAGGGCATACCTCCCAAACAGTTTGCTGTTTTTATCGTAGTCGTACTTTGTATCGTCGTTGAATGTTCGCTGCGAGGGTTCCTTTGCATTTATTACAATTTCTTGTTACATTTTTCCCTTTGCCGGGCGTAGTTGGCGAATCGCAGCGTTGCTGACACTAGAAGAACAATCTAGAGATAATTTTTCTTCTCTATTCTTCTTTCCTTGTTCTGGATTCCATCCCAAGTGAGAAATAAATTTGATGTGACGTTCATCTGAATTAATTCTGCAAATCAGCCTATGGGGAAGTAATTTAAATTATCTTAAAAAAAAAAAAAGATGTCTGAATTAATCAAGTTTTACACTGTCCAATCTGGGGGAAAAAAAGGTAAAAGTTACAATAAAATTGTATCTGATGCCAATTTACTGCGATTGGGAAGTTATTCGCCCGTTTTAATTAACGTGTATTAGGCGGTTGGCGGTCTGCTGCCTGATAGCTCGCCAGATGTCTTATCACAGCACGGGGTGCATCTGACCTCTGACCCCCGGCTCCTTTGATCTTCGAGCACAAGTCACCGGTTCTCTTGGACACCTGTTACAGATCATCCATTACCGGCCGAGAGGTTTAATTACCTGAGCTTTAGTCGGGCAGTCAGGCATCGGGGGTCGTTTAATGGTGCATGGAAGGTCTACATTTCAGCCGCGGTCTCCTTTGATGCGTTAGATTCCCGCGTGGCTGACCCGACGGTAATTTTTGAGCTTAGCGTATGATTAAGGATGTAGCTGCCGGATATTAAAGGTCCTGTAAATCTTCCGTGGATGGTTGTGATATTCAAACCATAGAAGAAGCTGCTGGGAGATCTCAGGAACCCTGATGCCCTCTCTCCTCCCCTGATGCCCCTCTCCCCCCCTGATGCCCCTCTTTTCTAGGAGGTCAGAATGTTTGCTGGGTATGAGGGGATCGCAGGGTTCTACAACCCCAAAAGCCCCGATAATGTGTATAGAAACAGCAGGGAAGGGCTTTATACACTAAACGGGGTAAATAAACCCATTGTTCTTCTAAATGCCCCACCCAGTCACATCAATAGCTGCCAACAGGCCAGAAAGTCACATCAAAAATAAACCCTGTTGGCTGGCGGCTTGAAATGTTGGCAGGTATATATGTGCGTTTATCGTCCGACTATTGTCCTTTATTCCTCCTCGTTAAGGAACAACATTGACATCTCAGCTTCATCTCAAAGTAGACTTGACGGATCTGTGTCCCCCGGTGACTGTAATCAGCACGCAGCTAATTAGTCATGTCAATGCCCGCTATAATTTACAACAGACGGCAACCCCTGGTTAGGGAGCGGATAACGGCATCGTAGATCATATCGTATGAGAATACAAGTCGGGGGGGGGAGGGACACGAAGCTAGAATTCGCTCTTAAAGGTTGTGATGGAATGGCTTTCACGGTTAAAATGTCGCAGTTTGGGTCATTTGGAAATGCGCTTTTTTTTTTACGTCCGTGACAAATATCGACCTTGCGCTCCGTCTCGTAGGCGAACTTTATCCTAATCCATCATGTTTCCTGTTCCAGAAAACGAGATTTGATTAAAGAGTCTGGAGCGGGGTGACGTTCGCCGCCGCGGACCCCGCAGGCAAAGCGTCGCGGAGACGTATCCGTTCTCCACTCCAACACCTAAAGATCAGAGGGTAATAGTCTCCGCGTTCCGGCTCTCTGTCGTGATGACGTATGATGACACCAGACAGCAGACTGCAAGAAATGAGGAGGAAGCTCGCAACATCTTGAGTCTAGAGTAGGGGAATTCGCTTGAGAAGTTAGGAGCTGGAAACCAGATGACCTTCTACTGATCTTCTACCCCTGGCCAAAAGAAAGGAACGCATGCTTGTATCTTGACGTTGGCTGGGGTGAGAAGGTCGTTGTAAGCTTTATTTTATTTTTGTTTCAGCTGCTTGAGATTTAACTTTACCGAGAGGGTGGTAGATAAGTGGAACAGCCTCCCAGCAGAAGTCGTAGAGGCTAGAATCCAGTTGGATCTCCGTAGCCGGTCTAAACACAGGACGCGGTATTATGGAGGTGACGCCGTGTCGGTGAAGCTCCATGTCTACTGCTTCTAGAACTCAAGAGTTCTGGACCACTTTCGATCACGTCCATCCTCGGACGCAGTGTTCTAGAACGCTCCAGAACGAAGATGGCCGGCTCCGATATTAAGAGCAGTGTGTTTCTGGATGGGTCTGTCTCTCCCTTCTCTGTCTCGATCCGTCTCCTGCCGTCTTCCTGTTTTTCCTAAGCGTTTTTTTCCGTAGTCCGGTTACAGAAGGACGGTCACTCGGAGGTCTGTTTATTAACCGGCTGGAGAAGGGATTTCAGCTTCCCCTCTGATGCGCGTTCCAGGTCGGATCTGCTGTTCTGTCTGGATGACAAGCCTTCTAAATCTCTTAACACTCTTTGTTCCAGCGTATTCATGTTTTTTTTTTTTTGTTAGGAACAAATTATCTGTAGAAGGAACCGTTTCCAGATGACGTATCTTTGATGCAGCTGTTGGCGGTCATCAGATCTGCTCTAGGACCTAAAGGTGGACTTCTTTTTCTTGACCCACCAGTCTAGTCTAGCGTTGTTGTCCATGCAAAAAAAAAACCAAAACTCCCCGTGACATTTTTGTTCTCTGAACTGGGTTCACCTTTGATGTCTCTGTAACACCAGGAAGAAGGAAATAAGAAAATGTTAAATCTAGACGCGTTCTGGAAAGGAGCCGTTCTGCGTCGGACGAAAGGTCGCCTCGGAACTCTTATCTCACGAGCCTCTCCGTGACGGGGGATCTCTGAAAAGTTTCCGCTTGTATCTGATGTTTTGTATCTGGACTTTGCATAGGTATCTAGACGAGGAAGCTCTCCGGTCCCTTTGGGGAGACCCCCCTGCCCTCCGCCCTGCCTTCGAGTTTTGCTCTCCGGTTCCTACCTCTCTCTCTCTCGGCCTTTACCTTAAAGGGATACTACAGCCATCATGTACATTTCAATGCGTATTATAGCTGCGTGGCCCCTTTTCATGTTCTAAATACCTGGGGGGGGTCTGCAGAACACCCCCCTTATGTATTTGCCCCTTGGCCCCCCCCCAGGTGTTTTCCATGTGGGCCAGGGTCTGTTCAATGAAGGGCATATTAAAATAAGTTCTAGGTGCTTTCATACGCATTCACTTTACCTGCCCCCCCCCCCAAAAAAAGAAAGAAATGATGCCTTAAGGAGAAGCTGCAGCGCTAGAGCTGAAGAAGAACACTCCCATCTATGGTCATGTTGAACCAGCCAATCAGTGGCAGTGGCATACCTGGGAACGTTCTAAACGAGCGGACCCTGAGACTTTTGAAATATTAACCCTTTAATAGTCCATTGTGAATATTCTATGCAGTGACTCATTAAATGTGTTACCCAAAACGCTCTAATACATTAAATCGAGTCACCTGCATTCAAGCAGGGATATCAACCATAACATACTGTGAGCAAAAGCACCAACTGGGAGTCTTATATATGATCGGCGGGGGGGGGTGGGGGGCTTAGGAAGACTTCCGCCCCAGACTGTGAGACCCAGAGAATCTGGGGGCAAAAACCATGACAGCTCCCAGGTAAGGGTATCTCATTAGACCCCCCCGGAGTCTTTGCGGAGTCAGTGCTGGAGCAGACTGTCGAGGAGTATATTTGGGGACTCGGCTGTCCCTTTTAGAGAATCAGATCACATTAGGGATGAAGGCAGAGACTCCTGCCGGCCTTTTTAAATATGAATGAACTGCTTTAGGTAATTGAAGTGCAGGCGAACGTGCGCGGCCGGTCTGACAGCGAACTTCTGCCACTGCTACAGAAAATTAGCATTCCCGTCCTCCCTGAAAGCAAGAACCCAATTCTTCGTCAGGCGAGACACGATGCGGCCGCGTTTAACGCCAGACCCGATTATAGGGCTTACTAAGTACGCCGTCCGCCGGCGCAATAACCCGATTTCTGCCCGGACCTTCCTGTCCCCTCCTCACCTGGAGCAAAGCACGTAATACTTTTATGATCTCAACAATCCCCCACCTCCGAGCGTCAGGTATTGTGTCAAAATTAATAATATAATAATAATAAATAAAATATAATTATAGATAATGCAAAATTAATATATATATTTTCAAATATATATTTATATTTTTAAAAATTCTGAAGCCATTTAAGCTCATACAGGAGAAATCGTGAGCCCGTCCCGGCTCCTTCGTGCGTTTAATCCGTGGGTATAAAAGCTCCGTCATCCTCATCAATGAACGACCAAAACATTGTAGTCAGAATAAAATGAAAGATAAAAGATAAATAAAACGGCTTCAGACGTTATTCAGAGTAATTATTCCTCCGATCTCGCTCCGCACGCCGCCAATTACCCGCCAGCAGGTAGCGTCACCGCGTCAAGGAGAAAATCAAAGAAATTAGCATAAGTTGTAAGTATGAAAAATCGGGTTGGGTGGCAGAAAAAAAAAAAGATGAATTAAGTTTTGGCCTTTTTTTTGGTATTATCACGCTATTTGCAATTTCCTTTTTTCAACCCATTTTTGTGATGAATAAAAAAACTTGATATTACATTCAGTACTAAAAAATAGATGTTAATAAATAATTAATATACAATAAAGGGTATAGGACCCCCAGTGGCTGTATACAGTAATATAACCCCCCAGTGTGTATACAGTTAATATTATGGACCCCCCGGGGGCGCTGCTTATTGGGGCATTGTCAATATATAACCACAGCGCATGTATACAGTAATTTCTGAAAACATATAACACCCCCCCTCCCGACAAACAAAGGCTGCTGTATACAGTCCAAATAAGTCGTAGAACCCCCGAGCAACTGCTTGGAATACGTAAATGTAATCCGCCTCGAGCACTGTTAATAGCAGTAATCGACATCACCCCATCACCCAAAGTCGTGTAAACAGTAATAATGAACCCCTCCACAGCCGCTGGTATACAGTAAATAATAAACCTCCCAGCGGACTGTATACAGTAAATATATACCCCAGGCCGCTGTAGTACAAGAGTAATCAACCACCCCCCTAGCACTGTATAATAGTATATAACCCAGCGCTTGTATACAGTATATTAACCCCAGCGCTGTATTACAGTAATATAACCCCTCAGTTAGTGTATGACAGTAAGATAGACCGTGCAGCTGCTGTAATTACAGTAAAATAGTAACCCCCCAGCCGGCTGGTTATGACATGTATATACATCCCCCGCGCTGGTAGTATAGTAATAGATAACCCCCCCAAGCCGCTGTATACAGTAGCATATACCTCCCAGGCTGTATACAGTAAGTACTACCCTCAGCAAGCGCTGTAATATAGTAAATAGTGCGCCAAGCGCTGGTGATTCCAGTTGAACATACATATGACACCACCACATATGCACACACACTCAGAGTATTTTTGGTTAGTAATCAGAGGTGATATGTCTTGTGAAGAACGCATAGTCTCTATAGCGCAGGGGTGTTTTGTATCATAGTGATATGCTGTGAGCGTGCACTTTGGTTAAGACGATTTGGGGTTTATTCATTAGTATTTATTTTAATAGTTGGATAATTGGCCTAGTATGACAGAAAAATAACACCTGAGCTTAGTCTCAACTTAGTGTAGAATGTAAAAAATAAATAACACAGAAAAAGTGAACTAGGTTTTTTATTTAGCGTTTTTTTAAATAGCTGAATACACTCTCTGTCCACACATTTGTTGATAGCTGATTAACAATCTATGTTAGAAGAAGGCAAGGCGTGTATCCGGGCTTCGTTATTCCAGTTTTATTCGCTATTCCCGAGTGTCGGCGCACAGAAATTCTCATTACCATTACAATGCAGAACGTTAATTATATGGGAGACGGAGTCGCCCGCTCGACGCCTACGGGCGATGAAATGTTTCTGTAATATACCGTTACGGTTACACCGCAATAAAACACGGTATTATCATCCCTTTTATCCCGGAGATAGGACGTCGCTCGAAATTATAGCTTTTCCGACTTGTTACAATGGCGCGTCTGAGTGACGGCTACATTATAGGTTTCTCACACCCGAGCCCCCCCCCATCTAATAACACCGATAACATATATGTAATAATATATATTATTATAAGAGAATAATAAAGGCTGCCTTTCAGCCTCCGGGCTTTCAGAGGATTTATTAATTCCGGAGGTTTGAGCGCAGACTTGACTTCTGGCTTTATCGGAGTAGTAGTCAAAGTTGGCCCCCACCACTCCTACCACCCCCCCGTAGATATCCCTTTTCTTACTGGGAGTTTTAATTCCCATATCGCCATCCAAGATATCTATAGATTTCTGCTATTTAACCTTTTTTGTTTTAACAATTTTATAAATCTTGTGGGTCCATGATGCATTTAGAGAGTGTGTGCGTGTCTGCGTGCGTGTCTGCGTGTGTGCGTGCGCGTGTGTTTGCGTTACCATAATACCCCATTATATAATTAAATTGCACAGTGAGACAAGGCGGCTGTCTCTGAGAGCGCCTAATCGTGTAATCTAATAGACACTCACATAATATCCTCTCCCTTTCATTTCCGCTGTTATATATAGCGAGTAATAGGTGCCCCCCCACCCCTTAACCCAGTGAGTGCTGGATCAGCAAGAAAATGAATTTGAAATGCAAGAGACAACCCATTTGGGGTATTAATGGGCTCTGCTTTATCACTGATGCCGGTATTGGGGGGGGGGGGTAGTAACGTAGGCAGGGGGGGTCTTTTAATGCGCGTTAAATATTTAAGGTGTTGTACGTAGAGTCCTCTGTTAGACGTGTATCGTGTTGTAAGCCTGAGCCGTCCTCCCGCGGGACACGTTATGATCGAGGCACGCGTGGTGAGCTTTCTAGAACGAGGAGGCGCCATTCACACGCGTGTGCATCCAGCCCCTCATTCATACATGCACTCTCAGCTTGGTTATCAGACACGGAGGGAAGCCATTAACTCGTCGATATTACGTCTGATAATGTGACACGAGTTAAGGGATTGAGGGCCGGTTTGGAAATGCTCGGGGGAAATCTGTGGCTTCACTTATAGGAAGAGGGTAATATCACGGGGGCTTGAGGATGATTTACCCCTACTGGGATTTCAGTCCAAGATTGGTACATCGTACTACCCTGATGTCCCTCTTTTCTAGGAGGTCGGAATGTTTGCTGGGTATGAGGGGATCGCAGGGTTCTACGGCCCTAAAAGCCCCGATAATGTGTATAGAAACGGCTTTATAAATTAAACGGGGTAAATAAACCCCATTCTACTTCTACTAAATGCCCTCACTCAGCTACACCAATAGCTGCCAACAGGTGACGCAATGTCTGGGTAAAGTCTCGCCTCCAGCCAACCCTCTAACCACACCCCCTAAAGCTAAAGTGCCCCTCTTTGGTCATTTAACATTTTATTTATTATTTAACTCTGTACCTCCCAAGTGCCCCGTTTCAGGTATCGTCACACAAACTGCCCCGCTACCCCTCTGCAAAGAGAGCCAATCCGCGCTCTCCTCACCGATCCTTATGTCGGCGCGCAAGGATTTGGCTCAGGTGGAAGGAATGGATAATATTTACTCGGCGGATGTCTCCGGCCTCTCGGCAGACGCTCCTCGCCTCTCCGAGAGACAGATGGCCTCTTCCTTGTGTAGAGAGCTGGAGGCGTTTAGACGAACTCCGCGTTGGCTTCACCATCTTGTCTCGCTCTTTATTTCCTTGACTCAGAGAATCTGCTGGCAGACCGGCCCCATTTGGCCCCCATCTAGTCGCCTGCCTTGAAACCCTAATCAGTTGTTGGTCTCGTCACAAATAGCTTTGCGAAATGTGTTATCAAGAACTCGATTGTAAGCTCCTTTGTAGCAGGTCCCACCTCACCTTTTGGGTGGGAGATTAATAGGGATTAAGATCGCCCCCTCCCCATTTCATTATATGCTTTTAATAATCCTATTAGCTATCTCTATTAATTAATAGGGCGTTTGTAATCACTCCCCCCCCACCGTAGCTCCTACCCCTGCCCCCTGTGCTCCTGGCACCCGTATAGACCCCGCTGCACTGATAATATCTCCTTTCACTTTGCAAACAATTTAATGAATGGCGGCTTTGTTGGACGCTTTTACATTCATTCCAGAATTCCAAAGAATTTTAACCTTTTCCTTGTATTAAAAAAAATCCATAAATTGTATATATTTTTTTAAATTAAGCAAAATATGGAATTCTACTCCCCTCCCCCGTGTATTGTCGGGACCCCCTAAATCTCAAAACTATGTGTGCGTTTGTTTGCCCATTTTTTCCAGCCCTGTGTCAATGAAGGGGTTACTGCTAATTATCCCCCTTCTAGCTGCCCCTCCTATATACCCCCTTTGGCCTAAACCCATGCGCTCACACCCCAGCGAGCCAAGTGTGGGAGAGGATTGGTCTTTTGGGTCGGACTTGCTAGAGGCGATGTTAGAAAGCCCCCCGGTTCCCCGATACACTGTTGTCATTCATCGCGCCCACCCGACACCTCTCAAAAGAACCAGCTTCTCATCAATGCCCCTTCTGTTCATAGGAGCCCGTCTGACATTTGCCCCCTCGGCTACAAACCCCCCCCCGGCCCCCGTTCTGCCTGTGGCTGGGGCACTTAAGGCAGCTGCAGCTCTAAGTGAAAAGCATCCTACTGCTCTAAATCAATACGTGTGATCTGTGTCTTTATCGCGCATGATGAGCCGACCGCTAGGTGTGCGTTAATCTCCGGGACACGCGGGTAGCGCAGCGGTTCGGAATAGCCGTGTCCTGTTACGTGCTCCCCCCCCCCCCCCGATCTGCCTTCTTCCTCCCCAGTTTCCCGCGTCCCGTGCATTATTCAATACATGGTTTTTCATCCATCCCATCTTCCCGTAGACTTTGCCATTCTTTTTACAGCCGGTGAATCCCGGTGACCTTGCCCAAGGTCGTTATTATTAGTAGGGCATCCTCCATCATAGAACTCGTCATAAAAAATGACATCATACTCCCCCCCCTCCATGGTTGGCTCTAGGCTCTTAGGGGCCCCGTCTTTAACACAGGTAGTAAAAAGAAGAATTAAGGGGTTAATACTAATGGCCACAAGTTTGGGGTATTTGAGATATTTGCCTTTAAAGTATCTACCCCACCTCTTCTATAATTCTCCTCCAGTGTGGGGCAGCTGAGATTACAGCGGGCCCTAAGTAGCTGCTTCTTCTGGGAGGCTGCTCCATTTATCTACCACCCTTATACTCTGATCGTAAATTGATTGTGAGAAAATGTAAAAAAAAAATAATTAAATACTTGAATTGAAAGTGGAGGAAACGCAAGGTTTTGCGTTTTTCATGATATTTTTGTCCCGTAAAGAAGCGAATCGATGCCCGTAGGTTGTAGCGATCGGTTTCTACGTTCAAATCCAGATCTATAGTATTGATCTCGGATACATGCGCTGCGTGGTGACCCCTGACATCAGCAATTTGTGAATCCAAATCAATAGCCCTTTCGGGTGATCAGTAAAGTGTATTTACCCTAATCAGATGGATGAGGTACAGAGAGAGGGGATGGGAGACGAGAGGGAGAGGAGATGGGAGACGAGAGAGAGAGGGAGAGGGGATGGGAGACGAGAGAGAGAGGGAGAGGGGATGTGAGACAGACGAGAGAGAGAGAGGGAGAGGGGATGGGAGATCGAGAGAGAGTGGAGAACGGAGAGAGAAGGAGATGGGAGACGAGGAAGCAGAGGGAGAGGGGATGGAGAGGACGACAGAGAGGGGATGGGAGACTGAGATGAGAGTGGATGGTGAGACGAGAGAGAGAAGGATGGGAGACTTGAGAGAGAGAGGGGATGAGACGAGAGATCATGAGGGGCATGGGAGACAATGGGAGAGGGAGTATGGGAGACGAGAGAGGGAAGAGGAGATGGAGACAGAGAGAGGAGAGGAGCATGAGAGAGAGAGGGGATGAGGAGACTGCAGAGAGTGAGAGGGGATGGATGACGAGAGAGAGAGGGAGATGGGAGACGAGAGGAGAGAGGGATTGGGAGACCGAGAGAGAGGGGATGGAGACGAGAGACGAGAGGGGAATCGGGAACGAGACGGAGAGAGGGAGGGAATGGGAGAACGAAGAGGGGGGATGGAGACGAGAGAGAGGGAGAGGGGATGGGAGACGAGAGAGAGGAGATGGGAGACGAGAGAGAGAGGGAAAAGGAGATTGGAGACAAATGTTACAACAAGAGACCGGAATCTAACACTAGAGGGTCAGAGCCTTAGATGTAATGAAAGGAAGTTTTAAGTTACAGAGTGGGTGGTAGATAAGTGGAACAGCCTCCCAGCAGAAGTGGTAGAGGGTAATACAGTGAGGGTATTAAACATGCGCGGGATAGACATGCGGCTCCTGAATCTAAGACGAGACCAACGACTGATTGAGGTTTGAGTCTTTACAGCAGGAGAAACAGGCGACTAGACGGGGGGCCGAATGGGGGCCGATCTGCCATCAGATTTTGTTTCTATGTATATGTTGTCGGAGCTCTATCTGCACGGCGCGGAGCACCTCTCACTCTGCAGATAATGTCAGCTCTGCAGAACGGTAGGAAGCCCTCGGTGTAACACAAAGAGACAGATGTTCCAAGCGATCCACTCTCGGCGAGTCTGGTTGGGAGACGCCGTGTGACAGATAACGCCCTCTGGTCATACTTGCTTGAAAGCGAGAAACAGGGCGACAAACGCCGACTTCATAGACGTTTGAAGGGGGGGGGATTTCATCGTAGGAAATCTGTAGACTTAAAAAACCAAAATAATATGCATTATGTTCCTTTTTGTGTTCCAAAATCTGCGTTTATGAGAAGGTTACAAAGACCGCAGCCTCACCGAGCCCAGCGGCTACAGAGCATCTGTGCTCCGGAGCGCAGCGGGAACGTAACTGCCGCTTTATGACAGGACGGCGGATGTAGGAACCCGCGAGATTCTGCGGATGTCGACTCGATGGCGCTCCGGGCCTTGTGTGCATTCTAACCGCAACCTTCTAGAACGCGGAACAATGTAACGTTTGAGTATTAGTGGACTGTTGAGCTACTCTAGACTCTGTGACCCTAAGAACCTGTCCATTTACCCCAAAAACCCTGAGGTTGGCCTTCAAAGCTTCTCTTTCATATCTTTTTATAGTCACCATTCTTGTTGCCCCCCCCCTGACTTATTATTCAGGAACTTAATTAACTGTCTGTAGCAGAAGGTCCTCGTGTAGCGAAGGGTTCCCGTGGCATGTTAACCAACCTTCTGCCTTAACTCCTGGGGGAGGAGGACGTTCCTGCAGTTCATGGAGGCTGACCCTGTCCCTCTTTTGCTTCTACCCCCCATGTCACTTCTAGAAAACAAAGCAGGTTTTGATCTAAAACGAGAGGGGTTTTGTAATCCCCATGGAATACTGTACCCCCCCCCCTCCTCCTCCTCCCCGGCATTGAAGGGCTTCATCTTTTGTCTCCACCCGCGCTTCTTTTGGGGCCAAACGGCAGCAATAAATCAGCTTTTATGCCCGAAATAAACCGTGGAAGTCGGTTCATGTGTCATTGTTACTGCCCGAGCTCATTAAACAAATAGAAAGAATATCTCATCTGGGCGCAATATAAAGCAGACGGCTGGCAGAAAGGCCTGCATGAATAATTTGATTAGAGGTTCTATTAAAAATGATAAGGTTTGGGTTACGTGAGGCAGGGGGATGCTCCAGCGAGCGCGCTCAGCTTCCGCAATGGTCGTTCGCTTTCGGTGAATGGAGATCGCTCTTAACATATGTCCACGGTCCAGCCCAGATGGTTGGGTTGATAGAAGAAGCAAAAGAAAGTATGGAGGGTATTAACCAAGCAACTCCTGATGCGTGTCGATTCAGTGGACAATCATATTGTCCTTTTTTCGTTTGTCTCGTTGAATGTTGAGACGCGTCTTATCCTCCTTCTAAGCAAGAGGAAACTGTAGAAATATCTTGAAAAGCATTCTAGATCAGCTGAGCCTCAGAACATTAACCTCTCACTAAGGTTCTGTGTGTCCTTTGAGTGTTCCTGAGCTTACTCTAAGAGTTCACCAAAAAGCTCTTCGGATGTGGTGTATACGAATCATGAACTAACAATAAAATCGGGGGTTCCACGAAATCGCTGTGAGATACGGACTTTGAGTTTGGGTCAATCCCCGAGACTCTGGCCAAACATTGAGAGTGGATCGGAATTGAGACTTGGGTCATGGAGATACGGTTTTGTAACCTAATGCACTTGGGTCTTTCTGTACATGTGGACTGGTGGGGTCTGGTTTAGCAGAAGAAGAGACATTTGTTCCTGGTAGGAACCTTCATACTCTCTTACGTGACCACCAGTGGTAGGAACCTTCATAGTACCTTACAGGACCACCATTGAACCATAATGTCCGAGATTCTTTTTGTTTTGCTTTGTGTCTCACTGCTCTTAAGATGAACGTCTCACTTCAGGTTTACATCTTCCTATATATAATCCCATTAAGTGTTTTGACTACCTGATTGACGTTCTGTTAAGAAAATTATATCAAACAATGGATGCTAATTGGCCTTCTCCAGCTCCTGTAATAATTCAGGCTGTAGGAGTTTTTGTAAGAAGAGAATAGAATGTGGAACCTTTTGAAGATCCACAGCATTCCGTATCATCATTAGTGACTTTGAAGGCCTAATTCCAGGTTAACAATCTGGGTAATTTTAGGGATAGCCTAGCAAGGGTTGGAGTTGAAGGACTTTAGTGTCTATCTCTCTAACCCAAGCTAGAGATTCTTGTGTCCCTCTTATGGTATGGGTGGTCATTGAGCCAACTCTTTGGCCGTTGCTGAATTCATTGTGCGTTTTCAGAATTCTGCCCAAGTAAAGGAAAGAAGGGCAGCTTTCTTGGGTAATAGGTTACCAGTAAAAGCTGATTAAAGATACGATCTGTAGCACCCAGACGAGTGGTGTGATCCAAACCGGTTAATAGACTGGGGGACAAAGTGTTGGTTTAAGAGTTTACTGTTTAGGAAGGGGTTAATGGAAAGGAATGTTTTTGAGCTTTATCTAAAAAAAAAAAAAAAAAAAAAAAAAAAAAATGTCCAATTGAAATACCCCAAGCGTGTCCCTACACCTAGTGCGTGGGGGAAGGGAGCACATCTCATTTCAAGTAACCACACTGGTTCTATCGGTTTGCCGCAGACCGTCCATGCAGACATGCGCGACTTTAGGTTAAGACACCATGAAGGATGAGGATAAAGTCCTTCGTGTTATGATTGATGCTTCCTCTTTTCCAGAGTTGGTCACGGAATGGACCTTTACGTTTATCTCTTTGCCCTCCTCGCTTCTGCTTTTTTTTTTTTTTTTTTTTTTTTTTTTTTTTTTTTTTTTTTTTAGTACTTTGTCGCCTGATGCAAAATCTCAGCTTCCCTCTGAGCGGAGGAACTCTTGGTTTCCATTTTTTTAATGACTTCCTCTTAGTTGGCAGCGATTACTTAGCAGCTTCGACACAAACAATACGTTGTGGGTTATTCATTCTGTTGAAGAAGAACTTGTATCGTTGTTTTTTGTTTGCCCCCAAGTCTCAGGGTTTTTGCCCCAATCACAGGGTGAAAGGGGTAGAATCCTTCCTATTCTACCCCGCTGGGATAATATATAAGACTCCCAGGGTCTGATTATGCCACGTGGCTGGGCTTTTCATGTTTAACCCCCAACATTTCAGAGGAATCAGGAAAGGGTTGCACCGCATCCCACCACAAAAAACATTAAGGACATTAAGGCTTAAATATTTCCAAAAATTAAAAAAAAAAAATACACCAAAAATGACTCCCTTCTCTAAAAACATAAATCTTTGAAAAATAATACAGCTTCTTTCATGACTATTGTAGAAACAGAAGTAGGGTTAGATGTCTCCTAGGGTCTTCTAGTAGAACTAACATGGTGGTTGGTCACCATTGAAGCATCCGGTGGTGATGGATGGAGACAGGGCTATTGGAGATCTAGTCCAACACGGCGTTGATAAGGTTAATTTGGTTATTCCTCACAACTGTCTGTCTGATCCCAAAATGACTTATTAGAAGTTGAAATATCCTACAGCATGTGCCGTGTAAAGCATGGTGTCCCAGCAAGAAGCACATCAATAGCTAATGCGAGGCCCGCGGGAGCTCGCTGTCATCCAGAGCCAATCGTGCTAATTGATACGAAAGGGAGAAGCGCGGATTTAACTGTGGAGCGCCTGGCGGAGATAAAATACTGCGGATACCGGCATTCCCGAGGGCCAGAGATGGACACTTTACTTCAGGCGTGAATTGGATGGGGCCTTAATAAGACTTTAGCCCGTTGTACAGCACTACAGAATATGATGGCGCTATATATAACAACCAATAATAATAATAACTGAGTAGAGCATTTAGAAGAAGAATAATGGGGTTTATTTACCCCGTTTCATTTATAAAGCCGTTCCCTGCTGTTTCTATACACATTATCGTGGCTTTTAGGGCTGTAGAACCCTGCGATCCCCTCATACCCAGCAAACATTCTGACCTCCTAAAAAAGAGGGGCACCGGGGGGGGGTCGCGGGGCATCAGGGATTTGGGAAATGTTGCCATAGAAACTATTACAAATCCCGTCCCCTGCTGTTTGGGTGGCACGGTTTCTGTAAAAACAGGGAATTAAAATTAATTGCATTGGTTTACAGTTGCGGTTAGGTAATAATTAACTCCGGTTCCGACAATCCTCCGGCAGTCTGTGTCCCATTTCGTAAACAACTTGTTGCTCTCCAGATTCTAAGGAGATCCATATATCTAACGAAGTGATGAAGGGATATAAATGGCTTACGTCGCTAAGCGAAGACACTTAATGATGTAGGTTTAATAGGGGAGAGTGCAAGATGTCCTTCTTCAGGCTTCATGGAAGATGTCCTTCTTCAGGCTTCATGGAAGATGTCCTTCTTCAGGCTCCATGGAAGATGTCCTTCTTCAGGCTCCATGGAAGATGTCCTTCTTCAGGCTCCATGGAAGATGTCCTTCTTCAGGCTCCATGGAAGATGTCCTTCTTCAGGCAGCATAGAAGATGTCCTTCTTCAGGTTTCATGGAAGATGTCCTTCTTCAGGCTTCATGGAAGATGTCCTTCTTCAGGCTTCATGGAAGATGTCCTTCTTCAGGCCCTGTTTAGTTCGGCGTTAAAGGCTACCTCGGGTTTACTGTAGAAGAGAGACCGGAAAACTGGACCATTATTGAGCTCTCAACCAAACCAAAGTAGAATCATGCACTGAAAGCTAATATTTTCATGGAAATAAAACCTGCTTCGGTTT
Organism: Spea multiplicata; assembly: GCA_009364415.1. Classification (NCBI taxonomy): domain Eukaryota; kingdom Metazoa; phylum Chordata; class Amphibia; order Anura; family Pelobatidae; genus Spea; species Spea multiplicata. Next base: position 302,491 of record VKOC01000142.1, read on the forward strand.
GGACCAAAGCCTGCTCGTTTCACGCCGTCTTTATAGGATATTTATATGCGTAAACATGGCCGGAGGCAAGATCGTTAAAATGCACAGTCACAATGTTCCTGTTCAGTTTCAGAGACTCATGATACTCGGGGATAGGCGAAGTACAAGGACACCAGTGTCCGCGGCAGGGTTTGTGAAGGGCCATAGAACATCGTTAAATTGTCCACCACAGACCCCGGTAAATGTCCACCCTGAGCACCGTTGGTGTAACAGATATAATCAAAGAGGCCATTCTCGTCTTCTCCGTATGCTCTCTTGGTCTATGTCTGTATAGAGTGGTGGCTCTGGGGTATTTTCGTAAAGATGAATTGGAGCTGATAAGACCAACCCAATCAAGTTGGCTGAAACCTTGTTTTTTTTTGATAAAATGACCTCGACTACAGGTCAAGTTGAAAAATAGTCCAACTTAAATGTCCATTTTACTGCTTGGGACCAAGTGTGATGGCCCATTGGGACCGATAGATGCGACAACCAATGATCATAACTGGTAACTTCCCCGGGTGGGCAACTCGGAGCTCTTGCTTTTTTGTGGAAGTGGTTGCATGAAGCGGTGGGGCTGGCCCAGGTCAGTCTTTAGTAGGAGGGAACTGGGTAGAGTCCATTTTTCTCCGAGAGTTCTGTCACCAAGGTTCTTAAAGCCATTTCCTGCTGTTTCTATACACATTATCGGGGCTTTTAGGGCTGTAGAACCCTGCGATCCCCTCATACCCAGCAAACATTCTGACCTCCTAGAAAAGAGGGGCATCAGAAGAGGAAAGAGGGGGCATCAGGGGTTTGGGGCTCCAAGAGGGACTGGCACTCAAATAACAGGGGATACTTGGGATGTATACATATTCATCCTGTTTATGTAGTAAGCTTACATTGTAGCACATTTGCAGGGGTCACGCTAGATGCCCTATTTTTTTGCCCCTCTTTCCCTCTCCAACAGAGACCCCCTTATCTGTATCCAATTTGTTTCTCCGCTGCTGTGGATGCAAATTCCCTGACTTCGCGACTGCGGTCCTTGGCTAATTCAGTGCCTCCTGGCTACGAGCGACCGCGGTCTGTGGTCCGCCACCTCATTACTAGGAAAAACACGAGGGCTTTGTCTGCACGGAATAAATTAATGAGATTCCCAGCGCGGCCCGTTCATTACCGCCTCGTATGCACACAGCGGCCCCTGCTTTCACTTCCCGAGGGGGCTAAAAGGTCTCCCCCCGATCTGTATTATAACTGAAGCACAGTACCCGATATACACAATTCCAGAGATAATTGTAAACAGGAACTGTCTGAAATCCTTCAGTGGAACTTCATTCTTAATGGAGTCGGCAGAACGGCCCCATTCGGCCCCCATCTAGTCGCCTGCTGTAAAGACTCAAACCTTAATCAGTCGTTGGTCTCGTCTTAGATTCAGGAGCCGTATGCCTGTCCCATGCATGTTTAATCCCCTCACTGTATTACTCTCTACCACCTCTGCTGGGAGATTATTCCATTTACCCACCACCCTCTCTGTAATGTAAATCTTCCTTACGTTACATTTTCTTTATCATCAGTGATATGTTATTTTTTAAGTATGTGGTTATTGACTGTGTAATTGCTTTATTTGTGTGCGTTTAGCGCCGCTATCTCGTAACACATGACTCTTATCTTGGTGCGGACCTCATAACGTCGGGAAGTATCGGTTATACGCGGAGCTTGTGAGTGACGGGGCTTCTCAAGTGTCCAGCAAACCCCAGCAGGATCCCGATCTTCCTTTGGGGAGAAAATCAGCAGGAGAGATTTTTCCCCGGTTGTGATACGGAGTCCCTATAAACGTCCCTTTTGTTGTCTCCGCTTCAGCCGTAGCTTCGTAGAATCGAGGTCTCCTGGCGTGACATCGTAAAACGACGCGTTCTGCAATCTTTGTTCCGCCGTATAAAGGACGCATTGCCATTAAAATGAAAAGAGTCCTCGGCGGCCTCCTGAACAATAAACGCGTATTAAAGCATTTCATGGTGACTTAAATATACATTCATTAAAACTGCAAAAAAATAAAAAAAAATTATAATCTCTTATCTTTAGGAGAAGCTGCATCTCCAGAGCTGCAACAGAAGACCTCCTCAATGGGCCGATGTTGATTGGCTACTTCAGTGACATGAAAGTGCTCTCATTGAAATAGAGTGCTCTTTATGCATGCTCATGGGGTCTCTGGCGCTGACTGTTTACAGTGCTGGGGGGAGTTATATTACTGTATACAGCACTGGGGGGTTATATTACTGTATACAGTGCTGGGGGTTATTACTGTATACAGCGCTGGGGATTATATTACTGTATACAGCGCTGGGG
>VKOC01000142.1:333639-356560 GCA_009364415.1 Spea multiplicata
ATTAACACGATGTCATCTGTAGACTAATAAAGAACGGCCGCTTAGCCAGAATCTCATAACCGAGGCCAACGCTCGAGAACCTGGGATCAGCCAGAGGATGAGCCGCACCTGGCGTCCCCCAAAGAGTATAAACACGTATGTTTCCAGCATCATGGGGAGACCCTTAATCTCGCGAACACGGAAGGACCGGCAACACGCTGGCGGGGCAGACTATAGAAGATATTTTACAAGGCGTTTTACAGAGTCCTGAACTTTGCGGTCTATTAACAGACGAGCCAGGTGTGGCGCCCGGCCGCGTGAACGCGGAGGCCAGATGTTCAAAACATCTGGGTTCAGCCGGGACATAAAGAGGCTGCCGGCTGCCAGCTGTAATTAAAACTACGCGGCTACGGCTGACGAGACGAAGCTGCTGTACGGCGCCGCGGAGTATGACGGCACTATATCAAATAAATAAGGATTTTATTGGGATTATTTTGTCCTAACATCTGCCCCCCCCATCGCGTGGGGGCCGCCGTCTCTCCGTAAGCGGATTTCTTACCTTGTTGTAGATGTAACAGTTTGTAAACATGGTATTGAAATCCTGCATGCACTCGTTGGCGCTCCAATAGTAGTTATTCTCAAGTCTCTTTTTTATCGTCCCCATGTCCATCGGATTCTTGATTATCTTGTGGTGTCCCTACGAAAAAAAAAAAAAAAACACAAAAAGGAGAAAAAAAAAATATTAACAAATAAATAATAATAAAAGAACGTTTTTACTAAGAACGGGGGAACCGGAACGCCTTTAATGCGATAAAGCAAAAACGCTTGCAAGGCAGAAATCTCGGCTAAAGAAAAGCCAAGTTGGTTGGAAAAGGGTTAATTATTTGAACTTTAAATAGCCTTTGCTCTGGGGACTTATTACTTGTGAAAATGTGTAAAAGAGCCTAAAAAATTTAATAAAAGAAAATAAAATAAAAATAAAATAATAATTATATTAGTAAATAAAAAAATGTAATAAATTTGAATAATAAAAATAAAATAAATTGGTTTAAAACCAAATGTGTTCTGGTTTACGGTATTTTTGGATGTTTACGGAGGACTCTATGGACTTACAGGTAGATTTAATTTAATGCAGTCCACGGGCTGGTAGAAGGGCCATGCAAACTGGTGCTTCCAGAGGGTCTTCACCACTACGTTCTGCATGTACTGGAGCTGGTTGGTCTTCCTGCCGGGCTTGTTGGGGTTGGAGACTTCTGGAGGTGGTGGGTTGACGGGCCCCTGAGGAGCCTGCGCGGCCGGGGCCACCGCAGACATCTTGCCAGGCTCTAGATCACTTCTGCTTGCGGCGGTCCTGAAGCACAGTCTTTATGGCCCCCAGGTGGGATCGACATCCCATTTCAGAGGCAGCGACCATAGAACCTGCAAAGAAAAATACGTTTTTTTAAAAAAGAACAAGAACAACATTTCCAAGGAAAAGAATGGATTTCAGAAATGATCCATTAATAGCTGAAAGATTATAATATAATAATAATAATAATTAATACCTGTAAAACAGTTTCATGAGAGATTTTCTGATTTTAACCAAAGTATTAACATATTAATAAAAAGAATTTTTGGGAACAGTTTGGAAACTTTGCCGATTTTAAAAGACATCTTCACCCAAAAAGCCTACTGTTTTATGAGAGTCGATGGCAACCAATACCGCGAACAATCTTCAGGTCATCCGAGAATTCGTATTTCTAAAAGTTATTCCCAAAGGACCCAAAAGTAATGGTTTTGAAACCAAGATTCCCGAGACTGAGAGGCATGTCCATCATTGATTAGCCCCTGGGGAGACCCGGCGTTTGCCCCATGGGGCTCCGGGGCAATTCTTCAGTCTGCAGGAAGAAGAAAAGGACCAGCTTCCGATGATCGCCACCAGTAACAGCTCCTACACTGGGAAAAGCGCTTGGATCGTTACTGGAAAGATTTCTCGGAAGACGGGTCGGGGTCATCGTATCCCTCGACCGCTGGTTATCGTTTCAAGCATCGCCTGGAATCACCGGGCAGTATCCATAACGACTGCATTTCCCACGCTGGCCAGAACACACACATGGAACCGGGACGGTATGAAGCCCGCCGAGCTTTCGAGTTTCTGTCTGCGGTACCGGCAGCTCCCGGCATCAGAGACAAGATAACCGCACTTAACCATTTAGCTGCCTTCATGGTCAAGACGGGCATTTAATGCCAATCGTAGCAAAGATCTGACACCTGAATCTCCATAAACTTGGCCATCAAAAGCCAGCCTTTAATCAGTAAAGCCGCTGAGCCCCTCTAACGGTCACACCCCAGCAGATTTACCCCCCCCCCTCCGTTATCGCAGCATATAATACAGGGCTGTAATATCCATATGAGTTTCGCCACAAAGTATCTCTTTCCTACATTGTTACTCTGCGCTTAAACATTCAAACAGGTCCATGGCAGAGGAGGCTCTGATCGGGGAACGTGCGGCCACTAAACCCGTCCTACAGGAGACAGAGGGCCGCTGCGGACACATGTGGCTGCATCCAAAACACGGCAGCCAGCACTGCCACACCCAGGGGCAAGAAGGCAGCCAGACAGGGACCCCCTTGTGTTTTTACGGAGAACTTCTGCTCCGAGCGATCCACGCTGGCTCCCATCACCCTCAGCCAAGCAATCGGGGGGGGGGGGCATTTCCCAAAATAACCCTTTAAAGGTAAGCCACTTTATTCCGAGTATCGCAGACAAAATCAACAATTCATGAACATTCCCCCTAATAGAGCAGATCTGATAATCAGGGCGACAAAACGGGAGAACAAACATTTTTTTGCGTGGGTTCAAAATAATAATAATAATAATAAATTACATAAAACTTCTTCTATTTGTATCACATATTGGAACAGTGCAGAAAATAAAGGTTTTGCAAAAAACGTCCCCGTCTTTCCGCCACGGAGTAGGAGAGACGCGTTTGAGACACCTCGGGGCAGCCCCGCCGCTTCCGTGACGCTTTTACAGGATTTTTTTAAATTTTTTTAGCATCTCAAGCGCCCAAGAAGTTAAAATTCCCCAAAACTCAAGAAAAGCATTAGGGGTAACAGGTACAGCCCCCCCCCATTAACGAAGCAACAGGGTCCCGTCCCATAACGGAGCAAAGAAGTTCTACAAGCGGGGGGCTGCGTGTTAAAACCCGATTGGTCCTGAAACCGACAGAACGGTCATGCTGATTGGTCCAACTCTTTTGGTTGCTATAGTGATAACACCGGCATTACTCTTTACATGCCATTGTTTCATATATAAAAGGAATATATATATATATTTACATGTACAGCCACGTGTCCTGCTGCCTGACGAGACTCTCTCACCATGAGTGTGAGTGTGAGTGTCAGAGTCCAATTTCAATGCACTAGTTACGATGCTAAAATATACATAAAAATAAATATAAATATATAGCAGATGGCGTTTGTGTCTCTTTGATGCTATAGGGACCCGTTTTAATTCAGCGTTTCCTAACCTGGGGAGACGAGGAGAATCAGGTTTCCTTGAGAAGGTGTGGAGACCCCCTGGGTACCGGCGATAAGGAAAACACGCCATCTTATCCCCCCTTAGAGGGATAGCTCTTCATATTAATACCGCGCTCCCGGAAGGCAAATTATGTAACTAATCTAGCACGGCGCCCCCCGAAGGGGCTATTATACTAACCCCCCGCACTCTCAGGGGTGGGCACGAGAACCCCCCCAACAAGTATGTTCCGAGGATAATGACCCATTTCATACAGGAGACACGCGGCGGGCTGGGAAATAAAATCACAGGGTACCAGATAACAGATCTTTACGTCTACGGCGGCTGGGAGCCCCAGAAGGGTTAAAAACAACAGCTCATTGGGGAAAAAAATAAAAAAAAACCTTTAAACTTACATATAAAAATATACAAAGCGTGGGGGGCGGACAGTAACTATTATTCTAAAGCTGTCTGGGGATAATAGGAGTTGTGGTTGATACATTGTATGGAGCCAATAATAAAATATATATTTTTTTCTATATCTGTGAATTTCAGATGATTATCGGCACTACTTCGCAGGGTCGTTACAGGGGAACACCTGCTTTTATATCGTCCTGGCCACAGCCGGCCCCCGGAAATAGGCAGAAAAACACGCATGGCCAGTTTAAATCTACAACTACAGACGGAGGCACAGATTCCATCCCGGGGGTAGAAAAAGAAACAAGGCAAATCTAAGCATAGTTTAGAAAACATGGCCCAATCCGTGCATCGACTCCCTAAGCAGTCAATAAGATACGTTATTATATAGATTTAAAACATGTTAAAAAGATTCAAACCAATGATTTTATACAGGTTACAGGGTATATTGGCTACATTTTAGATTGTAAGCTCACAAGCCTACCGCTCTTGCCAGGAACTTTGTACCAAACTAGCATAAGGCTAGATCGTCAGCCCATGGGCAGGATCCGTGTAAATGGACCTTTATTATGTCTGCCTTGGAGTAAAGAGAGACGGGATGGGATAGAGACGTTTAAATACATAAAGAGATTTAAAGTACAGGAGGGAAGTTTATTTCAAAGGGGGGGGGAGTTACAACAAGAGACCGGAATCTAACAGAGTCAGAGATGGAATGGAAGGAAGCTTTACTTTACTGAGAGGGTGGTAGATAATTGGAACAGCCTCCCAGCAAGAAGTGGTAGAGGGTAATACAGTGAGGGGGATTAAACATGCATGGGATAGACATACGGCTCCTGAATCTAAGACGAGACCAACGACTGATTAAGGTTTGAGTTGTTACAGCAGGAGAAGCAGGCAGACTAGACGGGGGCCGAATAGGGCCGATCTGCCTGCAGATTCAATATTTTTGTTAATGCACCCCATATAAAAAAATTGTACAGTGCTCCGGTGTACGTTGGTGTATAATAAAGAATAATAAAATCATTCCAAAACATGCATTGAGTTAAATGATGGAACGTATAATAAATATATATAATATATATAAATGCATTGCACTGAAGATAGATCATATGATGTCACAGGAAGAAAACGGCACTTTTTCATTACTAAAAAGATATAAAATGATGCTAGAACCCCAAGAAATGTTACACTAAGACATGAAACGTAACCTCGCAGAGTTACACAAACACAAACACGTTATTTCTTACAGTTTTACCACAATTCCCGAGGCAAAGAAAAAAGTCAGTTTACACAATTATCGCCTTCCGTACCCAACGGCCAAAATAAAGCAAATATTTGTTACAAAAACACCGAAACTCGTAAGAAGGTAACCCGCCGAGACGTACGCAACACCTGCGCTGCCGACCTAAATACATCGTAATACAAAGTGTCAATCGCAACAAAATAAATTAAATGAATTATAAAATTTATAATCTAAATATTAAAATGAGAATAAGTCATTTTTTTTGGCAATTAGCAAATATTACGGACATTATTGTTCTCGGGGAGACACGGATCCCACGCCAAAACGCCGAATTAAAGCGATCACAAAGCGCGCAGCAATAAACCAGAGTTCTTTTCATCTCCGGGATATAAAACACTCCTACCCCGTTAAACATGCGCAGCCTCCAAGTCCCAAATCCCCCGTTTTTAATGCCAAACCTCGCAAGTCCCCAGCTTTGTGCGTTCCAAGTAACTCGACAACTCCTTACAGACGCGGAGAAAGCAGATCCACACAAAACACACCGTGGGCTGCCAAGGGACAGGGCTGACGCGGAACCAGCACCGTCTCCCCGGGGGGTCTATTCACTAAACGGAGAGCCGCCGCTTACCTCGATCGCGTCACTACCCATTAGGAAGGGCCACCCCTAGCAAATTTCCCCAGCGCCAATGGCAGCCGTGGCCCCGTATAATGTATGATTCAATGGGGAAGGAGACTTGGGAGAGATCTTGTGATTTAATTATACTTTACGGAGGGCAGGGGAAGCGTCTCGTGCAGCGCAAGCTGTCCGGGGTCGGCCCATGGTGATGTATAGTGAATGGATTGTGGGATTTTAATAGAAAGCCTTTGGTCTGATAAGAGGCGCAACTTTGTGCGTTCCAAGTAACACAACTTCCTTAAACACACAAAATACACCCAGTGACAGCCCCCCCTGTGCGTGAAGACCCCCCCAGCAGCACTGCCTGTGGGGCAGATAAATGCATTTAAAGGGACAGGGGGGGTGATAATGAGTTGGAGGCCTATGGGGGGCTCCAGTGTCCCCTGATCCCCCTCACAGGATGCAGCCCCGGACTGAGGCTCCAGCGATCCGCCCTCCACTAATTCGCCCTCTTGAAAAGATGGCGGGCAGGAAAAAAAAACGTCCCCCCCCCTTGTCCCCGAGCTGCTCTCCGGGGCAGGAAAGGTGCTGGGCACAGGCACTCACCCCCCACCCCTCAGGGCCGCCATAGGCCTTACTGGGGGATACAGAGGACTCCTACCCCGCCAACCACCACAGAGGCCCCCCGGCGCCCCCGTCACGCAGCCCCGGCCGGTGTGCGGGTTAACGGCTCCAATGTATTAAGTCTCCAGCTGGCTTTGTTACATTGTTGCGGCGCATAAAGACTGGAGCGGCCACTTCCATGCGGGGAGCGGAGAGGGGGGGTCCCATTTACCCGCTTTCACCCTTCCCTACGGCCCCCTTGCACCTTATTACCCCGGTGAGAGGGAAAGCGAAAAGAGAATAGATAGAGTAACCGTAAATATATTACTTTTTCCCCCAGCGGCTCCCGTAACGTTTGCCGTACGGTCCCTCCAGTTGCTGTTCTTTTTTATCCTCAGCAAGGCAGCATAATAGAGGAGTTCGAGACGCCCGTAGCGCATGCGCGCCGACGCGGGGAATGCTGGGCCCTGTAGTTCGAGATCAGGATGCGCTGACGCTAGAGGAGACGGTAGGCTCTGAGCCGGAGGGACTACATTTCCCAGGAGCACCCGCTCTCTCCTCACTTTCATGGAGTGGCCGGGAAAATGAGAGAAGCAAGTCCGAGGGGGGTGATCTTACGGCCGGTGGCTTATTGTGACCTTTCCGCTAGGCTGTGTGCCGTACCCGGTCACAGACAGGCTGGGTAGCCGTGTGTGCGTGAAGGGCTTGGGGTGGAGGTGCTTAAACCACCCAGAGGAAGGTGTGTGGAGGGGGGGCTCGCAGGACCCCCTCCTTCCATAAATGGCTTCCCTCCTTTCTACCTGACATATATAATACTGTATATAGCATAGTACCATATACAGTATATAATAAAGTGCTGTATATAATATATATCACCGTATATAGCATAGTACCATATACAGTATATAATAAAGTGCCATATACAATACATAGCACTGTATATACATAGTACAGTACCGTATACAGCATATTATAAAGTGCCGTATACAATATATAGTACTGTATATAGTATAGTACCATATACAGTATATAATAAAGTGTCATATATAATACTGTATATAGCATAGTACCATATACAGTATATAATAAAGTGCCGTATACAATATATGGTACCGTATATACTTAGCTCAGTACCATATACAGCATATAATAAAGTGCTGTATACAATATATAGTACTGTATATAGCACAGTACCATATACAGTATATAATAAAGTGCCATATACAATATATAGAACTGTATATAGCATAGTACCATATACAGTATATAATAAAGTGCCGTATACAATATATATTACCGTATATAGCATAGTACCATATACAGTATATAATAAAGTGCTGTATACAATATATATTACCGTGCAATATACAATATATATTACCGTATATAGCATAGTACCATATACAGTATATAATAAAGTGCTGTATACAATATATGTTACCGTATATAGCATAGTGCCATATACAGTATATAATAAAGTGCCATATATGGTATAGTACAGTACCGTATACAGTTTATAGAATAGTGACCTATTATGGTATATAGTATAGTACAATATATGGGATACTACCGTATATAAACAAATAGTAGGAAACCCCACCTTTGATATCTGGTGCAAATTAGATTTTTGAATGGCAAAAGTTATAGTACGCGGTAACGTTACTAATGAAACGGTATTAAGAATGGCCTCAGTAACGTTACCTACTCAAGGTCAGTGCAGACTCTGTAAGGACCGAGCGACAGACGTGGGGATACGCAGGACACGAGGTCATCCCTTAAGGGGACAAACCAGCCATCTAAAGCACCCGAATGCGGACGAGAGATTCCGTCTGCACACCCTTACCCCAATCACCCTACGTGGACCTGGTTCAGCTCGCTTTATTGCCCCATGAGCCCCGCTGTAGTCCGACTTGCCCCATGAGCCCATGCTGGAGTTTGTCTTGCCCCACTGCTTCCCAGCTACTCCGCTTATACTTGGCCTCCTTTTTTGAAGTAAATCTGGAGTGACGCTCCGAGGATGAATCATGCCGGTTCCAAACAACCCCGGTTTCTGTATCCACGGGGTTATGTATGTCATGCATCAGTGTGAAAAGTGAAGTTATCACCATAGCAACCAACAGAACAGCCCAATCAGCAATCACATCCCTTTGGTTGTTATGGTAATAAGACCACTTTTTTTTTTTTACGCATAACCCCCATTACTGAATACAGGAAACCTGTATAATGGTTTAACCCCCTTGGATTCAATATACATCATGAAGGTCTAACACTCTTCTACCATTGATTTACACATTATACAGGGCCAGCTTGGCCCTTCTTGCTGTGTGAACCTGGCAACGTTGACCCTTCACAGTGAAGTAAAACAGACGAAAAAATGAATTGAGTTGCAGGGTGAATCAAATAAAACATGAGACTATAATAAGGGCACCTTAATCCTACGGGGCCGGATATCCACAGGATCCTGCTAAAACTTTTGGTGGCCCAGAATGTATTCTTTGGCATTTACCGATCTCACAATGCAGGGCCACCTAAGGCATTACTCTCGGGGTTTTCCCTGAAGTCTCAGGGTCATCTCCCTGCCGTTTCACGGGAAATCAAGCTTTTTGGCAACTGATCGTGCGCGATGGTGCTCACTGCGAGCACCGTTACACCGCCATTCAAATAATGCCTGATCACGCCATTGGTGTCACTGCTGACATCTACCGAAGTTCACCTGAGGACAGGAGAGCCTCGACAGGGTCTTTCTAGACCCATTGCTCTCTCCTGCTGGCTGATCGTACATATCGCAATCTACAACGCAAGGCGACGAAGCCCTGCTTGCTGATCACAGTGTGACCCCCGCATTATTGATTATTAAAGCAATGAAGCTATCATCATGTATAATCTCGAGGTTTCCCATGCATTTTAACTCTTTTGAGATTAAAATATAATGATTGGTGCCATCTTCTTATGCCATAACCTTTCCTATAACTAGTTACTTTTGAACTGGTCCAGCTGATGTTGCGTCCTTGCTGTCCCTTTAAACTTAACCTGTGGCGTGACTGCTCAGTCAGACACAGGACGCTGTGTTATTACTTGAAGGAGAGCTAAAATGTAATTATGGCCAAAATATGAGACCCCTTGGGGGAAAAAAGACCCTAAAAGCCCTGTCAATCAACTTAAAAGGCAAGGTACAGGTAGTACGCATGCGCATTCTTTCTCCGCCGTTTTCTCTAACGTTTTCTTCGTACGCATGCGTAGTACGTGTGCTCTGCGTCCTATGTTCACGCACGCGCAGAGTTCCGGCCTCGGCGCGCTGTTGAGTAGCTGCGCATGCGAAGTGGCTGCTGTGTGCCCGGCCTGGCGCGCACCTCCTTCCCTTCTTAGTGTCTGCGGATTCAATGAACGGGCGGCGGGTGACCTGACAACGAGGCGTAGAAACCGACACCGGGACAGGTAAACACGGGCGCTTGAGGCAAAGAGCCGCCCGGTTTGACGGGAGGATACGGAGCAAGAGGCCGGGGAGGTATCCCGGCCATGGCCGCGCGGTCTCACAGGCCTTCTGTCTACTCACACGTAGCCTGGGAGAAGGCTGCTGGGTACCGCTCACATTGGCCTGGAGGCCACGGCTGGTATAGGGCTGTGCGGGCTAATGACACAGGAGGCCGCTATTGTTATTATTATTATTGATTTTCATAGCCCACAGCGCTGCACGATGGGTAAGCAGGAAATAGCAGGCAGTTTATATTATAATGATATGACTTACAGAGACAAAAGGTGAGGAGCGCCCTGCTCACAAGAGCTTACAATCTAGTGACAGGGCAGTGGGACTGCTGGCCCCTGCGGCTGGTAGTGATGTGACTGCTGGCCCCTGCGGCTGGTAGTGATGTGACTGCTGGCCCCTGCGGCTGGTAGTGATGTGGACTGCTGGCCCCTGTGGCTGGTAGTTGGGATGTGGATGGCGCGGACTGCTCGGCCCTGCGGCTGGTATGATGTGAACTGCTTGGCCCCTGCGGCTGGTAGTGATAGTTGACTGCTGGCCCCTGCAGGCTGGTAGTGATGTGACTGCTGGCCCCTGCGGCTGGTAGTGATGTGACGGCGGGTCTGCTGGCCCCTGCGGCTGGTAGTGATGTGACGGCGGGACTGCTTGCTCCTGCGGCTGGTAGTGATGTGACGGCGGGACTGCTGGCACCTGCGGCTGGTAGTGATGTGACGGCGGGCCTAGGGCCCCGGGCACCATCGCCTTCTTGTGCATTGCTTTAGAATGTCCTTGATTGATTTCTGCTTCTTTCTCGGCAGCAGCCAGCAGTAAAGGAGCGGACTTCGGCGTTATCACTCGACTTCCGTGCGGTTTACCATGGCAACCGAGGAGAAGAAACCAGAGGGTGAAGCGTCCAAAACACAGTCCACCCCGTCGTCCTCCTCGAATCAGAACAAGGTTTCTTCCTCCCTCTCTTTTTGTGTTGTAGATTCATCCTGTTGGGCTCAATGGAGGGCAATGGCGCCTGTGCTCCCTACCGGGCCGGTGACGCGATGGAGCTCCGTAGTCTATGTGATCGTTTTGAGTGGGGGGCTGGGATATGAGGGGATATCATATATCAAAATATAACTCTTGTATGTATGTATATATCTCTACGTAGACATTGCTTTGGCCAGCTGGAAGCTCTGACATGTTTTTAACCCTTTCTGTTCCAGCCTGCACCTGTAAAACCAAACTATGCTCTAAAGTTCACGCTAGCGGGGCACACCAAGGCCGTGTCATCCGTAAAATTCAGCCCCAACGGAGAGTGGCTCGCCAGTTCTTGTAAGTATAAACCCCTCTTCTTCCGACAAGTAGATCTCCTACACGCTGCCGCTCCAAAGTTTGGGGTCACTTAGAAATCTTGTCCATTAAAATCACATGTACTGGATCAGAAATCCAGCGCAGACGGGGTTAATGTAAATGACTATTGTAGCTGGAAACAGCTGATTTCGTTAATGGAATCTCTTCATAGGCGCTCATCACTCCTATCACTCCCATCACTCCGGGGTTCCAATGGCACGTTGTGTTCGCTGATCCGAGTTTAAGTTTTTAAAAGGCAAATGAATGGTTAAAAAAAAACTTTTTGTAATTATGTTTACAGCCAGAAATGTCCTTGTTTTCTATGAAAACAGCTGAGTGACCCCAAACAATAGTGTATTTAGACGACAGCGCTACTTTCTGATCTTTGCCCAAAAACTGCTCATTTCCGCTCTATGACTTTCCTCCCAAGTTTTTAAATGCTTTCTTATTTTATTTTTAATTTTTTTTTAGCCGCCGATAAGTTAATCAAAATATGGGGTGCGTACGACGGCAAGTTTGAGAAAACGATATCCGGACACAAACTGGTGAGAAAATGGGTTTAATTCTGTATGCACCTCGCTGGGCTCTGCTTCTAAATCCTCTTTAACCCTTTAGTGGTGAAGTGCTAGTTTCTCTAGGGAGGCTTTACTTCATGTTACGAAGACCCGCTTACCACCTTCCTCCCTGGCGTCTCTGTGGCTGGCAGGCAGTGGTCCAACTACCTCGGTGCCCAAAACTAATAAGAATAATCTAGCGATACGAATGCGACACGAAGGTGATGAGTTTGCTCTAATCTGATGTCTGTTTCCTAGGGTATATCGGACGTCGCCTGGTCTTCTGATTCTAATCTCCTCGTTTCTGCTTCTGACGACAAAACTCTCAAAATCTGGGACGTCAGCTCTGTAAGTTTCATAGGTTATTCACTGAGCTTGAGACGCCATTGGCACCCGGGGGCAAACAAGCTCAACGTGGTTGAGAGTTGGTTTGGGATGGGACTGTGACCCCAGCCAGCGTTGGGGGGTAATCATGGGGGTTTGAGGAGGTCATAATAACCTTCTCCTTAATATAACGTCTCTAACAAACATTGGCCGTTAACCAGTGTTTCTTGGGGGCTTCAAATGTAACCCGTTCTCTCTCTTTCTAGGGAAAGTGTCTGAAGACGCTGAAAGGACACAGTAATTACGTGTTTTGCTGCAACTTTAACCCGCAGTCCAATCTCATCGTGTCGGGATCGGTAAGTACCGTTTTAGCCGCTGGTTGGACATCTGTTTGTCTTTCCTCCAGTAGGTTGGGGACGCCCCGGCGTAGCGGCTCTGCAGCTGGTTTCGATCATTCTATAAAACGTGTTGCTTTCCCTTTAATGTAACAGCTGACTGTATTTAGAGTGACAGCCGGAGCCAAAGTCCATGCGCGACGTTGTGTTTGGGACTTTGGATTTAGCGGACAGCAGAGCGCACGGGAAAGAAGCCTTTTATCATATGCTGTAAATCGGGGGGGGGGGGGGGGTTGGGGTGTGGAGACTTATTTTTTTTAACCAGAAACTTTTTTTTTTTTTTTTCTATTCAAAGTCCATGAATTGATGTTTTTTTTTTTTCCCCCGCAAATATTATTGGCAAAAACCGCAATGTCTTTTAGGACGCTAGGAAGTTGGCGGATCGGTCATCTTAGTCTGACGGCTTTAGTTTTGACAGACCTTTTGAATATAGGGACTCTCCTGGTCGCTTGGCTACAGGCTGGTACTTTGGGGTGAATTAATGTGGACTTTTTGGCCCCAGAAGCCTTAGGAGTTCTGGAGCCCTTCAGGGGGTGCGGATAAACGTATAGTTAGGTTATCAGTTACTTTTCTGTATGATTTGCTTTTTATTCTACCTTGAAAATTAACTTTACATTTAAAAATCTATATTAATCAGTTGATTGAATTAATGTTCTTTTGGCAATTACTAAATAAACGTCCGTGTGCTGTCTCTCTTTGCGAAGCGTCTGTGTTGTGCTCGTAGAAATGGTTGTTTTTTTTTTCCAGTTTGATGAAAGTGTGAGGATATGGGACGTGAAGACCGGAAAATGCCTGAAGACGCTGCCTGCCCATTCAGACCCTGTCTCAGCTGTACGTTTCTGTGCTCTTTTTGGTGTTTTTTTTCTTTCTTTGATATTTAGATTGTCCTGTGATTGGTGGAGATTATAAAATGTATCAGAAGGTGATGTACTCTGCTGGTTAGGTCTGGGTATCTAAGCCGACAATAGAACTCAAACTGTGTATCCTAAATATAAAATCCATAAATCTTTGTTTTTGACTTACTACGGCGCTTAATAGTATCGCAGATCAGCCTCAGACAGCAACAGGGAGCCGGGTTATCAGGTCTCACTTTTCTCCCTCCGCTATGGCGCCGATCGCTTATAACCCACCAGCGTATGCCGATTCTGTTATATTTATTCTGCTGCTGCTCCCGTTCCAGGTGCATTTCAATCGTGACGGTTCTCTTATTGTGTCCAGTAGTTACGACGGGCTCTGGTGAGTGCTGCGTTATGGTTTGTGTATATTTGTGTGTGTGTGTGTATATATATATATATTATAGTATGTATAATTAAAGAAATGTTCACCCATACGTGTAGAGATGAGCGTAAAATATCCAGTGGAATGTGTAATGGGGTATACATCACCCTAATATACAAAGCCCCGTAATACAGCCCCCATAGTACATTGCTTCATAATTCTGCGGCCTGATTATTATTAGAAACCTGTCATTTATTATATATGTGCTCGTTCTAATTCAAAGCACTTACCAGATTTATTTCTTTGTGCTACGCTTTCTAAAGCACATTTAATAGACATCACTAAGTGATTATTAATCATTTTATTATGCATTTGAATAAATTTATTTTTTTTCCTAGCCGAATCTGGGACACGGCATCGGGTCAGTGCCTGAAAACACTGATTGGTAAGTAGTAATGTTTTATTTTTTGGTCGCTGGCAGTTATGGCAGTCTCCTTGTTGGGCATCGCCTGGCGAGATCCTGCGTGTTTGTATAAAGCTCTTCCCTGATTTATTTGCAGATGATGATAACCCACCGGTATCGTTTGTGAAGTTCTCCCCAAATGGAAAATACATCCTTGCGGCAACTTTAGACAAGTAAGTACATGAGCGGCAGTGCTAATGGCGAGCTAGAGCCGCTCCTGTGGGTGCTGGAAGCGGTACTGGTCCACTGGGCCTCCTTCTGGAGGCCCAGTGGCTCTCTTCTGGACACGTACAATCATCGCAACTACAGACTGTTTTTGCTTCCCAACCTCCTCGCTTAGTAGATCCTATTCCTTCTGAGTTCTTCGAGTTATAATTACGATTAAAACGAGATACTCAACATGTACTTCGTTATAACCGGTGTCCGGTATACCTTGAGAATTAACCGTTTGTTTGCTTTTTCCCTGTAGCACGCTTAAATTATGGGACTACAGCAAAGGGAAGGTACGTGTGGCTTGTGTTTTCCTGTAAACATTGTCTCTGTGAATAGGGCCGTCCTGCTGTTCCATATGTCTGTTTTTGTCTCTGTCACCGTCGTGTAATTAGTGCCTGTTACGGTAATTGTCGGCTGCACGGCGTACGGTTCAAGCAGCGGCATCTGCTGGGTAACGGTCCCGAGCCTCGCTCCAAGCCGTGCATCTGTCACGGAATAAAAGTCCAATTTAATAGAACATGAAATAATAATAATTTTCAGCAGAAGGATGGTGTCGCTTGGATCAGTTGCTTCTTGCGCTGACTTTATTTTTTTATATTTTTTCCCCATTTTCCAGTGCCTGAAGACCTACACAAGTCACAAGAATGAAAAATATTGCATATTCGCAAACTTTTCTGTAACAGGTGGCAAGGTGGGTATTACTAAAAAAAAAAAACCCACAGAATCTGCCAAAAGATCGGCCCCAATCGGTTGTTTTTCTCACCTTAGATTCAGGAGCCATAAGTCTATCCCATGCATGTTTAATACCCTCACTGCATTACCCTCTACCACTTCTGCTGGAAGGCTGTCCCACTTATCTACTGCCCTCCGTGAAATAAAAACTTGTATATGCTTATCTCTGATAACAAGAGTTATAAACCTAAGGCGTTTGTAAAGACTGCTCTGTAGAAGTTAAGGAATCGGGCATCTACCTCCCGCTACATGAATCCGTTCCGCGGTTACCTCTTAAAGCCAGAAGATGTCTCCTATTCATGTTCTATTTGATTACATTTCTTGTTTTTTTTAGTGGATTGTTTCTGGGTCGGAAGATAACTTGGTTTATATCTGGAATCTGCAAACAAAAGAGGTTGTTCAAAAATTACAGGGACATACAGGTAAGACGGGACGCAACCTGGTTTTACCTGATTCGGCCCCAATAAACTCCCTTTATCTGCCGGCTGCCATTGTCACTCGTGTTATGTTTTGGGAGACTTCCCCTGCCGAAACACCGCGCCGATCTGATGCTTCACAGCAAGTCCCTTTCTCCGTAGACCTATTAGTCGGTCCGACTGGGTGATTACGACTGAGTCATTCTATTGTTTCCCACAGGCAGTATAATAAGGAGTCGGGTTGTTTGTCTGGTTATATCGGGGATCAGATAACAGAGCAAGAACTCATACAAATGGCTGAAAACATATTATGGGGCAAAATGTATTTTTAAATGGTTTTTTTTGTTGTTTTTGTTTTAAATCTATTTATTTTTCTAAACTTTTGCTTCAAGATGTCGTCATTTCAACTGCTTGTCACCCAACGGAAAACATCATCGCCTCGGCTGCACTAGAAAACGACAAGACCATTAAACTGTGGAAGAGCGACTGCTAGAAGTTGTAACCCGCGTTTTGCGGACTGTATCACAAGGAGAACATTCCCCGGTCAAGACGCAGATCCCGAAAAAAAGCAAAGATTCATCCAGAACCTAAAGGGCCCCCTTCTTTTGTTTGCACTGTGGGGAGGAGAGAGTTAATTTTTATCTAAATCCACTTTTACCGAATCACTACCGAGTTTGGCTGCACCAATCAGGATGCTCAGAAAGCAGAAATGTGTTCGTTTTTTTTTTACCTTACAATATTTTTTCCGGGTAAATTCTGTTTCTTACTGCAACGACAAACCAAAGTCTTTTTTTTTTTTTTTTTCTTTTGTTTCTCTTTTTTTGGAACAGTTTTTTTTATGTTTTTTTGTTTTTCTTTCTTCCAAAGACAGTCTGTTCTTTAGGCTGTTTCCCCCCTGTTTTGGGTTTGCTCTTGCAGTTTTTGTAATGATTTAATCTAAATAATTTTAATATGGTGCAATTTTTTTTATATATGTATATTTTTTTTTTTCATTTTTTTTAAAATTTTATATAAATGCCCAAACCTCACACCGGCAGCACTCAACATCCTTCCCTTTCATCCCCTGCTTAATAGTTCACACGGGATCTTGTCATTGTGTTTTAAGAGTCACTAAAGTAGCGAGACTTCGGGTCCCTTGCAGTTCTCCCCCTTTCTTTGAGGTCGTTCTGTACGCACGTTGTGACCAAATAAGAATGCAGCCGAAGAACGCGTTTTTTGGGGGTTTTTTTTATCCCCCTCCATATTTTTTGCTGCATTCAGAGAGGAATCGCAATCCATTTTTAGGTTGTACTGTTGTAGCGTTTTGTATGTTTTCTTGCTAAACGTAGTAACACAAAAATTCTTTTTTTTTTTTTTTTTTTTTGTTTTGACCTCACCAAGGTCATCAGAGACTTGCTTATGGGGTTCGGCCCTGAAGTGCGGGAGATTCCTACATTTTCTCCAATGCCCTTTGCAAGCCCCCCACCCCCCCAACCCGGGTTTATAAGTATGCTCTGCTTATCCTTGTGCCGCCTTAAAACCATTTCTGGATCTCTTTCGTTTTTGAGAGAGGGTACATTGGAGGGTTTTATGGTGAAGTTTGCAGCCCATTGTAAAGTTTTCATTGTAAAAACAAAACAAACAAAAAAAAAATCATTTTTGTATTTGAAATCCGACGTGTTCTGTGCTTATGGCGTCAGTCTTCATTTTTATATATATGTATATATTTTTTGTTTAGCTTATTTTGGGCATTCTGCGGAACAATGAGATGTAATAAGTGCGGGGGTTATGTAGGGGAATGGTCCAATGAGCAGCAAGCTTGTGGTTGCCATGGTGATAAAGCTCAAACCCTCCATCTATTCCCAGTCTGTCCAGAAGGACAGACTCAGCGGTAAACAAAAAAATCCCATCACCCCCAGCCAGAGCACCGACCCAGTTTCTCCAATCAGCTTTCAACAAATGCAGATATGAGCCGCAGCTTAGTCTTGTGTATCCTTATTCAAAACCATCTGTTTTTAACTACGTATAATCCTGATTTTTCAAGGTTCAGCTGCCTAGAGCTGCTTTAAGACACCGTTATTCCTCCCCGTTAATTTGGCCTGGAGGTTGCACTCATTGGAAATGCTGTTTTGAATTAATAAAGTCATAGGTTGAATGCACTAAGGGTCGAGTGGAATTGTCATCCCTGCACATTAATGTAATTTAAAGGGACAGCTTGGCCTTAACCTAAAATGCACTGTGGGACCTCTTATAACCAAAGCCACATGAGTCTCTTAAACAAAAATATTACAAATTGGCTGAATAGGAGATTTCTCAGCACTTAATGCATAGCGAGTTTGTAAAATGCATTAGAGCGTCAGCGAGACTCGCCAGGAAATGACGCCGATGCGTTTCCCGCGTGCTTTGTGCCCCCCCCCCCGTTCCGCTCTAATTTAATTTGTGCGGAATCGAGAAAGGAATTGAGGTTTATTTGCCCCCATTGTTGGCCATTGCCTATATGTTTTTTACCCCCCCTCCACCCCTCATTGGAGTCTATGGTCAAAATTGAACACAAGTGACTCCTATCCATGCGCAAGGGGGGTCCTGCTGAACTAAACGTACGACTGTGTGCGATGAACTAGCGCATTTCGACGATTTAAAAGCGCCGCGGTGCCGCAGAGATATCGGCAACCGTAATGCTAGATAAATGCCACGAGCACATCCCCTACAGACATTGTACAGCGCCGTGGAATATGACGGTGCTTTATAAATCAATCACTAAGGATTGTTTCCCAAGGATGGCGGCCTCCAGTGTGGATGTGTCTGCAACGCAGTGAGCCGTCGGCCATCTTGTGGTTGGCACCTGTGTGTAGGAGGACCTCTTGTGGTCAGTTGGTTGTATGTCCCACAGTCACGTAAATGATATATACAGCGCAGATCTAGTACGATGTATATTAATGAGCTGTATCTGTTAATTGATTATTATGTAATTAATAGAGAAATCTAAAATATTCTATCTCCTGCACCCACATTCCACACGTGTGATGACTATTAATGGGTTAAAGAGTCTCACTATAGTCATCGATATTCCCCACTGGTCGTGGCAGTCAAATGGTTTTAATAAAGATGAGACCCATTTCTTGTCAGCAGGTAAGGATATTCTGAATGAAGTCACCTGTGCTCAAGCAGGGATTCCAGCTGTGATATAGCAGGGGGGGAAGCGCCCCCCTGCTAGAGAACATGAAGGTGTCAGCTCCAGACTGCGTGACCCTGAGAATCTGCAAGTTCACGCCAAAACCTTGAGATTGGGGTGCAAACCCTAATAATCTGCCCATTGATCCCCCAAACCCTGCGACTGGGGTACAAACCCAGACAATCTGCCCGTTCACCCTGAGATTGGGGTACAAAACCAGGCAATCTGCCCATTCACCCTGAGATTGGGGTACAAGACCAGGCAATCTGCCCGTTCACCCTGAGATTGGGGTACGAGTCACATCTATGTTTTAAGGGGTCTGACGGGGAACTATCCGGGAATTGGGTTAATCCAGCGGGGTGGCGCTGCCCGTCTTCTGCCCCGTCCGCCGGAGATTACCGACCGCGAGAATCCAGATCGAGAGACGGATTAGCGGCAAATCTTTGCAGGGATAAGAAGACCGCGGCGGATTAAAAATTGGCTTAAACCCCGAAGACAGAGAGACAGAGTCCGCGCTCACCGAACCCTAAGAAGGATTTGCAGCCGAAGATCTTCTTATTGAGCTGCATTTTGTTATAGAAGCAGCGAGAGAATCTAGATGGGTAATGAGTATCACCGCCGTTATTTTTATTATTATTAGATAATGCCCCATGCATTTCATTAGGTGGGGGTATTTATAAGAAATATGATTATTTCCATATTTTTTATCCTATTTTTCTATTTTATTGAAATTTATTTCTAAATGATCAAAAAAAAACGTAAAAAAAAATCATGTATTTTTGACGGCGGGTCAGCTATTTTAATCGCAGTATTTTATACCTATTTTTAATGGCCGGCCGCAGGGATCATCTCACGGTATTTACAATAATTATGCGACGTCTCAAAAGATAGAAAAAGAAGGTCTGGGGCGTTCTGGAAAAAAATATTCTATGTCCAATGCATAAAAATCTTTAAAAAAAAAAAAATTCCAAAAAAAAAATATAAAAACGCTTATTACCTTAAAAAAAGTATTGATATATGAAATGCTGATTTTTAATGTATTTTTCAATATTTCAAAGAGGGGCACTTTTGTTTTAGGAGGTGCAATTAGAGGTGTGGCTGTGGGGCTTTATGTGACTTTGTGGTCTGTTGGCAGCTATTGGTGTAATTAAGTGGGGCATTTAGAAGAATAACGGGGGGGTTTTTTTGTTTGCCCCGTTTAATTTATAAAGCCGTTTCCGGCTGTTTCTATACACATTATCGGGGCTTTTAGGGCTGTAGAACCCTGCGATCCCCTCATACCCAGCAAACATTCTGACCTCCTAGAAAAGAGGGGCAGCAGGGGAGGAAAGAGGGGGCATCAGGAGGAAAGAGGGTCATGAGGGGTTTGGGAGAGGGACTGGTCAAAGTAACATGAAAGATCCAAAAAAAAAAGTCCGCGCACGCACACTCTGTCGGGATTATTCCACGGCACAGAACCTTACAGCAAGACCCATGAGCATCGACTAATGAAAAACTCCAAGTTAAAATGAAACCCTCTCTAATCCCCTAAACCAGAAGATAAAACGACTGATCCTTAAACCATCATTAGAGGTCTGTCGGGCGCCATGCGCAGGGCTTATTACCGGGCGCACCGGTAGCCACAGCGGGATTCCACACTGATACGTTTTTTATTTTTATTTGTGTTTTTGTGTTGTTTTCTCCCCTTTTTCCTACGTTGTGTCCCAGTTTGGACGGGATTATTGCGTTCGTCCGGCGGAATCTCGATAGAACTTCATGTTAAGCAGCCTTGTGGCTTAACTCTCGTTCTGTTCACGGGGCTTAATATCCCGTAACCGAAATATATTTCTGTACAAACAAATTTTAGCTAAAATAGGATGGAACGAGATTTATTTTTTTTTTTTTTTAAAGATGATTTGCTTCCGATGGATATAATCCACGGGTCTTTGTAAGAAGGTTTACGTGACCTCGAAGCAAAGCCAGATTTGGCTGAATAACGAAGATGATGAGAAGCTCGGCATCGGGCGACGGTCTTTAGCCTACGGAACGTGGAATACGTTATTATACAAACGAAGCCCATGGGACCCCCTCTGCCTCTCTTCACAGTCTTGCTTTCCCTGACCGTAGCCGTCTTCTCCTGGGTTGGTAAGTAAATACATTTTGATTTTAGGATGTGTCCCTCTCATTCCACCCCCCCCCCACCCCCTGGAGTTGAAGAAGAGGACTCATCCAAGTCAGTCTTCGATGACCAACCAAAAACTTGACTTTCATGGAAGGCGATGGGTGGTTGAACCCCATCGTCGAAATTTGTCTTGGTGGAATTTTAGGACCTCTTTAACCCAACGACCAATTGGAATCTCCGGTTCTATCTGTATGTCAAATGGGTTTGGGTTGGTAAATACCTGGACCTTATTGCATGTAATATTTTTGACCCCCGAGCTGGTAAGTTTCTTTTTTTCGGTGGATGCGGTTCTTCAGTCCCTCTTCTTCTCTCCTTTTCAGCCTGGGGTCTGCAGTGTTACGGGTGCAACATAATCGCAGGATCAAAATATATCGATATGGGCTGCACCAACCCCGAGATCATCACCTGTTCCCAGACGCACAATGGGTTTAAACAGAGGTTCTGCATCAAAACTGAAAGTGGTGAGTGCATATTGAGTATTGAGTGTTCCTCGCCTCTCGGCATAGATTTCCGTAATAGTTTCTGGCTTTTCGGTATATCATACGGGCTCTGAGGAACCTCCAGGAGCTGACCTGCCTTCCTCCGTTCCTTCATGTCATTGTGATGTCTAATCTTGCAGTGGTCCTGGGGGTGCTCCTCACCAGCGGTTGCGCAACGTCTCGCCATTGCCAGCAACAAGAGCTGCCGGGAGTGAGGATACACTGCTGCGACCGGGATCTGTGTAACCAGAGCCCGCGGCAAGCCGTCCACGGACTCCTTCACCTCTGCGTCTTCCTCTTCTGGATCTTCTACGGGTTTGTCCTTTGAGGACCAGCCGGTTCTCTTCGGGAACTCTACTCTGCACCGTTAAGCGGACGTTGAACTTTGTGGGTAAAAAGTCTGAACCCCCTGGGTCGATATCCGATCAGTAACATGGATGACGAATTCCCCGCTTTCTGTTTCACTCTCAGCCAATCATCCTGTCTTCTTTAAAATAGTTTTATGACATTCATTTAATCTTCGTTAATTTCTCCGTCGTGGTGTATAAAATGTAATGCTTTGGATTGGGTCCCTCAATCTCGGACTGGAAGCAAAGGATAATCGACTGTAACAATCCTTATAAATTCCGATCGTTTGCGATCAGTGATAAGCGAAGGAATGATACGACGTGATGAATTCCAATCATTGCGATGGAATGATAAGCTGGACTGGCTGAAAAAACGACGTTATCAAAACAGTAGGAAAGGCCAACTTGGCCCATCTCAGAAGAGAAGATGCTTGAGGGGTATTACATCATCACACCCCGGGGGGTCTCAGCCATACTCTCCGTTGATGTAGCCGAGTGCCGTTGGGGTACTTTGCGTGCCACGTTGTGATGTCTCTTGTAATAGTGTCCTGTTTACTAATCTCAATGGTCATTGTAAGTGGTTTTGAGCATGGTGGCACTTATCGTCGTCCATTTGTAGTAGGACGTCAGGGTCACGCTAGGTCTGTTCCTCACAGAGAAGGGTTTGAGTGACAGCCAAAGTACTTCCACAGATGACAAATGTCCCATTTCGGTCAGATTATTATTATTATTTATTGTTTCATAGAGCGCCATCAAATTCCGCAGCGCCGGCACTGACAGACTGCTGCCATAGAAACTGAAAACGGGTTACTTTTTATTCCTCGTATCAGATTAAAAATATGTTTTCCAAAATATTGCTCTGTTTTCTTTTTTACCCCATAATATAACGTTTTCAGGCAGCTGCATATCAGCCGTTTGTATGATTCCCGATCTACTAACCCCCCCGACTCCTTATCCTACTGCCTGTGGGGAACAATAGAATGACTCGGTCTTAATCACCCAGCCTGATGCTCTGACTAATGAAAGTCTATGATGGAGCGGACTTCATTAGCATTGCCATAAAGCATCAGCTCAGTGTGGTGTTTGAGCTGGGAAAATCACCCAAAATATCACATGACCGACAGCAACGGCGGCTCCAGGTCTGCAGATAAAGGGGGTTTATTGGAACAAAATGAGATAAAACCAGGTTTTTGTCACCGATATTACTGTATACAGCGCTGGGGTTATATTACTGTATACAGCGCTGGGGGGTTATATTACTGTATACAGCACTGGAGGTTATTACTGTATACAGTGCTGGGGGTTATATTA
>VKOC01000142.1:365681-379598 GCA_009364415.1 Spea multiplicata
GAGAGGGATGGGAGAGAAGAGAGAGAGAGAGAGAGAGAGGGATGGGAGGGAAGAGAGAGAGAGAAGAGAGAGAGGGGATGGGAGAGTGGCTGATATGTTATGGAAAGAAGTTTTACTTTACTGAGAGGGTTGTAGATAAGTGGAAGTGCCTCCCAGCAGAAGTGGTAGAGGGTAATACAGTGAGGGGATTAAACATGCATGGGATAGACAGACGGCTCCTGAATCTAAGACAACTGATTAAGGTTTGAGTCTTTACAGCAGGAGAAACGGGCGACTAGACGGGGGCCGAATAGGGCCGATCATTGCCTTGTGATTTGAGTTCTCGGAAGGGAAGATCCCAAACTCTTCTTACTAAAGGGTCTTCTCTTAGCTCATTGCATCCATGTGGCAGGGAAGCCGGACATGCTATGGTTACCATGTCTGATGCCCCCGATCCCTGGTGCGGGGGGTATGAGGCAGGGTATGTGGGGGCTCCACTGGGCGTGTATTGGCAGGGAATTGCGTTAGAGACCCTAACACTGACCCTAGGAGGTCAAAAACACATTTGAGTTACCTCTTTAAGTGTATAAAACTTTCAGTAACTGAAGCCGCGCTGACCGCTGACCTTCTTGTGCGCTTGTTTTTCTTACCTTTCCAGGTGTGGTTTATTATTTTTTTTTATTATTCCTTGAGTTTATTGGCCATAAATTTCAGGAGAAAAGTACAATCTGTTAAAGTTACTTTCCCTGAAAGGCGTTTGCTTTGCTGATTTATCCTCCGGGTCGCCGACACCGTCTTGTTCCGCACGCTTTGGGATGAAAGGTCTGGTGGGACATTTAAGAGGGGAAATCAGGCAATCCGGCCGAACCATATTATGAAGCCCCAGAGTAAGTTCAAGGGGTGAGAAGTCAAAAGGTAAAGCCGGTGACCCCGCGGTGACTCCCAGCGGCCATAGAAAGGCAGCCAGTGCGTCCTTCCACCACGCGGGGCGCCCTGTCCACGCTTACACCACCTGGGGTGAGGCCCAAACTTTTTCATTGAAGTAAACATGATGCAAGCATACTTCCCAAGTGCCCTTGTTCAGATTGGCCAGTCCCTTTTTGTACCCCAAATCCCTGATGCCCCTCTTTCTTCCCGATTCCCTCTTTCCTTCGTATGATGCCCCTCTTTCCTCCCCTGATGCCCCTCTTTTCTAGGAGGGGTAAATGAAACGGGGTAAATAAAACCCATTACTCCTCCCAATATGTCATAAAGTTGCATTAAAAAGTCTGGGTAAAGCCCTAGCCACGCCTCTAACCACACCCCAAAACCAAAAGTGCCCTAGAGAAGAGCAACATCAGGGGAGGAAAGAGGGGCAAACAGATTTGGTTCCAATAGAGGAATAGATATGCCTTCTCTCATTTGATTGTATAGGGCTTTGCTCACCTGAGCGGCATTTAGAGGGTTAACTTTCCCAGGTAAATAAGTAATGTTTCTGCCTTGCTTTCTCCAACAAGGTTTCTTTGCTCGCCGAGGCTTGCTGCCCGCGCGTCGTCACCCCAGCAGGAGCCTCTAATAAAACCGAGTAACCCGTGAGCGTATTACAGCTCTGTCTGACCTCATTACCCCCACCCCCCCCCGGAGCCAGGAGAGGATCAATAAACGGATTATTACGGTCACTGCCTGTCATTGCCCGGCGCGTTTCAACAGACACACAGCACGGGAAGCAATAACGGACGAGACAGCGGGAAACTTCGAGACATTACCGCGGGAAGCTGCCACGCTTCAGCTTCCCTACCAAAAAAATGGAGCCCACAGAGAAATGACATTAAGGAAAAAGACGGCAGTCACTTCTCTTTATTCCACTTCCCCATCAACACGGAGCAAACCATCTTCTTCAGTAGGTTGAACTCATACCGGAATTGGAAACTGGGCCCTCGTTTTGGTGGCCTATGGCGCGTGGCATGGTGTCGGAAACTAAGCGGGTACGGGCCGGTAGCCAGCCTTTCAGTACAAGCATGCGCAACCTGCCTTTAGTTTTTAAGGCACAAGTCGCCCGTCTAAGATCGTGTCTTACATTGTGGTAGCTCTGTGGCCACAGAGACTCACCGACCGGCTGACTCTCTCTTTATTCATATGGTATACAGATTTGCCCTAGGGGCTGATAGCCGACTATCTCTGGGGCATTATCTTTTTCCCACAAGTTGGGTGGTATGTCATGCACCCTGTTCCCTCATCACTGCTGCTCCTCTACTCCATAACCATTGGGACCGTCTACGCTCCTCCAGTTCTGGTCTACCTATTCCCGATGATGTCATCATCATTAACAAGAAGTCTGGCGACAACTCTAGAGCACCCTGGAGCCCATAGACCCGGCTATCACCCCAAAAAAAACCCCTCCAAAACACATCCATGAGCTCACCGTTTCTCAAGCGTTCTCCGCCTTTTCAACCTCTCTCTCAAGCAGAACCTCGTTGACCCTCGCCAATAAACGTTAAATTTGTAATTTGAAGGGGAAAAAATATCAACTTGATATTTATTATTCTTGATTGTTTCCTTATGTACCGGGGCCCTTGATTACCCTAACGAGGACATTTATAAAACTATCACTTATTGTGTTGTTTGTGTTCTTACGTAAATTCCCGAGCATAATAATAATAATAATAAGTGGAGAAAGAAGTGTGACCTCTCAGTCAGGACAGCTCGGTAACTACAGGAAACAATTAGTCCTCTAATCACCCCTAGAATGAGTCACTGTCTTCCATCAAAACCTGCCTGCAATTACGTCTGCCTTAAAGCGGGCGCAGCGTAAACAATCATCTTTATATATATAAATATATACATCATTCTATACGCTACCATTCAAAGTTTGGGGTCACCGAGCTGTTTTCATGGAAAACAAGAACATTTCTGGCTGTAACAATAATTACAAAAGGATTTCTAACCATCAATTTCCTTTTACACTTAAACTTGGATCAGCGAACACAACGTGCCATTGGAACACAGGAGTGATGGGAGTGATAAAGGGCCATTGGAACACAGGAGTGATGGGAGTGATAAAGGGCCATTGGAACACCAGTGATGGGAGTGATAAAGGGCCATTGGAACACAGGAGGGGAGTGATGGGAGTGATAAAGGGCCATTGGAACCCAGGAGTGATGGGAGTGATAAAGAGGGATGAGCGCCTATGGAGAGATTCTATTAAAAATCAGCTGTTTCCAGCTACAATAGTCATTTACTGCATTAACCCCGTCTGCGTTGTACATTATTAGACATTATAAATGCCATCAGTAAAATTATTTCCAGCCAAAAGCAGGTTGGATTATATTAGCTAAATATATTCAGATCTCAGTATACCACCCGAAATGGGTTTATTTACCCCGTTTAATTTATAAAGCCGTTTCCTGCTGTTTCTATACACATTATCGGGGCTTTTAGGGCTGTAGAACCCTGCGATCCCCTCATACCCAGCAAACATTCTGACCTCCTAGAAAAGAGGGGCATCAGGGGAGGAAAGAGGGGAATGGGGAGGAAAGAGGGGCATCAGGGGAGGAAAGAGGGGGGCATCTGGATTTGGGACCAAAGAGGGACTATCACAACGAAATTGGATTTTCAATGTTTTTTCAGAGTAAGTGTTTTATTTTTGGTGAAAAGTCGATTTAAAAATGAGATTTCTGAGATATCGCTTGCTGAATTGAACGGGGTATCTGTTATATAAGAGGCAGCACTCGTAAGGTTAGGAAGGTTGCAGGAGATGATGTGTAATAGGAGGAGTGCTGCGTCGATACAAAGGATCATCAGGAAATCAATGGTTCTTTGATGATTAGCGCAAATCCCTCCGTGTCACTCGCGTTCTTATCTAATGAAGTGCTGAGTTGTGGCCGCGTCATTGGAGTGTCTGCTCAAAAACCTCTTTTTCTTCGGTTCCTGCATTTTGGAGAAAGCCCCCCCCTCCTCATCTCCAGGGGGTATTTAATTTTTATGTTGTTTCTGTGCACTAATTAATTCATTACCCCATTTTCTCTGCCAAGGAGGTCAGGGTTTTGGATCGGAGCCACCCAGGGTGTAAATAAAAGAAGTCCATCTTTGTGACATCATAGACAAGTGCGGTGTTGTAGATGATGTCATCACTCGTAGGCTCTGAATATGATGCGTAGCGGGAGAGGTCGTCTTTCCACCTGGAAGGCTCGGTGAGAATGCTGGAGAAGGCGGCCGATTCTAAACGACTTTCTGACGCGCTTCTCCGTTACGAACCGCGGCGTAGAGTAACCGACTCTTTTCAGTACTTTTTAAAATTGTGACTCATTATTCCGAGAAGCCGATTCCGGATCAGACTGATGGATTAATGATGTTTGCTTGGAGCGGAAGGTGGGGTAACGAGATGGTCATACGGGAGAGGCTAATAATATAACGTATATTACTCAAAGCTTGATGACGGCCATAAAATACTTCTAACAGCACTGATAGGAGCCCAGTAACAGGCGCAGAACTCCCTATAATAATTTGTGACGTCAGATCTCAGCCCGGAATAATCGATGAGTAGAGATAACGGGATTCTGTATGGCGACAACCAATCCTTTCATTCCTCCTAACGCATAAATCCCATGTTTCCCCGTGTCCCCAAATCCCTGATGCCCCTCTTTCCTCCCCTGATGCCCCTCTTTCCTCCTCTGTCACCCCCTCTTTCCTCCCCTGATGCCCTGATGATCTGATTCCTCCTCAGATGGCCAATGGCCATGGTGGCCCTGCGTGTACGTCCCGTTCAGGCCAATACTATAATGTGTATAGAAACAGCAGGAAACGGCTTTATAAATTAAACGGGGCAAATAAAACCCATTATTCTTCTTCTAAATGCCCCACTCAGTTACACCAATAGCTACCAACAGACCACAGAGTCAACATAAAAGTCTTGGTAAAGCCCCTCCCCCAGCGCTACCGTTAACCACACCCCCTAAAACAAAAGTGCCCGTCTTTGGCCATTTGTTATTGAATCCTGAGTACACGTTATTAATTTTCCCAGTGGTTCTGATAAAGCTGCTTGTGGCCACCGACGACATCTTGGAGACCCCCATAGATGATTGACAGGAGAGACCCCTGAAAGTGCGACCCAGGTTTCTCGCGACGTATGACTACGTTCCTAAGTGGTAGCACGAGACTGCGGGACAGGGGTCCCTTACACTTTCCTATACTTTGCCTGAATGGGCAACTGTAGACCCCGTCCCAGCCCCCGACCTGCGCTGCCACCGCGGCCTGCTCATTAGGGTCCCCAGCAGGAAATCGTGTGTTTGCCGATCCTAATTGCTGCTCATTACATTTTCTGACAAAAGGCAGACACAAACAACTAATCCCCAGCCCTGCCTGGAGCACCGTGTGAGCGGCTTATGGCGTTTCCTCGGCAAACCATTAACATAGAAGGCTTACTACACACACAATGCACCTTATCGCTGCTCCACACCCGCCGAAGACGTAGGGTAAACGCGGACGAGGCGCTGAAGTCCTAAATCAGTATTAGACGCTGACTGATACATTGTTTGTTGTTGAGGTAATTGTTTTCCAGCGTTCTCCCTGTTCCTTCTCTCTGATTGGCTGCGTATTTTTGTATATTTCTTTTATAAGATACGAGGGATGCCCAAAATGCCCTTTTGAGATAATGAGTTCCATTACCAGGATTGGTGGAACTTATTACCACGGAGAACCGTATGACGTGAAAGCCTTGATTTTCTTCTACTGGAGGCCACTCGTCCTATGATCAGGTGCCTAGTTGTATAAAGGCTCCTCCATGCTTGCCCAGGGGCTTATTGCCCCTTTGCTGGTTTCCAATGGGCTCTGTGGACTCCTGGTCCATGCTTGACATTGGAGTCATTGGCCTGTCGCTGAGTTCCAAGGGCTTCCGAGGGCTCCTAGATGTATAAAGGTTTATTCGTACTGACCGCGGGGGTCATTGTCCTGCTGTTGAGTTCCAAGAGGTTCCGTGGACTCCTGGTTTCACCAAGGTTCTTTTCACTGGGCTCATTGCCCTATCGGTGGGTTCCAAGTGGTTCTGTGGACTCGTAGACGTATAAGGGCTCATGCATGCTTGCCACGGCATTGTTGCCCTATTGCTGAGCTCTAAGCGGTTAACTAGACACTTGGTGGCACATGTATCATTTTCATTCTCTTCTGCATCAGGTCACTGCCTCGTGGTGTGAAGATATGACATCATACCCTGGTAAATGTCGCCACCCGACGCTGTCAAATGTGGTCCTTTTCTATTTTCAGGAATTCTTAATAAAAGCAACTTAAAATTTTTTATTTTATTAAAAAGTGTTTTCTAAATTTTAAATTTAAATAAAAGGTTTTTTTTAATGTGAGTTAAAGTTTTTTTAGGTAAATAAATGGATTTTTAGGTTAAAAAATGTTGTTTTTTTTAATGTAAATAAATTGGGGTTTTTTTAGGTAAATAATTTTTTTTTTTTTATGTGAAGAGGAAAGGATAAGATGGCGGATTTGCTAATGTGTAGTTGCTAGAGAGTTAATGTTTTATTTGCGTGGAAACGTAACTCCAGGAGCGGGTCTTGTTTACTTCTCGGTGTCCGAAACACTTTGCTTCCCTTTCTTTTTTTCAGCCGGAAAAACACGGAATGTGGAAGGAAAGTAAACTTTCACGCTCAGACAGCTGACTCTCGGAGTCAACAACACACCCTCCTCAGAGATAAGTCCGGGGAGATACTCGGCGGAGCTCTACGTCGCCTGCTTTTAGCGGAGGGCCGCGGCGGTGTGCATTGAACGGGTGAAGCCATGAGAATGGGGAGCGGGCTTGAATGGGTTAAGGGCGACTTTTAAAGGGACGCGCATGAAAATGAATGGAGCGAGAGGGACGAGATGTTCCTGTAAACAACTCGCTGTCAATATAAATTACGGACAGAGAAAGCGCTGGGATGGCGAGCGGCGCGGTGCTGTCTCTCCGACCCGCTCCGCGTCTCTCTTTCGGAGTCTGAAGGCTTCGCTGCTCCTTTTCTCCCCTTTTCTCCCATCTTTTGCTGCTTCCCCTCTCTCTCCGCAGCGCTGAGCGTTCGAGGGCACCAAGTATGTCCTTCTGCCTGCGACACCGCCGGCCGCCGGTATGCCGGGCTATTTTCGGCCTCGCTTTCCTACTGGGAAAATAACATTTGGTTGCTGCGTGTTTTCATCTCTTAACTCCTTCCCTGCCGAAGCAAAGTGCCACGTCCCCCGTAACGACGCCGAGCAGTCCCTTTACCTAAACATCTCTGCGGTTCTCACTCGTGTTGGGTAAATCCGTACGGTCTATCTGGTTTTCCATAGATCGGACCCAAGTTTTTCGGTCTGAAATCGTGTTCCATACCTTCCAAGTGTCCCTGTCAAGTAGGCAAAGTCCCTTTTCACAGCCCAAATCCTTGTGGGCTTTTTTTTTACTGTACTGTGAGGGTGGTAGATAAGCGGAATAGCCTCCCAGCAGAAATGGTAGAGGCTAATACAGCGAGAGGATTTAAACATACGTGGGAAAGGCATATGGCTCCTAAGACGAGACCAACGAACGTAAAGAACGTACCCCAGGGGGAGCTAAACGGTAGCCTCAGAAAGTACGTGAGCAGCCAGATGCTGGCTTAGAGTCCTGGGAATTATAATTGGATCCCAGCTGGTGAGCTATCTGCAGACTGTGGATACATGATATGAATAATAATAATTGCCATTTAGAGCCGTATACTTACCTAGAGAATTAACCCCTTCATGAACTAAAAAAAAAATGTCTTCATGGGTAGAGCAGCCCTGTCGTTTGGGAGTTATGGCCGCTGTCTGAGGTTTAATCCATACAACTTCATCTTTACATCTCTATACATATAAAAGCCTTGTCACCGTGGCAATTGTCGGTTAATTGTGCATGAGGGGTGAGGGCTGCTGGATTGTGTTTGTTGCGTGTGGGTGAGGCTGCCTTGGAATTGTGTTGTGCGTGGTTGCGGTGAGGGCTGCTTGGATAGTGGTTAGTGCGTGTTCGGGTGAGGGCGCTGATGTGTTGTGCGTGTTGGGTGAGGGCTGTCTGGACTTGTGTTGTGCGTGTTTGGTGAGGCTGCTGGATAAGGTTGTGCGTGTGGGTGAGGGCTGCTGGATTGTGTGTGCGTTTTTTGGGTGAGGGCTGCTGCTGGATTGTGTTGTGCGTGTTGGGTGAGGGCTGCTGGATTGTGTTGTGTGAAAGAATTAAAAAATAGAGGGAAGAGAGACAGAGAATGAAGAAAGAGAAAAGACAGAGAAGGTGAGAAAGAAAGAAAGGATGGAGAGAAGAAAGGGGGACAAAGAAAGGGAAGAAAAATATATGGACTGAGAAGAGAGGAAAGAAAGAAAGAAAGAAGCTGAACGCAACCTATAGATATTCTTATGCTGCTACAAATAATATAATGCGTATTTTCAGCGTCAGCGCTGCGTTATTACAATTATTTATTTATAAAGCGAGGAACAGATATCCCATTAAATAAAACGGGAGAAAATCATCCATCAACTCCCAACAAAACGGACAGCGACCCCGAGACGAGGTCTGCAAATACCTAATCGCCATGACGTCAGGCGGCCATGGCGTGGGATTAACAGATGACCTTAACTGCATTATTTAGTTAGTGGAGCTGAAACGTTAACCGAGAGGCATCGAGATATTCCTTATTCCGAATAATACTGTAGCGCCGTTTAGTAAGAATGGGCCAATTTCCACTGTTCTTTATTGGAAATTAATACATTAATCAATAATTGTATATATTTATAGGGGGGGGTGCATTTAAAGCCGGCGTACACGGTGCTGGGTGGCGGAGCATCTGTCTGCGGATGTGATCCTAACAATAGGGGGGTGATCGGGGGTCTGGCGAATGAATGATTGGTATCCTGGGGAAGCTCCGGGGTAATCGGCATAACGTTACGGAGCAGCTAATAGAATGTGACACATTGCTACGGGAGACGCTGCCATAGCTCAATTAACTAATTATCTCTTAAGTCATTATCTCTCGGATGGGAAATAACAACAGAGTATGGATTCTTCTCTTTTTTTTTTTCCTCCCCGTCTCTCTCTTTTTGTCTAATTTATGGCCTTAATTTCGCTGCTGACATGTCTTGTGTCAGTTAAATTACGCTGATTGCGGTTTCCTTTTTTACGGGGCGGTCTGCTGTAAATCGGCCAAAAAAAAATATATATATATTAATAACAAATGCACTATTCACCACTGGGGAGGAAATGTTAAGAAGTAGAGCCGCTAGGCGCGAAGCAAATGTGATATCTTTTAAGGCGAGGAAAGTGGGATACGACGATTTGGGGTCCTAAGAGGGACTGGTCGACCTAAACAGGGACACATGGGAGGTAAGAACTGCCTATAGGAAAGGCTCTCAGACCAGCAGGTGCATTCACATCCAAGGAGCCTTCGCTTTTCCTAATGTAGGTGGTCCTGGTGATGTCAGGGGGTGGTCCTTGTGATGTCGGTGGGCGGTCCTTTTGATGTCAGTGGGCGGTCCTCTGATGGAGACCCGGGGACACAGCGATTTACCCGGAGTCTCCGGCCAAAACCCGGAGAGTTCCAGAGTATGGGGGTGGTCCCACCCTGGCCATGCCCACTCATGCCTCCAGCCACACCCCCTCTCCACCTCTTGCCACACCCCCAAACACAAATGTCCCAATTTGGACAGCAGAAATTCTGGGAATATGTAAATAAACATATATATTGCGTAGGTTGCTTTAAAATCCTAGCTGCTCCTCAAGGGGCCCCTGGTGAAAGGATCCTCGGGGCCCGTTAGCAATGACATCATTTGTCAACTTTAATGGAAATTCCCAGACCTCCTCCTGCCCAACATGTAGATATTTGGCTCCAGTGACTGGCGTAAAAGAGGCAGGTTCGGGATTTCTAGTCCCATTCCAGAGATATTCGGTTAATTGTATAAAAAATATATGTTTTCAGGGACAACTTGAAGAAAAAAAAAGATATAAAGATTAAAAAAAATGTAAAAAAAAAAAAAGATTTTAAATTCGGTTGCCGAGAATTCAGGGAATAATCAGAACTTCCTTCTGTCTGTGAAATTTCCAGACGAAATAAGCATTAAACCCCTTTTTAAAGCGGCCGCCGCGCCTCCCCGCGCCTCGCCGGGTAACGGACGAGTCCCTGCCTCGCGCGTTATGAAAAAATGAAGGTTTAGAACCCCCCAGACTCTTCTAAAGCATAAAAACCAGCGGGATATCTGGGGAGGAATTTGCAGAACGAGAGGAATAAAATCAGCGTTTTCTGCAACGGCAATGAATTTTCACTTTTTTTTATTATAATTGAGAAGAAGACGGGAAACTCAGAGAAATGATGAAATATAATAAAGTGGGGAGAAGTTCGAGACGCTCATCCATGTTTATTTAATAAACCCGGGTTTCCATGTTTAAGTTGACTTGGTGTGGCATACCTCCGAAGTGTCCCTGTTCAGTTTGTCCAGTCCCTGTTTGGGCCCCAAATCCCTGATGCCCCTCTTTCCTCCCCTGACGCCCCTCTTTTCTAGGAGGTCAGAATGTTTGCTGGGTATGAGGGGATCGCAGGGTTCTACAGCCCTAAAAGCCCCGATAATGTGTATAGAAACAGCAGGGAACGGCTTTATAAATTAAACGGGGAAAATAAACCCCATTACTCTTCTTCTAAATGCTTCGGGTGGTCTTTGGCCGGCCGGTGGTCTTGTGTTGGATCATGATGGATCATCCACAGCCAGGCCGCGTGTCTCGAAACTCTTTGGGTTTGACACCAGATCTATGTATATATATATATTTATTGATTTATATAGCGCCGTCATACTCTGCAGCGCTGTACTGATTACCTCTGGGGCAGTCCTGTCACCTCCCAGACACTGGGGAATGAAATCAGGACCCCAATCCCGCTGCCCCGCGGAGCTCTACGTCTGTCCCGAGAAATGAACAACCAGTAAGAGCTCAGCGGGATAGAGTGGCAAAATCGAGACTGTCCCTCTCCAAAGCAGGGCAGGCGGGAGGTATGTATAATGCATCATGCATTGCGTGTTCCTCCCAGGTGCGAGGGGGTTAACGTTCCCCCCAGGATGACGGCCTGAATTCCATGCGCAACCTCGGTCCTGCTTGTAACTCGATGTTTACGGCCTCGGGAGGTCCGCGTTAAAGGGAACCATTTCACCAATAAATGCCCCCCCCCCCCCGTCTGCCCCTCGGACCCCGCGAGGAGCCAGACTTTCGGAGTCAGTAATATAATAAATAATTTGTACCCCTTATACCCGTTGGTAGCTTTATTCAGAGTAAATATGTCTTAATAGGGGGGGGGGCTCTGCCCGCCGGAAAATGCACACAAAAAAAATCCTCTCTAATGAATAGCACATGGTCAGGGGCCCCGACAGAACGAAAGCTTCATCCATCTGACGAGCCAATGAGAAAGCCAGAGAGCTGAACTAATGCTATCCTACATGAACATAAACAGGGATTTATGGAGGCTCCCTCGCTACTTAACCCCTGACTGCCCGAGAGAAACATGGCTCTGCTGAGGAACATAGAACCTGCCGGCAGATCGGCCCCAATCGGCCCCCGCCTGGTCTGCCCATCTCTCCTGCTGTAAACCATAATCAGTCGTTGGTCTCGTCTTAGATTCAGGAGCCGTATGTCTATCCCATGTATGTTTAATCCCCCCACTGTATTACCCTCTACCACTTCTGCTGGGAGGCTGTTCCAGCTATCTACCACCCTCTCAGTAAAGAAAAACTTCTATTCCATCCCAGTCTCTGACCCTCTATTGTTTTGGTCTCTTGTTCTAAAATTTTTCCTCCCTGTAAGTATTTGAACCCCCCCCCCTTTAATTTATGATTATGATCTTCATTCCGTAAGGCGCCACAAAAGTAAATCCCAAAAGTTGGTGTTTTTAATTTTTTTTCATTAATTCTGCTGGTTCATTAATCATTAAGAAACCCGACCGCTCGGTTTCTTGGAACCGCGTATCAGCGTTGAAAATAACCGGGCCGCTCGCGTCTCGCTGTCGTGTAAACATACTCTGCCTAATTGGTGGAGCAGAGGATAAAAAAAAACATTATCTCTTCCCCAGTTCTGCGATTCCTCAACTTTTGTCTCGTCCGGAGGGCCGTACATCGTGAGATAAACATAAAAAAAAAGGGATATTTTGGGAACGTTTGCAAAAAAAATGCTGGTTGTTTGTTTTTTTTTGTGCGGTGATAATGTAAGGGGTTAAAATGTGAAAAGGATGCGTAAACCGCGGGGTTAATAACTTCTGTATTCAAAAGTAATCATCTGCGGCCTCCCTGAGCGCTGAAAGGGTTAAAGGGAAATGACTATGGGGCAATATATATATTTTATATATAGCTTCCCAAAAGCCCAACACGCAACAGCGGCCGACACCTTAAAAATAAGGCATTTTTTTAAAAAAAAAAAAAAAATGTAAAAAAAATTAAATAAGACCTTTTGGTAAAAAAAAAAAATTAAATAAGAATTTTGTAAAAAAATTTAAAAAAATGTAAAAACTATTTTTTTTTTTTTTTTTTACATGAAAGGGTTTAAATAGAAAGCAGTGTTTGGCACACAATGTCTTCCTGACCTCCGGGTGCCCTATCCATGAAATGCGGAGTTCACAGCCCCGGCCTTGAACCCTGTTTTGTGTTTGTAAGTGGCCTCTGGATTTCCTGGGGTCAGGCCGTCACGTCTCCATTAAAGAGGCATGCATGGGGATCATTTGCCAAAAATGACATCCTGGGAAAATCGTGATGAATTTATGAATTGGAGAGGTTTGGCGGGGGGGGGGGGGGGGGCGGTTGGGGTCAGGGGGGTTAGTTGGGGGCTTTATGGAAAATCTTTGGGCTGGGGGGGGTGCTGGGGGGGTGGCCGACTGCGTTGTGTGCGGAAAGAAAAACAACGCACACAAAAAAAAAACCTCCCCGCTGATTATGGGTCGGGTATGAAATCAAAGCGCTACCTAGCGCAACGGCGAAAGCATTCAGCCAATGAGAAGCGGCGAAAAGAAAGGGACGTGATACCTTGTAACAAATAAGTGTTCTAATAAAGGAGGAGGGGCTTATTTATTTATTAGTTATTTTATTTTACTTTTTAAGTGTTTGACCAGATCCCGAGAATCCATCACTTGGATGAGACTGTAAATCGGGACAGGATGCCTGTGAGGGTCAAAGTCGCCATCGAGCCCTTTCTCGCCAGGTTGGCAGCCTCGGTTCCTTATAGTGATGGAAACCATTGGGGTTTCAGGGGTTATATTCCCAGTCTAGCAAGAATAGATCACCTCTCGGCCGCGCATGTCGCTGTCCGCCAACCTAAGCTCCAGCGGCTTGTTAATGTAAATTATCGATCACGCCGGGTGGGGATATAGCGAGCGTCCAATCAAAGTACCCTTTAAGAGCGGCATGCGGCATTAGAAGCATCATTTCCAGTACCATTGAATACCCAAACCTTTTTTTTTCCAGAAATAATTCATTAATCAGGTAAAATGTTGCCGCATTCTTCATTATGCCGGGAACGCTTAATCGTCATGTGACACAAAAAAAACAGACTGCCATCATGGAACCTAAAACAATCTTCCTTAAATGTTTCTGTGTTGCTTTTGTGTGATTAAACCTTCAGAGCAAAGAATAAAATGACAGATTTGCTAGTTTCGTCTTAATGTGACCATTAAAATAACAAAAACAATAAAAATTACCTAATTGTTTTATTTTAAAAAATATATATTAAAAAAATGAAGCCTCCGGAGCCTCTTTCAGAATCAAATGATTTGGTTTAACGCTAAATTATTAAATTTACTCAAGTCAGAAAAAAACAAACCATTATTATCAGATACTTGATGCTGCAACGCAACAGGAGTTAATTACCTTGGTAATCCATTAATATCCCATAATTTCTGTTTATCCGCAGCTGGTCTTGGCTTTCTACCAGCTCTTCGCTTGGCACCGGTTAATTAGCGCCGCGTAATTCTGTATCTTAAATAGCTT